>VZRL01007056.1:1406964-1535175 GCA_013397895.1 Origma solitaria
CGGGACGAGTCGCCGTCGGGGGGGCCGGGGCCGGAGGGGCAGGAATGCCAGGACCCCTCCTTCAAGGGCAGCAGCCGCTGGAGCCCTCGCACCGCCACAGCTGTGAAGGGGTCGGGGAAGTCCCGAAGCCAAGGCGGTGTAAAAATGCCTCTTCTTAATTCTAGGGGATGGCCACGCAGGGTTTCTCGCACATGACCAAAAAAAAAGTGAAATGAGTGAAGTACAACGCAAAAGTGAGAGGGTGCAAGGGGGAAGGAGAAAGATAATATTTCCAAGAGAAATAAGAGACAAGCCAAATAGGACTTTTTAGGGAGAGGTAGGAGAGGTTCCTAAAGGTGAAAACGAAGAAGAAAAAGAAGAATGCAATAGCAAAGCTGTAATGGCACAGCTCGGTGTTTGCCAGTAGCTTCATAATCAAATCTGACTGTTCGGGAATGTGATTCCCTGGGCTTCTGAGTTACTAAATAAGTTCACAAATCCTACATCAAGTGTTCTTATTACTTCTTTAAAAAACAGTTTTAAGCACACATGAACTGGAAATGCAATTCTCTGCAGAGCTTTATGCTTTCAGTTTAAACTATATAAGAAGAATGCAAATATAGGTAACTAATGTTAAGCCAAATAAACAGCTTCAAATACTTACTGAAATGATTAAGAAAGTTTCTGTGCAGTTATCAAATACCTATGGCTAGATGATAGCATCCTTTCTAAAAAGAAATCACTTTTTAGTTATAGCTTCTGTGCAAAGCTTCTCAGTAATAACTGAGAATAATTACTGCAAAAATTGTAAAGAGTTATTACCTCTCAATATTAATGACTGAATTTTTGTTCACGTTGTATCTTTTCAGAATGTGTGTTTAACCTACATGTGGTACAAAAGCATAACTTAAATCAATGCCAGCAAGTTTGCCCAAAGCTTATAAACATCAAGTGAAAAAAAATAGAATGTTTTAAATATGTGAAAACAGTAAACTGTTTAACTCATAAAAACATCTGGAGCCAACACAGTTTGGGACATCATTTATATTTTCATGTATTGGCTACTATTTGCATTCACTTTGTGTTTCTCGGTTTTGCTTGGTGGGTCGTTTTTGGCTTTTTAACTTACCGTGTATGGGGAAAGAGATCATGTAAAATTGACCTGAACGAACCAGTGTACAATTCCTCCTCTTCAGGACTTTTGTAGTCTTTCTGATTTTTTACTTTGGAGGCTGAAAGAACCACCTTCCTGAATATTTATCAGAATGTAAGTAGGATTCTTGTCAGTTCTTTCTAGTGTGCGGTTTGCATATTTGCAATATGCGTATTAAAGTAAAATCAGATAGATAAGTCATACTTGGGGACCACCATTTGAGTGATACATAAATTGTCAAAACTTTGCTGAAGTCAGAGAAAGGATGGCAATTTACACACATTTAAGAATATTTTCCTTACTGTCAGAGGGAAAGCTTACAAATATGAATTCAGTTTCTTTTAGCCAAAGTTTTTATTGTACTCAAGAGCCTACCAAAGCAAGACGACAAAGTTTTATTCTACTGTAATTATGATCAGTTCGTATTTTTCCATGGCAATTTGGTGAATGCAGGCATCATTTAACCTTAGAGTCAATCCAGATTCACAACAGATGTATATTTATTTTCAGCCTTTTCTGTTTTCCTTAATTTTTGCCTGTTTAACTCCCACTGAAGCAATATAAATCGTTTCTCTTGGTACCTGTGCTACAATGTAAACCCACGGATATAAGCAGTAATAAAGCCTGGGGATTATGCATCATTTCAGAGATGCTTGAATGCCTTAACTGAAAATCCTTGCACAGAAACTGAATAACTGTTCACTAACCAGTCAAAAATACTGAATCCTTGACTGGTTAGACTAGATGATAATCACATTTATCATTCATATAAACTTATGGTATACTAGTATCTTTACAAAACTTCATCATAAAAACTTATTTTCTGAGGAACTGCACTACCACAATGTGTACCACATAATTTTAACATTGCATTTCTGCGGTGTACTTCCATTTCACTCTCTATAGCACTTACATGTGCCATGCTTTAACATTTATCAGCCACAATTTTTGCTTTAAAGACTACTATGGATCTGTAAAAACTTTTAAGCCTGGGTCCATATTTTCAGCTACTTGTCCCACATACATATGGCTTCTGTTCTTATTTTCATGATCTCCAAGTATTACAAATTTTAAAGTTATGCCAGCAATTTAGTATATTACAGAAAAGTTGTGCTGAGCCATGAGGCCCTCACTGAAAATGATTTACAAGTTTACATTACATCATTAAAAGTTATTTGAATTGCCAGCCCACTGGAACCAGTAAAATATCTTAAGCTTCCTATTTAATTTAAATAAACTGATGAAATATTAAAATTGTGAATGTACTTGAGGCTTCACACCTGAACTATGATGTTGCAGGAATGCTTTTAGAGTTTGAGTTATTGGAATTCTCATTTCACATTAGATACTCAAAAATCCCAGAAGTCATATTCAAAACTTTGCTGTGTGTTAGTTTTAAATAGATAATTTATTTGCAAACTGAACCATCTTGCACAATGCTATTTGTTTCCCAATCTGCATGTTGTATTGCAATTTAACTTTTTTTTTATTCTTTCTAGAATTATTTCCAATTAAGAATACTTGAACTAGAAAACAGCTATGACAAGCTTTGTAGGGCACTTTAATAATACATATCTTTCATTTGTATTTAGAAATGTACTCAAAATGCATGTGCGGGCAAGTCAATAACGCCTGAAAAATATGTTTTCCATTTTGATGTCTCCAGATCTTGACAATTACACGCTACACTCAGTCCATTTTCCTTGTAAAATTACTAATCACAGAGGGGAAAAAAAGGCTTGTATTTTACACTTTAATAATTTTATTGTTTGATACAATTCACATTGTGGATTTTGATCTGTATATGCATTTAAAAGACAATTTACTGGAGTCCCCATTGAAAATACAGACAGTGTTTTGCATGGAAGAAAGGTGAAGGGCATTTTCATAATTTTGTGTTTTAAACAATGCTCATTTCTTACTGTGCTGAAAAATTAATATTTTGCTGGTGATACTTCAAGTCTGAGTCACGCAGAATAAAAAATACAGAAGATTGAAAACTTCATGCATCAGAAGATTTATGCTATGACTTACACCCGTTAACCGGGTAAATATGCAGTATGTGTAGAGTAAAAAGACCGAAATAGAGACAAAAGCATACCCCTATCTGAAATATTTCTTGTCTCCTGGCTGAAATTTCCAAATCCTTGCAGGACCAGCAGCAGGGGGCATATTTCATAATTTTGTTTCCATCATTAGGAGAGTGATAAGTCACTAATTTTTGTCATCTCTTTTACACATTAATGAGCATAATACTACTCTCATAGTGTGTGCTCGTAGTGGTTCCAAATCTTCTTTGCTCTGGAGGGAGAAAGAGACACATAGGCATGTATCTATGCAGCAAGAATAAATAATTACAAAATCTCTAGGTTTTAATAGCTGCTGGGATTATGTTATTTACTTTGCAGGTGTGTTTGCTATGATTTATAGTGTGATGAGCTCTAGGCTTGGAGCAGAAACCCCTAACTAGCTAGTATTCAGAACAGAAAGATATTCACTGCCCTGCAGAACTCAGGATCTATTCATTTTGCCAGTTTCACATGGGAGTAATCCTCTGTTTTTACAGAGTCCTATTTGTCTTCATGGTGATTTGCTTGACTAGAAACCTAATCCTAACAACAGATACTTGATAGGAGAAATTAAATACAAAGTAACAATTGTTTGGAATGATAATTTTAGACTAAACTGAGGGCGTTCTAAGGTGCAGATATTTTGTCTTGTGAAAGAACGAGAAAATTAAAAAAAAAAAAAGGCAAGCTAGACTACCTAAAAATATATATATCAAGAAGTGCTTAATTTGCCAATAAAGTCTCAAAGATTCAGGAAACTATTGTAAGGCATCAGTGACATTAAAAAACATAAGTAAATTCTTAACTGTCATGAAGAAATATCTGAGTGACATACCTTGAGACTGACACCTTCCAAAGCCACATTTGCATAAACTCATTTTGGATTTTATTTCCCCAAAACAGAATGCAGCTCTGCTAATGAGCTGCGAATATATTCTGCTACTTCTTGAAATAGACCTTTCCAAGATATTTGTACTTGTCACGCTTTATTATGCATCCCACTTACATGCCCTTCAATAAAATGTGATAGGTCTCAGGTGGGGTTCGATAAGGTATTCCAGTAAGGGACAATCTGAGGCACTTTCACATCATCTAAGTTTACATATTGGGCTCTGATGCTCTGAATCACTTTAGGTAGCCACCTCCATCACTTCTTTGATGCATTTTCATACATTTCATTTAAATTACATGCTCAAAATAAAAGTGTGAAGTCCACTTATTCATATGCTTTTTTTTCAAATGAAAGATGTCTAGCACTGTGGGATTAGTGAAGGTCAGCTGTTAGAAGAGGTGTATTATTTGGCATGCTTTTCAGCTGACTGAGTCACAAACTCAAAGTACAGCATGTGGGGACACTGTCTGGATTTGTGTAATTCCCTCATAGGTAATTTGTCCATGAACTTTAAGCATTTGTGCATTTGAGCTGTAGAACGTATCACTTAGGGATTTAGATTTTATTTAATAATCCAAGTATATTTCAATACAAGATGGTAACTAAAAATATTTTCCATTTAACTGTTTCAAACATGCCATGTGCAAAAGAACACAACAAAATGAAATTAACTCGTAACATATGCAACTCTTACTTGTGCAAGAGCAGTATATGCCCCTAAATCCAGACTGCAGCATCTGGAAGCATAGCATGTCTCTAATGGAAGAGAAAGGCACGAGACATGTCAGCTTCTTGGCTATGTTATGCTAAAACTCGTGCCTTTTCCTTCTCAATACCCAATGCGACTCTAATTAAAACCAATAACACAGACACTGTCCAGGTAAAACTGCCTTTGAAGCATTTTGCATTTTTTTGTCTCACTAGTTGTAGGCACTAGGTTTAAGCTGGGATAGATATTTATTACATAAAAGAAAGAAACTTCTTACATAAACCTCTTTTGTTTGAAACAATGAAGTTTGAATCAAAACTAATATCCCACGGTATGAATCATGCGTTCTTAGTGCATCCAAATCGACGCATTCCCATTTGTAGAAACAAGTTTTGCTGTTACTAAGATGACTTGAACTGCCTCTTTATTATTACTGCATTTAGTAGTATTAGAAATAATGTGTTCTTCAGATACTTTTACTACTGTGATCAGCTTGGTAGAGACTCTGAAAACATTTTAAAGAAACAATTCACCCTTTAACTGTTTTACAAGAATGATCTTCATACTTGCCTTTGAGGAAGTGCTGAGTCTTTTCCCCAACGACCTCACAGGACCAACATCATTTTTAGATCGTAACAGTAATTTTTAAAAGTACAGGGAAGTTTAAATACTATTCCTTGTGATTGCAAAAAAAAAACCAAAAACAACCAACACTACAGAAAATCGTATTTTGAAGAAAGCCAGGTGGATAAGATATTTTACTAACGCATTTTCAATTTGTTGTTGCACTAAAACTGTTAAATGATCTGCTATAGAGGTTGAGATGTCTACTTTTAAATGCTCTTTCCTTCTTATTTTTATCAGCTTATCTCCTCTGTTATATTCATAGCAAGCAAGGGGGGAAGGTGTGTCCATCTCTTGTAGTTACTCTTATTTGCAGTAAATACAAGTAGAAACCGTGAAGCTGCATTGTTACAAAGGTACTAAACTTGAAAATCCCGTCATGAACAGCATGCTGAATGTATAAATACACATATGTGTACGCTAAAAGAAAGTGTTCAGCTGTGCAAAAATTCAGGCTTACCTCCAGGCTCAAACCCTTACAGTACGATTAAAACAAATTAGGTTAGTGCCCACTGTCTTTTAATAACAGGGAGTGATCTTAGATGCATTATTTTAAAACAGAAGCCTCACATTAAATCAAATGAAGAAGTAGAAAAACCTCTTTGCACAGATAACCAGAGAAAGTTCTAACTTTGCTCCTAGCAGAGAAAACTGTTTGGGAATGTATCTAATCTAACACACCCTATAAAACTGTACAGTAGTCCCTGGTACAACAGTGAGATGCATGAAAGACAGAGTCACATCCCAGAGCAAAATTCCAAGACTTCAGCCTGTGATCCAAAACTGCCTGTTTAATTTTTCAATTCTGAAGCTGTGTATCCATTTTGGTAAGTTGGTAGGTAGTCTTCTCTAATACACATGCACTTATTTCATTACGTATGATCCCCTGCAGCTGTGGTAATGAGGCTTTTTTTAAAAACATACCTTGACTTGATGATGAGAATATTTTGATCTAAAAATAAGTCAAATATTCAATTTCTAATATGGAAGACATGGCGTGTATCCAGGGGTCCTGGCAACAAGTTTACCCTGTACAATTTGTAGTCAATCGGACTTTCCCAAATGAAGTTCCATAAATATGAATATACATTGCTTGTTTGTTTTCTTTTCTGCCTTTTTTTTTAAAAAAAAGTTTTCTTTATTGGTATCATAATAGTATGACCCAAATATAAGGAAAAAACCATATCGTATTAAACACAGGAATACGCTTTCACAGTCGTTTATTGTGCATAGCTAGTAAACATTTCCTGGCAAACAATTTAGAGAGTCCATAAATTCCACCCTAACGCTACTTCCGTAGCTAGATGCAGTGCACCATACACGAGGGTATTAGCTCAGTCTCTCTCATCCGGAATGGGTGGATTGGAATTGAAAAATCCCCACCCCCCCATTATAGCACCATATGTCTCGAAAGTCTATCCTCTCTCAGGGCAAACGGCTCCTCTCAGATCCGCCTGATGGATCATGACTAAAACGCTGCTGTCCTTCGCTATTTAATCTAACAGCATTTCTGAAGTAGCTATCGGGAGCGCACAACGAGCCAAGCATCCCTTTGGCATTAGTGGCAGTTTCCCACGCAGAGAATATCAAGGATATGGAATAGCAGAGGGAAAATCTACCACACCATGCCAATTTGTATGGAAAATTTGATCCTCAAGCTAGAGGCAGGGAAAAGAAGAAAGCCTCTCATTTCAGCAAATTGAGCAGTGTTTATGATTCCCGGGTTCCTTATGTAACTAGTTAACCAGTGTTGGTAGACCAGCTTTGCAGCATCTTCAGAGGAACTGAGTCTATAAGAATTTCAGACAATTTTCTCTAGATGTCTTATTGAGGTGTTTACAGATTGCGGGATTACTAGGGAAACAGTTTATCCATAAAGATTTTTGGTGCATTTGATTTCTGCTCAGTATTTTTCAGATCTCTTTCTGTGTGCACATCAATTTATAACAGGAAAAAAATGCCTTTGAATAACACTCAAAGAGTCTGGCGTTTGAAAGGATTTGTGTGAGGTGATCATGTTAAGATGAAGTTCATAGCGCTATTTGAGAAGGCTAAGCAGACATATTTCCACCGGTTTATGTACTTTTTACAGGTATACGTTAATATCATTTATGTTACAGGTATTATTTCCAGATTATTTTGGATTGAAAACAAAGACTTAGCAAAAATCTGGACTCCTTCCAAGTTTCCAAAATCATCTCAAAAGCTCAAAGGAGTTCAGTCACTCTGTTGAAGTTCTGCTTTGCGATTTTTAATTTTAGGATATAGTTTTAAAATTTGATCTTTTATTTAGATATAGTGTTAAAAATTTCAGGATATGGTGTTAAAATCTCTCCCCTGAACACCTTGAACCAGAATCTGAGAAAGGATGGTACGATAACAAAGAGCAGAAAGATTTTATTTCATTGGGCATGCAAGTCCTTTTGGTTTTTAACTCCCTGGTTTTAAAATACTCATTAATTTATTCCAATTTAATCAAACCACTCTTAAACAAGTAGTCATCTTCTTGGCTAATGGCTTCATTATATATCTTTGATAATCCATATAAATTTTCTGAATCTCTCACCAAATATGGTCTCCTTTGAAGTACTATTATGTGAACAACCAAAAATTTTGGAATAAAAAGTACGATGGGCTATTGCAGCTTTTGAAACTAATTAAAATTACCGGGACTTCAAGGCTCAAGAATTTTAGATTTTTTTCATGTGTTCTTTGCCCACTGCTCAACAGTAGACATTGCACAATCATCCCTCATTGTCTGGCTGCTCATCTTTACAACCTCCCTGTGCTTCCTCCCTTTAGCTCCAAGGCACCAAGTTCAGCCGCGAGCCCTTCAGGGGTACTCTGAAGAGAAGTAGTTTGTGGTATGCAATTTGCTCGACTTATTGTCTGATGATAAAGCCCCTAATTCCTTTCCTGGACCACGACCTCCGCCAGCTTCCTTTCATTGTGCATGTGGGCAAACAGAGCTAGAAGAAAGATAACGCTGAGCTTGTTCAGCACAACTCCGGCAATCATTTTCTCTTTTATGTTTCCAGTGAATCTGATTGCTGGCAAATGCTGTCAGAAAAAGACAAGTCTGATCAGAAAGAGCAAGAGCAGACAAAGTCCAGTTTCCCAGATCTGTAGCCTCAAGGACTATCCCATACTGGTGGTGGGGTGTGTTAGCCCCAAGGCCTGGTCAACCTTGGCCTCTCCCAAATCAACATGAATATCCCCTAACAACCCTTTTGGTGTCAATTCTTGTCTGATTGGTAAAATACGCTATTTTCTCATATTTAATATTACACTTCATGCATGGTTGTATGGATCTTTTCTTCACTGTCCTCATCGTAAAGAATATCAATAACAAATTAAATTCATGTGGTTTATGTACATTGAATAGTAGGAAATAAATCTGTGTAGAAAATGTAGCTAGTTCCTGTGTTTGCAGAGTCTCTCTGGATTTATTGCATTGAAGCCAAATCTATTGTTAATCCATTTAATACTGATTTTATTCTCCAAATATGTTTGGTGTTTCCTTTCCAAACTGATATATTGTGGCTGAAAAAGTTAGTATTGAATATTCAGAAGGTACTGGCAGAAAAATTGCTGAGAAGAGGTAATATATTATTTTCTTGCTGATAAAATATGTAAAACCTCACCAATCAAGTTTAGATGGTGACTGGCTGAATTATCAGTAATATTTTAATAGGATTTCTGTAGAGATTTTTTCTCTTTTTTGTCAGGTGCTATGCACGGAACAGGAGAGCTTTGCATCTAAATAGGCAAGATAAAGGGCAAAAGAAATTAAATTAGATAATTATAAAGCCATTATACCTAAAATTAGAAATGTATACTGTAGACATTCACTTCAGGTCTGTTGTTAAGAACAGTCAGCTCAAAACACAAAGAGAAATGCAGTATTTCTTTTCAAAAATGTTTCTGTGGAATCATGTAGAAAGAATTAGGAGATGTATTCCCTGAAAGCATTCTTATTTTATACCATTTTTAATAGATTTCAGCGTCTTTAAGAATAGGATTAAATCAAGGTGAAATAATTGGGTGTTTCGGTCGAGTTAGCGAATGAGGCTAGTGGCAAGTTAAATCATTATAATATGGAACAGCATTTTATGAAGAAAACTACTGGAAGTCTAACAGTTTGAGCACCACTAACTTCAAAGAGCCTGGAACCTCAGACCCAATTTCCAGAATTTTATAATTTGCTATAATTGTATCTGCATTTTCAGTATGTTTCGTATTTCTGCTTAGAGCATTGAAGTGAGCAATCTGCATATGTTACTGTAAATAAACAGAGGCTATGAGAGAACACTGTGACACCAAATTAACACTTTACTCCTAACAAAAAAAAATCCAAAAGGCTTCTGTGCGTTAAATCTTTCACACCTCTCAGTAATTGTGTCAATATTTTTAAAACTGCACTTTATTTTGAAGCAATGATACAAATCGTAGTTGAATCAGGCTGACATTTTATATCTCACTTTATATGCCTCATTTTAAAGATTCCCATTGATGTCAAAATTAAATAATAATTTTAAAAGTCTGCATTTCTTTCATACCGGTCATGAAATATCTTAACATGGAAAAATGCTTATGAGGTATGGAATAGTATTAACATAAACTGGAAACCTCAAAGTGTCCATAATAAAATACTAGCTACATTAAACAAATCAAAAATGACAATTTCTCTAACGGCATCCAGAGGAATTCTCTACTAGACTTCAGTCTATTGACAGAGGAATGAGAGGATTAAAAATTAATTGCTTATGTGCACATAGCTAAAACTTGACTATATTTGTTACGGGAAAATTAATTAAAATCCAATATTTATACTTGTTGATAAATGACCATCAGCTTTTACAAATTTGACAGTGAAACAGTTATTTGGAGAAAGTATTAAAGGAAATACTGGATTGACAACTTCAGTCTGCTAAACACATTGTAAAGGATATGACAAAAAAGTCACAATGAAGGAAAAACCTTCCACTCTTTTGTTGAAAATAATAAAATTACTTTGTATGTGGAGGCAGCTACTAAAAAACCAAAAAAAACCAAAAGAGAGGTGCCGGAGGTGTAGCAATTAATGTAAATTAGAAGCTAGGAATTGTAGAGCATTTTAAAAACCAAATATTGGAAAGACTAAACAAAGGATAATATGAAGATATTTTGAAATTTTATTATGAACAATAAACCCTAAAAATTGTCTTGCTCCAATACTAAGTGGAAATAACAAGGACTTTTTTAAAGAACATTTTTTAAAAAAAGCATTTTTAAATACTTTTCTTCTGTATTTTGGGGAAAAGTCAAATGATGTATTCATATCAGATGAGTATGATGAAGCTCTGTTTCAATAGTTGCACAGGAGAATGTTCAACAGCAGCTAATAAAACTAGACATTTTTAAAATCAGTAGACCTGAATAATTTTCATGGAGGTATTTTAATACATTTGGCAGAGAAGTCTGCATGGTTAGTGAGGATTTTTAGTATGTCTTGGAGAACTAGGGAGGTTCAAGAGAACTATGCAAAAACTTTTGTGAATAGTTAAAAAGTATAAATGAGATGACCTAAATGTCTGTAAGCATTTCAAACTCACATTGATCTCAAGCAAAATAAGGAACAGTTTCTAGAAATATTAGTTAATTTTAATTGAAGCAGTGAGATCAGAATTTTCTGGAAAATCATCTTGCCAAAGCTAACTAGATATCACTTAATAAGAGTATAAATTTGGTAGGATAAGGGTAATTTTAATACTATTAAATATGCAAAGGAATATTGGAAAGTCTTCTAGTTTTTAATCATAATAGTTTGATGAAAAAATTATTAAAATCAATATTATACCTATTAAATAGAATCAAATCTCAGTCTCAAGCATGCAGCAAGTGGGGAAAAGTAATCAGTGGTGGTTATTTTAACAATGAGCCCCACATGCATGACCCTGTCATTTTTTTTATCGGTGACTCTTCTATCAGTTATAAAAAAATACATATTTAGAAAGTTTGCATTTTAAAATAATGGACGGTTAGTAAATAAAGAGTGAGCCAAGTCACTGAACTCAGATTGCTCAGGAAGCTGGCCACATTTAAACAAATAGTAAATTTTGATCCAGAGAAACATAAGGCACTGCTCTAGCAACAAAGATTGTGCCACTGCTCCGAGGTAGGGACCCTGCCCACAGACTGAAGGCAGCCTGAAAAAGCCTGGAGAGCAAATTATCAGTGCGAAGAGCTGTGAGTGCAAGAGGGTAGACACAAATCTGAAACATCCCAAGAGCCCATCACCAGAGAAATATACAGCATGGTTGTGTTACCTCTGTCCTTGGCACAGATGCAACCTGATCTGGAAACACTGTGTCCACAATTCAAGAGATGTTGTAGAAAAATTGGAAAAGGTTCAGAGGAAAGCAACAAGAATGATGAAAGGAGTGGAAAACATTCCTTGTAATGAAAGATGCAAGGAGCTCGATCTATTTAGGTTATCAGAGAGACATTTAAAAGGCTACTTGATCACAGCTTATAAATAACTATGTGAGAAACAGAAATTTGATAACACTGGAGTTTTCAGTCTGGTGACAAAGGTGTAACAGAAGCCAGTGGTAAGAAGATGTAGTTGGAGACACACACTGGAAGGTTTAAATCAAGATAGAACATTTTTTTTCTGTTAAGGTCACACACGTGCACACACAAAACAAAAAAGAGTAATTCAGAAAAGTTCTGGTGTCCCTTTCACAGGGGAGGCAGACTGAGTAGATGATCATAATAGCCTTTTAGTTTTATAGGCCATGAATCTACAGCTTCAATTGCAGAATTCTCTGCTTCGTATTTTCTTACGCCATCACTGGGCAGATCCAACCAGTGCAAACTTAATCAGAACCAGGTGGAGCCTGCTTTTTGCAGCACAAGGGAGCTTCCCCCTGAAGCTACATTGGATAAGACCTGGATTTGACTGGACCAAAGAAATTAATACAGTATGAAGGGTGTGTATCTATCATATTGATACCTATCTTGCAAAAAATACTGATATCTGAGTGAGTATAAAACACAGTTTTGGGAGGCGAAATATGGCAAATTTTATTAAAATTATTTTAACCCACACGTACACCTTATTGGCTCCAAAGAAATAAGAGAAAAAAGAAAATTGCACACAAGCACACAGTGCACTGGTTAAACAAGGCAGAGTAGGGGAAAGAGAGCTAACTCATTTTGCCTGGGTTTTGTGCTTTTGAGAGCAGCACAGGTCTGAAAACTTTCATTTGACCGCAGAAGTTTTTGAATTAACTTTGTTCTTAGGATAGACTGCAGGAGGAGGTGGAGCAACAAAGGAAAGAGAAATGCTAACGGAAAAAACACATATAAACAACATACCATATGTAGGACACTCACCATATGCCAGCCTCACTTTTTTCCTCTCTCTCTAATGTGGTCCAATAATTCCAGTCATCTAGAGGGTTATTCACACTGGCTACTTCAGGCATCTGATTTAGGTCCTTTGAATTGCAGCAGTTCTCCCCTTGCCTACAGCCCCCCGGCACCTCTGTCTCCCTGCCAGCTATGAAGGGAAGTACAAACACCGAAGTTTAGTTCTTAAAACTCTGCCTAAGTTAGATATCTAAGTTAGCCTAAAGCTGTTGTATAAATACCACTCTTTCCTATTAAATTAAAATTAAAATTAAAAAAAAAAGGAAAGGAAAAAATTATTGCTATGGAAAAAATTACTTGTTTAAAGTACAGGGATATAAAAGTGCAGGAGAGTTTACAAATTCAAGGCCAGCTTCTTAGCTGGTACGACTCATATACCAGCATTCACATAAACAGGCTGACTCCCATTTGCCCTGGCAAAAGTACAGCCTGCAAGCTGGTTTTGCAAACCGTCAGCCACCTGATTCTGTTGGGCAAAGAACATACGCTTTCATAAAATACAGAAGAGAAAATTTTACAATGTAAGTCCATTAAAAAAACAAAAACCTTCAAAGGGGACAAAAATAAAAAGGAAACTTTGTGTAGGAAATGGCAGCTACTGCAGTCTGCAGAAATCACTTCTCTTGCAAAAGCAGAGAAAAAGTGGTGGGAGATCAGCATCAGACTCAACGGCTGGAAATAATGTACTTTTCTGAAAAAAATCTTATTCCTCTTCCTAGAGAAAATGTAATTTTATTTACAAAACCCCCAAACGTTCTAAGTGCTTTGCTGCCCCACGTTAGCTTTACTATTACTTCATTTTTATTGTGTGGTACTGCAGCAAGCCGAAGTAAGCAAAGCATGTGGACCTCAGCTCAGCACAAAGCTAGACAATCCGCAACAGCAGAAAGGCAACTTTGCATAAATGTTGTTGAAAGACAGTGAAGAGAGAAGAGGAAATTCTGCATCTTTAATGCAGGGTTTTTAATGCTTATATATATCAAACTGCTCTGTATACTCCTGGAACCTTTCTGTTAAAATGTCTCTAACTCTAGGGACACATTCTACGAGGCAGTTATGCACCATTTAAATGTGAAAAATGCACACTTTACTTGGAAAAAGATGTGTGATGTGAAGTGTTTTTAAGAATAATTGAATGATTTTGTGATTCATTAAATGCTTTTTCCTCAGCAAGCAAGTAATGGCTTTTCCGCTAAGCACCCAAAGGGTGAAAAGTCAAACTGTTAGAAGAAGTAAAGCGTCCTTAGGAAGAGGATCATTTACAGTGTTTTTTGTTTTATTTCTTATCTCTTTTTTTGTTCCAAGAGGAACAGAACAAAGAATGAGGGGGGAAAAAGTGAATAACTATATGTAAGAAATTAAAAAGATTGAATGATTGGGACAAAACTATATGTGGCAGTTTGGCAGTTGTATATTCTTCGATTTTAAAGAAAACAGAAAAATTGTGGCACCTAAAGTTTATTGAATATGGCTTCACATACATATTCCTGCTGAGACCATGGGATCAGTTCTTTTATTGGAGTGAAAAAAAGAGCTGTTTTCATATACCCATTATATCTTTAAGCCAAAGTGTAAATCTTCAGTTTCTTCCCCTTCCTATTTTTTTTTCCTTTAAAAAAAAAATAAAAATCTAGGGAAACAATACACACCTTGACTCCTGCAAAAAAGATCTCTGGCACAATCACAAGACGCCTGCTTAAGTAATACCCAAAAGGTAACTCCATGCATTCCACTGGCCAGAAATAATTCACAGCACGATGAATCCACAAGAAAGTCAATAGCATATTATAACACTCTTAGGGGAGCTATAGCTGCAAGAGCAATGTGAGGCAATGCCTTAGCATGAACTATCACTTTATATATGTGCTGTATACATGAGTATGAATTATATTACAACATTTGACACGCTATGGCTTTTGATCTACTGTGACTCATGACCTCTGTCCTATTGTGACCTTTATGCCTAAATCTGTAGGGAATAGTTCAAACAATAGAATATACATGATAGATAACCCTTAGATAGGATAAAAGTGTATAACGATTATAAACACTCATGGTCAGGGCAATAGCTAGCCAAAAACTGCCAAAGATTAGGAAGATACTTCCCCTGAGACATGATATTATGGATTTTCTTGCACCTTCCTTTGGGGCAGCTGGAGCAAAGGATACTAGTCTAGATGGACCACCAGTGTGATTAGGTATGGCAGTTCTAATATTTCTGTGAACGTATGATAGCGTGGAAAAATACAGCTTTTATGATTAATAGAAAATTCTGCATAAGACAGGAAGGAGACTTTGACCAGTGATAAAATCCTTGTGAGCTTTCAGCTGAAAAGCCAGTTGAACTTTGTGTAGATTCTGTTTCTACCCAAATCAGCTGTGACTTTCTGCTGATTTCAGTAGGAGCAAAAGAAAAGCTGCAAAGAAGCCCCACATCCTGTCTCATATGGGGGAACACTCAGACACCACATTTTATTTTTAAATTTAAAAAAAAAATCCCTGTTGATCCAGCGTGCCATGAGATTTTCCAGAAAGCAAAGTTTGCACACACTTCCTTCTAGAGGAGGGAGAATTTGAAGACAGTCTTTTACATCTCGTGTGTATCAGCCTCTGCTGCTGCTCTATTTTCTAGCAGCTCCTATTCGTTCAGTCTGTTCCAGCAGCTTCCAGCTGCAGTCTTGGCCTCCAAAGACTGACTTCCTGATCATCAGCTACCTGGCTCCACAGAGCAGTCCAGGGACCAGGCATTCAAATGCAATTAAATTGCTCTCCAAAAGAAAGCTGGAGAGCAAGAAATAGTGTTGGCATGCTGCAGAAAAGCAGGAAGACGAAGAATCAACTGACAGCCTATATAGCATGGGACTGGAGTCTTTGGCTAAACTGTGGAATTATACTGCATCTTGGAAAAAAAGTATGGACAAAAAGAGCAGACATGGAATGAAGGTATCCTTAAGGCCTTGGCATAAAAAGTCTTCAGAATTTTTCAACATCTGGATATATATGTATTGGTAAACTTTAACTGTAAATTGTATTTTTAATATTATTGTGATAACCTTAAGTTATTTAGTTTATTTTTACAAAACATAGAAGTTTCAGCTTGCCTTTATCAGGTGTAAATGTGAATTTATTTAATTAAGCTGATTTAAAATCAAACAAACAGAAAATGGGTTTTTTGATACATTTTCAGTTTTATTAAAACCACATTTATTTCAGCACAGCCCTCATTGATTAGTTGAAGCATAACAAGTCATTCAAACAGTATCCAGGCTCTGTGCAAAGGGCTGAAGCAGCGATCACTGTTCAACAGGTGACATCTGCAGCTGCCACCTGCCTCCCTGACTGCTTGCCTGGCTGTGCATTGGGAGACACCTTTGGAGCAGTACAAAAAATTTACAGCAGGGGAAAAGCATTGTGGGACAGAAAGATAATGTATTAAGCAAGGCCTGGAAATTGGCAAATTGCCCTTTATGGCAGAAAATGCACACATGCACAAGGTATTTGTAGTATCTCCTTCATATAGGGTAATATATGACCCCCCAGCACAACCAAGCCTCGGATGACACCTGTTGCCTACACATGTGCTCACACGTGGATATTCCTGACGTGCCATTCTTGATATGCTGGGGCAATGGTGTGCAATGGTGTTTGAAAGTGAGGCACTGCAAATGACAAGTTGGATGGACCAGTTTTGCTGTTGTCCTCTCCTGTTAACTGCTGGTTACACGGGTTAGATACAAAGCTCACCAACTTTCTCTGTCTTAAAACTAATTAAAACAATACTACAGAACTTAGACAAACTGCAAATAAAGTTTTATTAGTTTTACCCTGAAACATTTCTCTTTCCAGAGGCAGAACTAGATGTCGTTGTGCTGGCTAAGTAATAGAGCAGCATGAGTGGTAAAAAGATTCGGCATCCTGAACTGAGATTCACCTGTGTAACTTATACCATTTGTAGCCTAAAGACAAAATGAAAACTTAAAGTTGGAAGAAGAAGGTCCTTCCAAGTACAACTCCTTTGTCTTACTGCTGAAGCCTGCTTAGTATAAGGTTGAGCCATTCTCTAGGCTCCTGTGCCTCAATCTCCAAACAGCTCTTGGTAGCTGAAGAAGAAGCCAACTAAGACACCACTCCTTTAGTCACCAGAGTCCCCAGAACAGAAAACATTTCTCTCACTGTTACACTACAATAAACTAAACCTAAAAATATGTGGATTGTCATTATGCCCAATTGATAATCTAGCTAAGGGACTAAAGTTTACTATTATCTATATAAATATATCTAAAGATATATATATATAAAATACATATTTGAAAAACACCTGGCTTGTAAAATAATAGGCTGTCAGCAGTACATGCCAATCTATTTAGCATGAATTGAGACAGAGATGCATTATAGAGAGAAAGCTGACACCACTGGAGTTTCTATTTCCCCTATGACACTGAGCACGAACCTTGCCTCCAGACCCTTTGTCTTCACACTTCTCTGACACTGCTCCTTTCCCTATGTTCCTTTTGTCTCTCTGCTTGTCAAACTGTTGCTCAGACACCTGCATTTTTTCATACATTTCCTACCCAGTGCTTTGAAACAGTGCATTTTTGATCTCACAGATGTATGAACTGAGACATTGTACTGAGTTTACAGGAAAAAAAGTCAAAACTTAATACATATTCAGAGCAAAATCAAATATCATAATCTGTTTCCTGGAAAGTATCTACTCTGTGCAAATAAAAATCTTCTTTTGTCAAGACAAAGCAGAAAAATCCCCCACACCCAAAAACCACAATTTATTCTATTTGAATCAAAGTACTTGTTTTAAAATGTGAAGCAATGAACATAGCATTGAAGCAAAATAGTATATTTTCATGGATATGTAAAAGAAAGCTGAAGAAACAAAGGGTATGATTCACAAAACTGAAGGGTGACCCACACTATTACACAGAATCAGGGCTTCAATTCATGCCAAGGGAGAAGTGTGTTCAGTTCCTTTTTCTTCACGTTAATATGACATAAACCTTTATTAGCCCTGTTCAATGCCTCCTCTTAAAATTCTTTTGCACTGATGGACAACAGGCAAATAAACTGAGACCAAATACTTAGAAACAGGAGGTCTATGGAAGTGCAGGCCAATACATTGGTTCTGTAGAAAATGAGTAAAAGCTATAATAAACAGTAAAGTTAGTGGATAAATAAACATAAATGACAGAGGGGATTCCTTAAATAAAAGGAAAACGTTAGAGCTTACTTGTTTCTTTTCAAGATCTTTCACTAAACCTCTTAAAAAAACCTAAACAGCTTGTGGTAAGAAACAAGGTCTTCAGATCTTAATTAGTTGAAGAAACAAGACAGCTAATTACATGGCTAATTTTAAAACTAAAAGGAGGTCCCAGAACAAAGTAGTATAATAAATACTTATGGAATGATGAGTGGTGTGATAAGGGTAAATAAGAAATGACATTTTCTCCTCCAGTTTAGGAACCAGTGGGAATCAAATAAAGGGAGTAGGTACCAGCTTTCGAATGATCTGAGAACAGTAGCCCTTCATACAAATGGAACAACAGAAGCTGTTGGATGTTAGAAGTTTGCCAAGGTCACCAGCTAAATTCATGTCTATAAGCAGTGACTATTAAACATGAGACAGCACTGTGAATGAAAGAGTTCCTGAGCCCTACTATTGGAGTCTGAGCAGTTTTTTTGAAATACCAAATGTGTTACTTCGGTGTTTTTTTCTTCCCTTCTTCTTGAACTCCTGTCTCTTGCTGTCCATTTGCAGTGGTGTGTTATTGACCTGCAGAATCTCTGAAAGGATCCAGTACTATTTCTCTCAGGGCAGAAATGGTACTGCATATCTCTCAGAGTTAAGATGGGTTTGGTTTTCCTCTCTATATATAATATCTAAAGTGTCCATAACAGTACAGCACTGTCTGCAGGCAGTTAGTATCTGTGCCATATACACAGACAGATCACGGCTTGCAGGTTTGGATCCAGGGGAATAATTAGTCCAGGTACATCACAGGTGAACACTGATATGATAGAGTAGAGATTAGTTCAGTTTGTTAGAGCATGGTTTTTATAAAACCAGGGTTGTAAATTCAATCCCTGTATGGCCCATTCATTGAAGAGTTGGAGTTGATGGTCCTTGTGGGTTCCTTCCAACCAGAATATTCTGGGATCTGTATCACTTGTATGGCTACTTTAAATCCAGGCAGAATGTGGGCTCATTTCCATAATGCTGCACCCCCAGAGCTACTCTGACCCAGCTCAGATGGCTCAAAGGCTTATTTCTTATTCTGGATGATACTCATAAATTATGAAAAAGAAGGGTATATGTACTGAGTCTAGTCCACACTGAGTATAGCTGGCACTGTGGTGGAGATAGCAGTGCTGTAAGACTGAAGGCCTTGAAAGGTGAATATTCCAAAATACTGACACTGCACACGGCAAATAATACCCCAGGGCTGATGCTGTAACCCAGAGTAGGGACCACCCCCAGCAGCACAGGGCACTGGGAACAGCGCGGGGTGCCCAGGAGGCTCCTTAATCTCTGGCTTTATTTCCATGACTCAGAGCTGGTCAAGATGGGCTTGGGCTGTTTTCACAGCTGTCCTCCCAGTCCTGGTCACTACGATTCTGAATATTCATTTATGTATTTGTGAATAATTCTGAATATTTCAGACCTTTTCATGTGAGATTATAGGAAGTTCGTGATTTAGACTTCTCATTTTTTGTGGTCTCATTTACCCTTTAATGCTGATAATCCAAAAGTTGTTACAACACTTCAGAAGTAATTTTATATGCGGGAGAAAGGGACAAACTATTTTCACATAGGTAATTCTAAGAGCAGTTGAAACAGGGTTTTATTTTTAAAATAATTTTTAAAAGCGTTTCTGCTTGTCTGACCAGCATAGCTGATTCTGAGCTCATGTGTGGGCAAAGAGCAGAGTGCCACAAGCACCACATTTTATGCTATGTAAATGCTCCCAAAAAGGAGGAACTGGAAGTGATGAATTACGTGAGAAGCTTTTGTTATGATTCTTTTAGGTTTTAAGGGTAAAAAATTGAGAATGGATCTCCTTAGAGAGGAAGCAGAGAGAATGGCACATCTAAAGGATGCCATCTATCATCCTAAACATTGGTAAGTGACATTTCCTTAGGCAGCTGACAGCTAAATATGTCTAGGTTTTTTGACTTGTGCTGGTAGAAGAAAGAAGGGGTCTTATGCCCTCATTTTTTTAAAAATAGTATCCACAATTCAGTGAGTATAATCCACAAACTACTGGTAGAGTTTTATTAGCACACTTAGCTACATAACGTTTTCCTGTGTGGATATTTTGAGAGGAAAGTATTTTTTGTTTGTTTCATATATTTTTTTATAGTTTTATTTCAGATGTCTGTGATGCATTAGAAAGCATCATGTGCACAGAGGAACTGCAGCCATTCCTGTAAATTCAGCAAACTGGTATATGCTGAAAGCAACCCCTGAATGATTTACCTTTTTCACAAAGAGAGGTGAAGAGAAGGAGAGGGGTGGGAAAACAACAGATTTTTTAAATTATATTAACACTCACTACCTGCAAAAGCATTTGTAGAGAGTTACCCAAATCTCCTGTGGGCATTTCAGCACAAGTCCAATACAGAAATATACCAGAAAGGAATGACTAGTTGATTGGGCTACAGGCCAATCTCAGCTACAACTGTATGGTATCATAAAACACCTTGGCCCCTTCCACAAGAAGAAATAATCAAGTCTCCATGATACTGTATTCCTGAAGAATGTGTTTTTTCCAGATAAATTTCATTTTCTGAGTCACTGTTAATTTTCTTCAGGCTTACTTTCAGTTCGCATTCCTGCAAAGGCAACACCTTAAGAAAGTATTGAGATGGTCAGAAAGCAATAGGAAAAGAATGCTAACAGCAATTACTGCCTCTGAAAGACACCCGCAGTTGCTTGGGTGTTTTAAAAATATGACAGGTTAGATTCAGCCAGGAGGCTCAGGGAGCCAACCAACACTCTCCTCGGTTTCCTCTCCAGAGCAGAGCCAGGAGATCCCCAGACAGGTCCCGCCAGCAGCTCACACCACTGCCTCACTGTCCTCTTCAAGACTCTGTCCAACTGGGAATGAATATAATGTCTTGTCACTAAAGTTATTTAAGACTCACCACCTTTGACAAGTCAGTAAAAATCCCTCCCCGTTACTTATTCTAACAACACAAATTTATTTTAAAAAACCCTCCAAACAACCATATATTGCTATATAAAGCTGTTCTAGAAATTATTTTAATTAGCCAATTAAGAATGGGCACAATATTATCTTGTATATGTTATTAGAATGCACAGAAGTAGTTTAATGCTTACAAAGATTTACATTTGTGTTGGAATAATATTCATGAATTGGGAATTAAAAATACCACTCAAACGTGCCTTCACACAGTTGGCCAAATAAAGCAAAGTTGTTCAACAAGGGACTTCTGTGTTAGAGACCTTGAAAATAATGACTTAACAGTATGCTAACTTGTTGAAAAGAATCTCATCAGAGGTCTGTCCAGCTATGACAGGTTATGGATTTACTTTGGACTGAACCAATGGGCTGAGGTATGCCACCGAGATGAAGGAATACAACTTGAAAGATATATATGTCTGTTTTAAATAGGAATGTTCATTCATTAGCTCACTGCTTCATTCACTGAGCCATGTGCAAACTGCTGCACCAATGAATGATTCAATGCAGATGCCTTTAATGCACCGCATAGCAGGAACGGGCAAGATCCTTGCCATCGTGACTCTCCTGGTGAGACAAGGAAACAATTTCTTCGTGGTTGCACTGGGAGCCTTGAGATGGAAGAGTACAGACTATAGTGGAAAAAGTAATCTTTAACCAAGTGTAATCTATATGTTATTATGCTCACAATCCATCCTCATGTCTTCAGTGTTTTGAATTTATTTTGGGGGAGCAAGGGATAGGAGAGGTGTGTCATTTTGAGGTGCAGGCTGAGCAAAACTGTCCAGAACAGCAGCTCCAGGGGCCACTGAAATAATATACAAGCTTTCAGAGTGCAAAGTATGCTAAAGTGGGTCATACAGTTTATTTCCAGATGTTCTCACCCCCAGTATTTCCTAATGATATAGATGAAATCCATAAAGACTTCCCATATGAGGCTAAAACGGTGTAAAAATGAGAAAAACCTTTGCAGAATAATTTATAAAGATGTAAAAACAGAGCATGTAAACAAATAAACAAAATCACATAGTCCCTGTATTTAGAAGTGAAATTAGCAAATTTTCGCTACTAATAAAATCATTTATCAAAGCTTACAGAAAGCCTTTTTTCCACCTGGAAAATTTCCAAGCCCAAAAAATACTCTAACTAGAAGAGAAAGTTTAACAAATACCAAACAATGACAGAAGAAGCATAAGACAAAACAGAGAAAAGACGAACGAATATAAATGGTAAAAGCACTCAGGTAAAGTATTGTGAAATGGCTGCCTACTAGAACAAGCCTTCAATTTCTACACTGTGTTACTGTTGAAGTCATAAAGTGTCTATAACGAAGATTGTCGAGCAGTCATTTTTGTAATCAGTCCAAGAAGCGCACATGTGTTTTAATAAGTGGGCTTGAAATCTAAGCAGGGGCATTTTCTGAAAAGGAAGCAGAGCATAAAACCATATATGGTTTTGGTCACTAGAGAGAAGCCTGCCTGCTTCACTAGAGATGAAGACAATGCACTAGATAACATTATATACAGATTTGAGCCAATGTAGTTGCATTTTGGCCCATATGTATAGAGCACAAAATACAGTGCACATCTGAATCGATGGGCCTTCCCAAAGATTGCTAGATGATGTTAGAGGATTTATGTTTTTTAAATGAATACATGTGCCATTGCTGCTGTAAGGCACTTTCTCATCACAAACCTAAATGCTTTCTCTTTAGGAAAAACCAACGAAAAAAAAAAAAAAAAATCCAGATACAAAACCTAAAACCCACCAACCAACCAAAATAAGAAAAACAAACCTCAGGGTCTTAATACCTGTAGTGTTTTCTTGCTGTATTGTAGCTGTTAATATACCCATTTAACAGTGCAATAGACTGAAGTGCCTGTGGAGAACCTTTGTTAAGAAGGACAGAAGACCATAAACACATATGTGATATATTTGTGTAAGATTTTTTTCTGTCAGACTCATCTGCACTCCAGCTCTTTTTAGAATAGCTGAGGAAAAACTCTGTCTGCCTCCTTGGTGCATACAAGCATATATAAAATTCAGTAATTTTTGCAGTGGTCACTGTGTTTGATTTACTTACTTTAAACGTAATTCAAACTCATCAGTGGAAATTACAAAACAAATTAGACAGTACTGTACTTAGCAAAAATTACCTGAATTGTACATAGTAAGGAAGTTAAAGGCAGGCTCAGTATCAGAAATAAGGTCTTTTAATCGTTGGCAATGCATTAAAACTAGTGATACTTTCTTCTATTATTCTTCTGCTCTGTATATCCCTTTCCATTGTATTTTTTATGGTGATACTGGTATTTGGAGTACCTGACTGTTGTCTTTTTCACTACCATGTATACCCTAGTTACTTTTTCCGGGATGTTTCTACACCCATGAAGTAGCCCTTGGTCTTTGAACTTGACCTGCTGTACAAACTAGAGACCAAGACACAGCAATTTGTGCATCAGCCATGCTATCTGTTCTACACTGGGTGTCTTTCTGGGAGATATTTTACAGCTCAGCTGAAGAACTGCAACAGATGGAAAATTCAGCACATTGCTATGTACAAATTTGTTCCTAACATTAGTTACTATCACTTGATATTTGTGTTCTGTTTCCAGCTCAGAACTGTCAAAATTGAATTTCCAGTAGTTCTGTCTGTATCATTAATTGAATTATGATCAAGTTACAACAATAAATAAAAATTTTAACTTAATTTTAAATACCTTTTTAGTCTTCATTTATAACAGAACTGGTCAATAATATAATTTCCATCAATGACCTTACAGACTATGACTAAGTCTCGTTCTAGCCTAGAGTAAACTGAGCTTGTTTAGCGTCTCAGGATGACACACATTTCCCACACCCCATACCGTTCTTGCAGTTTTCTTCTAAGCCCCTTCCAGTTTGTAAAGGTCCTTGATAAAGCATAAATCATAGAACTGGACAGAGTATTCTAGGAATGGTCTCATTAATGACATACACAGATGGAATATCACCGTCTCCATCCATATTCCATTGGTTAGACGTGAAAGGATTGCATCTTACATTTTAATCATAGCTTTATTCTTGTAGCTTACCTTCAAATTATTATTTAAGTCTGTTCTAGAGGACTCTGCTTCCCAATAATAATTGCTATGTAAATTCTTTTCCTTTACCCTCAGTTTTGACCACACAAAAATATTGTGTTTTAATGAATTTATTGTAATGAATAGTCCAGATTAGCTCATTCTTCTTTCATCAGCATTAATTGTTCATCAAATTATTTTGTCACTTGTAAGTTTTCCTATTGATAATCTCATTTTCTCTTGATAGACTCAGACTTTGTTAAAGATACTGCATGGCACTGGAGAAAGAACAGATCTTCACAGGGCCACCCTAGAAATATTTTTCCCTCCATGACTATACCTCATCTATACTTATTTCTTTACTACCTGCATTTTAGTCAGTCTTTTGTATGATTTTTAACATATTTTTAATTTAAAATCTTGGCATTAATTAAATTTTCTGCAATTTCCCCAGCATTCTGTAATTAAAAAATATTAGTACACCAAAATAAACTAACTTAGCTTGCATCAAATCTATTGTCTGATTCTGCTCATTTGAAAATAAAATTCTTCAGCATTTTTTCTAGTTAGTGATGGGATATAAAATAATTTTTGTTATCTTTAAGATAGAAATAAATCTTCACACCTTTTCTGACAAAACAGATATGTATGAGCACATCTGCCTTTTGCATGTCGTGATCCATGTCCTTGCTGAGAACAGAATTTAAACCATTACTAAGATCTCACTTTTTCTTTATATACTTAATGTATTGTTTCTTATTTCCCTCCATCCTCTACAGAGTTTTTCAAAGATATTTTCAGCTTCCTGTATCAATTGTCCCTATTTCCCTAGAGTCAGTTTTAAACTCGCTGCTATTACTCTTGTTTACAGTTGTGTGAATTTTTATTTCTGCCTTCATTTTCTTCTCAACCAATAGGATATTTTCAGGCTAAAGATGTCTGTTAAGAATTGCTAAGTAGTGTGTCTTTTCACACTGAATTTATCAAATCTGTATTATATTTCATCTTTTCATGTTCAAATGTTTCCTGACACATAATTTTGCTCACAGTTTTTCTCAGCCTTGGGAAAACAGTTTTCTGAAAGGCAAAATATATACATTACTAGTAAAGTACTGCCAAGACAGATATTGGCAAAGTACAGAGATGGTTCTGATGGGAAAAAAATAACAATCTTGCTCTTCCTTTCCACAAAACACACATCAAAATAAAGTTAATTCCAGAAATACTCTGGGTTGTTGGGGTTTCTTTTACTCACCAAATTAAATTAATAATGTTTGCTTTGGTTTCCAAATAAATATTTAGCATTTTGATTCATTGCTTGCACTGAATTATCCAAAGGAAAGCTATAGAGTGCTTTAGAAGTTACCCATAAATTCTAGATCTTTTAGTCTGCTCTAAACTCATGTCCTCTAAGATCTGGAAAAAGTCCCTTAGTTTATCTGTGCCTCAATTTCCCATCAGGAAAACGGAAATAATATTTTTCTAATATAGACAGATATTCTGTACATATGCGTAAAATTACATGATGTCCAGGAAGGTATGCTGAGAAAAGCATATAAGTATCTCTAATTAAAAAACGAAACCACTTAATGAATCCTTCATAAGACTAAGGGCAGAACCATCCTAAAACTACATCTTGTGCTCCTTTGTTATCTACATTTTGGAAAGTACAATTTGGAAAGGGAAGTTGTGTTTCTGTTCCACTTTGGAAGTTCTGAAATTATTAATTTTGAAATTAAATATTGCATACACATAAATAAAGCCAATAGTACTAAGAATTTCTATTTATTTCCTTTCTTTCTCTATGAAAACTCTCAGATTAAGAAAAAATTGGTTAATACCTTCTATATTTTTTAAAGGTTTTATTAGTGGTAAATTAGGGTAATTTAAAAAGCATGGTAATTCATCTAGGCATTTGTGGATTTTTTGACTTTTCAGTGAATGGCACAAAAACTAAGCTTAGTGTTTGTTGTCTGAGTCTAACCAGAGCATGTATTATAGAATTCATACAGATAGCATGGGACAATCTTGCTAAACAGACTGAAGAACATAAGTAGTTCTATCAAAAGAAATAGTGAACTGGGATTAGATTCACTCAGAATTAATGGCCCAGTAATAATTTATGTGTTTTGACAAAAAAGACTAATCACTTGGGGCCATACTCTGTCTCTTGGAGATTTACCAGTGGAACTGAAAAGAGAGACATGATCTTTACAGAACCACAGAAAGATAGTTAATGCAAATGTGAAATGTGAAGGCTTCTATGAGCCTTCAAATTCTGTTTTGTAGCTGATCTGATAAGCAAATTGGTCTTTACACATTTAATTAAAGTGCACATAGGAAAATGACTAATTGTTTTGCTCAGGCTACCCAAGATGTTTCCTCTACTGCTTCTTCAGAAGTGACTTGCTCAGATTTAGATCTTACATCATGATCTCTAAATATTTTTCCTTTAGAAAGAGAGAACATTTATGGATACATCTGACGTGCAAACATTACAGTTTGGAAAGGAAAGATTTTGTCTTATTTCCTACCAATTACCACATATTTCAATTCAGATCAGAATGTGTGTAATCTACTTCTAAAGTACACAAAGTTCAAACCCAAACATCTTAGACCTTAACAACTGATCCAGATTTTGAATGCTGAAGTGCCAGTGTTTCTGTTCCAGCTTGAGGTCATGGGCAAAAAAGTACTGAGAACTTCAGTTCACAGGTGGTTTTCGTGTGTGTATGTATGTGTGTGTACACCTAATTTTCACAGGGTCAAATAAAAATTAACTTATAGAATCAGGAACTTGATTACAAATATCTACACTTACGGATTTTTCTGCTTGGCTAAAAACACCTAATTAATTTTAGTTCACTAAAACACAACCCAGCTGTAACTTGACCCATTTTGAGTAGCTATACTTAAAACCAGTGTTATGCTTTCAGTACTAGAGACTGATAACTTGATAGCTCCCCAGGGTTTGTTGGTTACAGTTTAAATACGGGGTTGACATTACTATGCTATTTTTCTGAAAATCCCAGCAGTGATATTACAACTGAGATACTGGTAATTGAAGCTATAGTTAAAGATCGTTAAGAGTATGGATATCTTCAAACATCCAGTGTCATTCACTAACCTGCAATTTCATTCATTTTCAGGTCCATTTAATCTTGTGAAAATGGAGCTACAAAACCAAACAAAAACAGTACTTCAGAAGTATTCTCTGGGCCAAGGCAAAACCAGCCTGGATTCTCTCACCCTTACCCGTGGTGAACAGTAGGCTTCTCTGTAAATAGTTCTCATTATTTCAGTGTCTAAAGGTCACCCAATCTGGTGCTTAGGGATTACGTATTAATTTTTCATCTCTATTTCCTCAGCATTTTCAGAAAATATGCACAACTCACTCATTCTTGTTTCACAGTTGAGAAGCTGGTGTAGACCTAGATCAAATGAGTTATCCTATACACTTCAACAGGGCAAAAGAAGCCAAAAATAGAACCTCATTTATTTTTCTGAACAGATTTCAATAGAACAGGGTAGCATTCTATTAGACTTTCTTTCTGATTCTGCACCATTTCTAAAAAGCTCTATTTCTAGGAAAAGATTTCTGCTGTATCTGTTTTTATTAGACATTTCTTAAGCCCACCAGTGGATGCAAGCAATGATGCTGTCTGGTCCCAACAAATTCTTATTCCAAAAGCAGAAGAAAAAAATTACCACAGGTAGCAAATCTATGAATCTGAATGATTTAAGGCTTTCATACAGATTAATGGAGTGTTTTATTCTATTTCCCATAATTTATGTTTGTTTTCTCATAATAAAGGAAGTTTCTAGCTTCTGGTTGTGAAGATAGCCTCGACAATGTAAACCAACATACTTTCATCTTGTTGAGTCCTCATCCTCACCAGCTAAAACAATAGCATCAAGCAAGTTAACTTCCCCCATTCATCTTGCCAGGGTGTCAGCCTTGAAGCAAAACATGCACACTGAAGTACCAACACTGTTAACCAATTCACTGCTTATTATCAGATCAGAAATTGCTAGTCAGCACAATTAGACAGTGGGCAGACACTTCTGATGTTCTTGACGTGCTATCACTCAAAAATGTTGAATGCACTATTGATAGGAAAATTGAGGACAATCTACTAATTTTAAAATGTATTTCTCTAAAATAAGTAAGTGTGTAATGCTGTGCCCTTAAGTTTTAGAATGCTTTCTAAACACCTTCTTCTGCATATCTAAACCTCTCCCAAACAGTGACTCTTACGATTTCTTTTCTACTCCCTACCTCTAATTTTGGTGCTCTATGGCCAATTGCTGCCTGACTGTCAGATTCATCTGCCATGACAGGGGCTTCACATACATCTTCAAGTTCTTTGAGAGAATATTAACAAAGGACCATTCTAAATTGGCCCAAAAGGGTATAGATAAACATTGATTTTGAACTGACTGAAACCACCAAGCAGATATTATAATAAAAACTATGTTAACACCATCCTTATAGTATTGCAAGGATGAGAGCAGACTACAGGGCCACACAAAACCTGCCCTCTCTTTTAAAGCATCCCAGATAAAAGCAATTTCCAGTTGTTATACACCACGTTTTGTGTCTAGAAAGAAAAATACATTAGTGATGTCTTCTGCAATGCTTACTGCTTACTCCATTTTACAGAATAAGAAACAGACATTAGGTTAAAATTGTGATTCAGCAGGAAAGCAGTGGCAGAGATGGGAAAGGATACAAAATCCCAAGACAGCTCTCAGTTTATTAAATCACTCTGCCTCTGCTCAGGTGGCATCTTAAGCACACATTGCAAACTCTATTAATATCTGCTTGGAAAAAAAGCTTATCTGCCCTCTGGCCACCTTACCTTGAATGACCGAATTAAAGCATGAAGCCAGAGCCACAGCACCAAACAGAGAGGCTGCATCCCACCTTTGCTGCAAGAACAGAAGAAATGCTGCTATCCATATGTCACCACGTTGCCAGCCTGCCAGGGTATAAGACTGGCAGAGGAAATCAGCCCCAATGACAAAAACACTTCATAATATCCCAGAACAATGCAAAGAGACCAGCACAGGAATCAAAACCCCATCACTGATTCCTCTCTCTGTATTGTTCAGCGTACTTTGCCTTGGACCAGGAGTAAATAGATGTAATTAGTACACACAGCAAGTACCTGGCTCCTGGAAGTTTATGTTTCCCACTTCCCTTTGCTTCTTACCTACATTCTTTTGTTGGACATGACTTTAACTGGCAGCTTTTCTCAAAACTTTTTTCCACCTACATCTTCCTGTCTCCAACTCTGTCTTGAGGCCTCTTCCAGATCAGTATTTCTTACACTAGAAATGCAGATAAACACCTAATAACTTTTTAAAAATACCATAGTATGAGGACAGGGAATATATACTTTACATAATGAAAACAAAAACACTGGGGTGGATTTTTTTCAGAATAAAAATGTATTTTCTGACACAGTTCTGAGAGAACACCTATGCTGTTGTGTTTATTGAGCAATACTTGACATACATTCAATTACTAACCATCATGATAGCACTTAATTAAAGTCCATGTGACTTTAAATGATGGGAAACTTACAAAAACCCCCAGATTTTAAAAACTGTGTTTAGTTTCCCTGGCAAATGTTTAACTATTGCACAGAGATTCTAACTGTTTTATTGAAAAGGCACTTTTCACTTTCAAAGCAGCTAACAAAGATTCTGCTGGTTGCACAGTAATTTTGTGAATGCACATGCATTTCTATACCTAGGGGAGTGTGCAGTGGCTGCAGTTGGAGTGAGGAGCATGAATGAAGGCAGGAGAAGAAGGTACCAGAGTGGCAGTGATCCCAAGCTGCTCACACACTGATGCTCAGGACAGCACATGTGGGTGCCACATGAGCAGGTGAAGCTGTGATTCTACATGTGTGAAAAGGCAGATAATAATTAAGCAATCAGATGTGCTAAGTGCATCATGCTGGGACATCGCTCCCTTTCACATGGGTTGTGAGGTTTGAAACCGAAGGCAGTAACTGAGGAAGTGGCCAAGTTACAGCTGTAATCCCAAGGTTTTCCTCCTGGTCCCTGGAGCGCCACAGTGCCAGTCTAGTCCTGACACACTCCGGGAGCGTGCCAAACGCTTTTCAGCCTGAGGAGAGCATTCGGCATCTTTCAGCTGCTAAGACGCAAGGATTTGGGCTCTGGATATATTCCAAGGCTCCTCTCCTACGTGCATGTGCACACTGCAGCCCTCCCTAAGCACCACCGTGTGCAGGATTCCCGGCTGCCGCCCGCTCCCGGGGATGGGGCCGCATCCCTTGCCGTGCCGGGTCCTGGCGGGCTGGGGCTGGCAGCGGCACCGGCACCGGCACCGGGACCGGGACCGAGCTGTGCCTGGTCCCGCCAGCCCGGAGGGTGCCCGGCTTTGGCACAGCCTCTCGGCAGCGGCAGCACGGGCAGCCGGGCACGCTTCTGCAGCCCTGCTCGTCCTTCCCTCATCGTTTCTGCTGACAATCTTTGCTTGAATGTTGTTTTCTTAATAATGTAAAAGTTGAAGAAGTGTTATTGTTATGGTTATCGTTATTGTCATTTCTTTTGAGGTAGAGTCTATGTGATCAGGAGAAGGCGGATTTAGTCTTTGCACCGTAAGTGAACTATTAACCTGAACTGCATGGAAATGTTACACCAAATAGCCATACATTTGTTCAGCTGGTTCTGGCCCTTTTTAAAGGCAAACCGAGGCAGTTTCTCAAGAAGACACAGAGCAGGGGGTCACAGAGGGCACCTGCCCCTCCGCTCCCAGGCGCTGACCTGAGGAGCACCGTGGGGCCCTGTCGTTCCTCCCTCCCGACACACGCGGGAGCTGCCGGAGGGACCCGTGGGGCTGCACGGCCACATCAGCGTGTGGCTCTGCGCTCCCACACACTCATTCCACGCGCGAACGTTTGAAGGGAAAACAAACAAACCTACCCTCCTGCGGACTGAGAGTCACAGCTCGTACCATGGGGCTCAGCCTCTGGGAATGCTCCTCCTTTCGCTCCTGCCACCAGCAGTTTGTGGCTTGCATAAATTGCCCCTGTTAAATGTCTGCTTCCCTTTCCATCAGGTCTGAGACATCTGTATTTTAAACTGTGAGCTCCTCTGGGTGAGGATGATGTCTGTCTGCGCCCTTGCAGAGCGTTTAGGCACAGCAGCCCTGATGTCTTGCATCACTTCTAAGCCCTGCAGTCATGCACCACTGGCAGTAAATGCACATCGGTGAATATGTTTGCACCACTGGCTCCAGCTGAATACAAAGTAACTCAGGGCTTTTCCCCTCCTGATAGAAATCTCGTAGTGTGAGCTCAAGCTATTTCACAGACCACCTGCCTTTTCTTAACCATGTGTAGAACTGACTACTAGGAATCCCGATGTGTTTTATACGTTATTAATAAAATTAATATTTCTATGAAATACTACTCCAGTCTGGGATTCTCACACAGTCTTGATCACAATAATCAAGAACAACACTTTCTATCACATTATTAAAAGTTAGCTTGCAACAGTATAGAAGACTCTGGTAGCAAAATACCATGTTGACATCTTTCCAGTATGGGAATTTTTTTCAGTAGCTTTTTTTAAAAATTCAACTTATTGCAAAACAGTTGCTTTCTGTAATATCACAGATTTATGTAGAGTTTACAATGTAATCATTGCTCCTTGCTATTGAAAAAGATTTATTTAAGCAGTTTTGGCCTTCATTCCAAAAGGCTGAATGCCAAATCATTACAGTGTATCTGGTGTTTTGCTGTCAGAAAATATGATCTAGCATTGAGATACTATTCAGAGACTCTAAAAGCCAGAGAAAATAATTGTGGTAAATCAAAACCTCATAAATACTTTATAAAGTTGTTTTTAATCTCTGTCCTCATGTGTGACAAAAAAGTACCAGTTTACATGCAGCCAGAATACATGAATTTTGAGGCTTCATTTCCTATACTGTCTAAGTTTTAAAACAACATTAAAATCTATTCTGTATAGATGCAAAAGTCAGGCAGTAGTTGTCACATTATATTTTCTAGTACTACTGCAGTTTAATAAGCTGAAAGACAGAAAACTGCTTTTCTAGACTTAACTCCAAATGTATTTTTTTTTTTTAAAAAAAATAAAAGACACTGAGAGGCTAAGAAACATATATATGGCTCTGAAGCTGAAGCCACAACTGTGCAAGCAGATACAGACAGGCAACGCTCTATGTGGTTAAAGAAAAGCACATGCCAAAGACTCGGGAGCAGCTGGCCCCGAATTTTGGCCTCAGCACACCATGTAAAATTGAACATATGCGTGGACTAGGTTTGACTCCCTTCAGATGCTTCTGAAGCACAGTAATATCTCACTGGGTAAGAAAGCTGCTCTGGCTTCCAAACTACCTATGCCAATAACTTTTTATTTCTTCACCAAAAAAATGCAGAACAATTTTCCTGTGCAGCACATCAGTGTGACAGATAACAGTGGCTGCCAGAAACTTGGAGATGGCAGTATATCTGGGATGGATATTAAACTGAGTCTGTCTAGAGGCATGGGAAACTTGGGGGAGCATCAGGCAGAATAATAAACTCAAGCAAAGATCATGTCCAGATCTTACTTTGTAAAAATTCCACTTACTTATTTTTGCAGCATCAGAAATTTATCAATAATTCACCTTCTAAGGTTGTAAATTGCATAACCTGTGGGCTGGAGAATCTGCCACCTTACATCATATTGCATACAAATTCAGAAGCAGTTAACCAATGCAATATGGAGGGGTGCTTTTTGCAAAGAGGAAACCACAGAGGCCAGGAAGGAGCACTGGTTTGAGAAACGGGGATTAGCTTGGAGGTAGCACTCAGCCTGATCTGACTCACTTGCCTCTGAGCAGTTTAAACTGTGGCCATATTCCAAAGGAGGACAGAACTTATTAAATCACTGTTATGAATTGCTGGTGAAGAAACTGAAGGTAGTGAAATCCTGCCAAGCCCTGACATTCATGGTAAACTGTAGAAGCAATATTAGTTTTGCTCAGATTAAGGTTTTTTTGCTAGTGAGGAAGGAGACTGATCTGTATGTTCTGAGGTGACCAATGATTTTATAGGCCTAGCTTAAAGAAAACAGGTTTTCCAAAAAGAGATGTTGATCACTATCTGAATATTAGGGGATTTTAACAATAGTTCATGTTAAACACTCAGAACTTGATAATATTCAGAGTCTTCAATCAACTTGGAATAGTCTTGCCATCGTATGGACCTGTCTCCAGTAAGAACAGAGAGGGCATCTCACCAAGAAGAAGGCACCAAACAGAGCACCATGTAAAGTCTGTTTACTGCCCTTCAGAGTGTTTAATCCATCCTAGCTCCTATTATATCAATGTAAATTTTGAATAAGTCAGCCCCTCTGCTGATTCTGCAATGACAGTAGTATTGTGTTTTAAAACTTCTCAGAGGTAGTAAGCCTTAACAAATCTGGAATCAAAATTAAAATTCTAAAAGAGCTTTGTTTTGAGCTGGGTATTTCAGTTTAGCAAACTGCAGGTGGGATTACAAATGGATTACTCCCAATTTACTGGTACTGTGGAATAAGAGCTCCTAATTCAGACACTACTTTCAACAGTCTTAAAATGCCCTCATAGTTTGATAATAAAGTATAAAAGAAAACTCAGCAATGGAAATGGAAAATGCTGAGAAAGCTCAGCAATAAAAATGGGAAAAGATGCAACATAGAAGAAACAAAGTTTATTTCAGTTAGATTCAGGTTCTAAGAAATATAAATAAAGCTTGATACCAACATAATTAATTTTTATTGAAACATCTTAGTCAGCATATTGCTTACAAGCACTTAAATACTTACAGTGAAAGCATACTGAGGTTTTATAGCAAAACAGTCAAAATACACAACTTCTAATATTGCTGCCAGGACAACATTAACTCAGTCCCCTTATATACATATAAAAATAACAATTACTGACTTGCACTAGGTGTTTCACTGGGGGTACTCTTAGTAAGCATCTACAGAATATTCCATTTTATCTGTTCAGTTCGAGGTGTGAAAGCATGTCACACTGTGGTACACAGCTCTGTCTTGCTCTTGAAGAAAGAAATAATGTTGATTCTCCCAGATTTCACAATTATATTAATTTTTATAGTGCTTCAATCAGCTACAAAGTATGAGAATACCCGTATACATTTAGGGGAAATTGCCATCCAAATTCTTACTCTGAACTAAAAGAAATACAGATGCAGCTAGAGCTGACAGAGCAATTTCACACACGTAGGAATGATTTTGCAAAAAATCTATCACAGCAAGTGTTCAGTTTAGCTGCAATTGTGAGTGTTGAGTAGTTCTGCAGGTTGGTCCTCTACAGCTTCTGCCATCAGACACCTGAAAAGCAAAGGCACACAGTTTCTGAATGTCTTTGAGAAGGGAGTTTTAATAGTCACCTGGAACCACCTCCCAGGAAGCAGAGGTGGGAAGAGAAGCCAGACCATCAGGACGTCATGGGGTTGTTGTTCATGCAAGATGGTCTTTCTACCTTCTGCAGTCCCAGACTCATTCAGCGCTCCCAGTCTCTGCAACAAGCAAGAATGACTCCCATCACTACAAAATCTCGATTTACTCTTTAATGAGCTCACCTTGTTTGCTGAAATTTTCTCTTATTGAAATAGTAGATGAACATGTAAGCAAGGCCTTTTATAATTAGAAATGCTGAAAGTATTCAGGTTATCTCCTAGTGTTCCATAAGAAGTTCTGTAGTTAGGAACTATTGAACATGCTCCACAAATCTGTAAAAAAAAAAGAAAGAAAGGTCTCTGAAGGTCTCTGAAAGGTCTTCTTGTCTTGATTTCAAATTTTAAAGGTGTAGTTTTTAATATTGTATTTAATTCAAAATATGAAACAAGATGAAAAGAAATATCAAAGTATTGAATTCTGGTAACAGGGAAGCAAAATCATGCAGCAACATCAAAGCCCCTTTTCCTTTCTTAACACAAGTCTTTCTTTCCCTTAATGCTTCATTCCTTCATCTTGCTGCTTTGTCATGCTGCTCCATTCCTTCACCTGAGTTGCCTCCCCAGAGTGCCTCTGGCCTGCTCAAAGTGACAGTGATGGATAGACTGTTCCTTACGCCCGAGCACAGTGGCTGTGGTGACTGTTCTTCCTGGTGAGCAGAAATACAGTATTACCCCTAAACACACCCCACCCTCTTGTCTACAAAAAAAGCAGACCTTGGGTCAAGTCTGGATCTGTATTTACACTGATATATTTTCAGAGGGAAGATAGTGAAAATAGAGCATTCAATTACTCAAGTTTAGTGTTTCTAGTAGTGTTTACACTAAGAATATTCTAATCATCCCTGTCACAATAGTTATTAAAATTGAAACATAGCATAATAAATGAGGCTTTCTGTTTTATTTTCCAGGAGCCCAAGTTAGTTTTGAGCAACATGAATTCTTGGAACTTATGGGATATACCATCTTACAAGTCAAGTTCCAAGCAGCAAAGTTTTCATAGTATCTGCAAAAGGTCAAAATATATTTTAATAAGCTCTATCTCTTTTAGAAATTATGAGCAAAATTCATCCATTATTCTCTTTTCCTTCTTCTCTCATCTACTCCAGTCATTGTGAAACCTTAGGATATGTAGAGACTTTCACATTATCAGAGCCTACAGTTATTCCCTACTTGCTCGTGATTTCTTGCTGATGTCTTCAGAACATGTAATTTCCTTGTGATTTCCCTTAAAATATTATTTGAGTTGAGAACTATTTTGTGTTTATGAAGAATCAACATCAAGTTCAATGAACGCAGTGTGGACTGAGTATTTGGGACTGTATGTGAATTTCACTCCTCTGTATACTCTGACATAGCACGCTGACAGCCACTGGGCTCCGAGAGTAAAAGGCAAAAGTGCCTTTCACACCCTCTGTGAAAAAAGATCCATTACTTATGAATATCTTACACATTGTTCACTTTCAAAGATTTTTTTTCTCATGCTGTGAAAGGTTCTAAGTTTTGAAAACTGTGAGGAAGTTTTTAGCTGTGAGGAAAGCTATATCTTTATAGCCTATCCAGAATTATTACAATTTATTTCTGCTATATCCTCTTCTCACCCACTTTTGAGTTTGAGACTCTCTTTCATGATAAATGTCTGGTTTTGGTGAAATTTTTTTTTTTTTTATAAAGCGTATTAGGGGGCACATGACAAAAGTCTCTCTTAAATGAGATTTGTTGTGATGCATTGCAATACTGACACAGCACTTTGGGAGGCAATAAGGAGAGTGTACACACTATTGAGGCAACGCATAGTAAAGAGTTCTCCACTTGCCACATTGCCCTGGCCCAAGGTTTTCAGGCAGCTCTATTTATTACCTGCTTCCCTTCCTGCTCCACCAAAAACCTATGGTGTAACCAGGGATCCTAGAACAGAGAGAGTAATGGGACATGATGACATCTGTCAATGAAATAATGCAAAACAGATTACATATTAACATTTTATTTGCTCCATGCCACACAAGGAAATATTAAGATAAAGACCAAATTACAAACTCCCAGCTGAGGGAATTCCCAGTTTCTTTTGCAGTCATGCTTTTTGAGTTTTGAATGTTTTACAAAAGCTTACAGGAAATGCTGATGAAGACAAAAAATGCTTTTGGTTGTTAGCTATCAGTGAATATTTCACAGAGGGGGTGGATAGATGCTGAATGAAAAGAGAATAAAAAAAGGGAAAAATGTATTTTCAATCAACTCTAATATTTTTCTGATTTTGTCTGGCAATATTTGAACCATTTCTGTACTCTTAGGTAAGATGCTATAGGATTATTATTATGATGTTTTGAAATACTTAATTTTGGTCAGGTTCTTAATTTTTAACCTCAGAAAAAAAACAACCAGTAACATCCTTCCAAACACAATGCTCTCAATCCAGAAGAAAAATGAGAACTAACACAGTAGGTGGTCTTCCCACTGAATTGCTATCAATGCCTGCACCATCTGGGTTTTCCTTGGAGGCCTCGTATCCAAGAACTGACAAGACCCAACCTTACTTAATTTATGAGACAAGATCACAGCCAGTGATGATGTGAGTGCAAACGTGTATAGTAACATTTGTGAGGTTTACAAATATTGTATGAAACAACTGGTGTATAAGTAGGAATTTAGGGTCACTATAACACCTTTCTGGAGTTCTGTGTCACTGAACTTTTGTGGCCTATTCAGTTTACATTCTATGTGCCTGGGAAAAGTACCTAATGAAGAAAGTAAGATTTTGGGTTTTTTGTTGGAAATAATAAAAAAGGTTTACTTACTACACATGGATTATGTTTTGAAACTCTAGTATGTGCCCAATTTTTTTTCTCTTCTAGGACACCTAAAAGCAATAGTCATGTGCTAATGCAGTTGTGTACCAGAAATCAGATAAAGAATAAGTTCATGCAGAGTTCATGCAGAATTAAACAATATTTTTTTGTCAAAAAACGTACCTTTTTAGTGAAATTTAATTTTTTCCTATTTAGAATTTAACAGAGAAAAAATAATATTTAAAGGACTCTAAGTAAGAAAATTATATTTTTAAACCCTGAAACAATACATATAGAAGAACATAAATTACAAACAGAAGTATATATTTATAAAGAACTATATCTTATAACTAAGAGCAGTAAGGTTTTCAAATTTCTGAATAATACATCTGAGTCATAAATATCACATAAAATTCAGAAAAAAAATAATACATATATCATGATTAATAATTTCTTAGCCGGTAACCCAAACTAGAAAGGTTGTGGAAAACCTATTTCAGAAGTTCATATCCAGGTTTAATACAAGCTGAGCTGAATTACAAGTCATTGTAGTCCTGACCTCCTACTCACTCGCAAATTTTTCATATTACTAAATGTTTTCGTTTCTATCCTTTTTTAGTTAGTAATTTGGCTACTTTCTAACAGAAACATTTTTATACTAAAGTAGATTTTGCTCACCAGTTTGTTTTTTTTTCCTTGTTATTTTCTCATTTTAATTATTTTGATTTCTTTTATTTTTTTAATAAAATATCCACTATGCAGACTTTCACAGTTCCCTAGAATATGCAATAAAGAGACAAGATATGAAACTTTGTAGCCAATATCCAACAACAATGGGCACGTTTTCATTTAATTTCCTCTTAAAATCAGAAATACGTCTGGCCTGTCTAGACAAAGACACCGGATTAAGACTTCAGGCATCCAACTTAGGAGCACTAGATCTCATAAAGGGAGGATAGAGGAAGGACAGGTTCTGCACTGTCTACAATTTCATGGTGGGAAGACTTCCCTACAACTGAACCAGGCTTCAAGCTGTGAAATACAGCTGTAACTCCTACTAATTCAGCGCTGCTGGAAATAATGTTGATGGCAATGTAAGTAGTGGGAATCTCCATGAGAAGCACTGCCATCTGCTCCCTGCCAGCTACTCTCAAACATTCCTTCTGGAGGGCAGCTGCCCAGACTGCGTGGCTTTAGGAAATGCAGGTCCTACCTTATGGACCTGATCTCCTTCTGAGACATGAACCACCTAGTGGATGAGAGAGAGGCTGTGGATGTGTCTACCTGAATTTTAGCAAAGCCCTTATCACCGTTTCCCACTGCATTCTCCTGGAGAAGCTGGCTGCTCACGTGTTAGATGGGTACACTTTGCTGGGTAGAAACCTGGCTGGGTGGCTGGTCCCAGAGAGAGGGGGTGAATGGAATCACATCCAGCTGGCAGCTGGTCACTGGTGGTGTTCCCCAGGGCTCAGTGCTGGGGCTAGCACTGTTTAATATCCTTGTCAATGGTCTGGATGAGGGGATTGAGTGCCCACTCAGTCAGTCTGAAGATGACACCCAGCTGGGTAGGAATTCTGATCTGTTTGAGGGCAGGAAGGCTCTGCAAAAGGGGTGGGTTTGATCAATGGGCTGAGATCAGTTGTATGAGGTTCAACAAAACCAAGGGCCAGGTCTTGCACTTGGGTCACCATAACCCCAGGCAGCCCTACAGGCTGGGGGCAGAGCAGCTGGAAAGCTGCCCAGTGAAAAAGGATCCGGAGTGCTTCCCAATTTGCGCTATTAAAAGTCATTGGGATAGAAAGCAAAACTCTGCTTCTCTGAGATATTTTCTTTACCGAATAATTAATAATCAAATGTAAATTGTTTAACCATTTTGAAATCAATGATACTTGTAAGCCCACAGCCAAAGACCATACAAATTTAATCATACATTTTCAGGAAGAGGTCTGTGCAGGAATGCTGTTCTGTCATTCAGAGAAGAAAGCAATAGGTGCTTAAGAAATCGTCCAAATAATCCATGTGCAGGTACACAGCAGGGTAAGGAAACAGCATTTTGAAAAATGCAGTGTTGTTTTAACAAGAAAGTCAAATGCAGTTCCCGTTACTGAAAATACATATGTGCATTATGGTTATCATATCTATGTTGCAGAGAGAGTTGCATTATGTAAATTCATATTCCTTCCTTTAGCTTCAGTCCCAGACTGATTCCGACATATGGTTTGCAGAATGCTTGCAACTGTCTCATTTTTGGCACTTCAGATACAGGAAGCAATATGTTATTTGTATATTCTGTTAGGGACTAATACAATACAAAGCCCACTGAAACAGCTCAACTTTGGATCATACCCTTCAATTCTCTCCTGACTAGTCTACACTGTTTCCTGAAAAGGCATCACAGAATTTTTTGCAAAGGTAGTTTGACAGCTGCTCTACTGGTTATTACTAGTCTTTTCCTGCATTGTTCCACACTTACCCTGCAATTTTTTTCCATCGTCTCCGTGTTAGGCTCCAGACCTGATCTCAGTGTAGACAACAGTAATCTTTCCATTACTTCATTACAAACGGTTTAGATTGGAAACCAAGTCTGCTCTCCAGGGTGAGAAGTGAATTGCGTGACTTCCAGCTAGAGAGACTCCACTCTCCATCAGGACACTTGGCTATCCCACCACACCCTAGTTTCTGAGTACTTGTAGGAAAGCTATGGATGTGCTGTGTCAGCATGTTAGGCAGCACTGCTCGTAAAGACAAGACATAAAATATGTTTTGTGACCCAGTGTCAACAATGCTTATATGGCATTTCCAGTTACATTTTGTTCTAATATGGCTTACATTAGTGTCATTTAATCAGACTTTTTTTGTTCTCCTTGAATTTCAGACCCAGCAAAGCTGCCTTTCTAAAAATCTGTTTGATCACAAGGAGCACAATGATACTGAATATTACACCTTAACCTTTCTAAGGAGTACACACAGTCATTAATTTACTCTTTGTGAAAGGACAGTGTTTCAGTTCTGTCTTTCAAGATCTACAGTAAGGTCTTTTCTTCTAGGAAGAAAACAGGTTAATAAATAATGCAGAGTCTGAGGTTTATTGGTCTTTTTTGTCATTCACCTCCAGTGGGAATTATAGCAAGGAACAGTTGCCCTTGTTAACCTGCAAACATTTTTCACTCAGTTAGGTCATTGCCTCTGGCTCAAGGGTCCAATTTTCCTTTCATTCATTAAGCACATTGGGAAGCGGAGTTCCTAACCCTTTCCAGTCTAAATGTGGAACAATCACATCCCCTCACAATCAAGTGCCAATGTACTGGGACCTTTACGTTTCGCTGTGATCTCTCAGTGACGCAAGTTTTTAACAATTGAAGGATATTAAGTCAAAAAGTTGTTTTCTAATTGGAGGAGCTCAGGGGATTTCAAATAATGAACTCTTATAAACTGGAAGCTGGTACATGTGCCTTTCCAATTATTTTTGTTTCAAATCAGGGAAGAGGGCACTGCTAATCTCAGAAAGCAGATTTCAGAAGTTCTACCTAAGAATTACAGCCATGAAGCATAACAGTTGAGCAGGCATAAACCATTAATGCTTTGGGGAGATGAAATTACACAGTCTCATATGTCATTTTACTGGATGGTGTAATAGCTAAGGGACAATGTAACTCCAGATTTTAAAGTGTGTTTGATATAGCTAATTCACTCCTATAAAGACAGGCTGAGCGGGCTGAGGCTGTTCAGCCTGGAGAAGAGATGCCTCTGGAGAGACTTAGAGCAGCATTCCAGTATCTAAAGGAGGCCAGCAAGAGAGCTGAGAGGGGTTTTTTACAAGGGACTCCACTAAAGGAACAAGGGGTAATGGTTTCAAACTGAGAGTAAGTTTAGACATTAAGAAAAAATTTACTGTGGGGATGGTGAGACATTGGCATCTGTTGCCCAGAAAAGCTTCAGGTGCCCCATCCCTTGAAGTGGTCAAGGCCAGGTTGGATGGAACTTTGAGAAACCTGGTCTAGTTGAAGATGTCCCTGCCCATGGCAGGGGAGTGGAACTAGATGATCTTTAACATCCCTTCCAACCTAAAGCATTCTATGATGATTTTATGATTCCCTTTGGAGGATTCATAAAGAAAGAAGAGAGAATGAGGCTTTCCTGTTGATAAAAGGCTTTGCTACAGAGAATCTTTGGATGGATGGATGGTGGTTGCAGTGTAGTAATTAGGAGCCAGACACTTGAAATCTTTATATACAGATGACTCTATGCACATCATTGGCTGTGCCAAAATATAATAAAAATTTTCTCTCTGCAATAAGCTAGCAGCAGTGTTTAAACAGGGCCAGCTCTAAAAAATAAGCAGAAAAATCACTAATCCTTTAAAGCGGTATAATTGAAGATTTTGTGAAGTAGGATACTTTAAAATGGGAATGAAATAACTCAACAGGAAACCTCTGTACAACTCTTCAGAAGAGGCTTTGAGACATGGTAAAGGAGAAGACACCTGAGTGGGAGAAATGTAGAATATTTTGAATTTCATGTAATCTGATTCCTCCTCCTGCTGAGTGGCTGGGCAAAAGTACAGGAAGGATTTCTCAGGAGCTCTATGTTATAGTTTCATGGCATAGCAGGGAGGGGTAAACTGGAAAAGTGTAGTTAGGACATGAGATAAGCACTGCATGAAATATAATCTTGGCAATGAAGGATGAAGGGAAAGGGATGCAGGCTTCAGACTGAGCAGAGGGAAATAATACACAAGGGTCTGGATGTGTGGGATGTATATAACAGCTCAGCTGCAGATGGAGGAAGAAAAAGGCTGACATTAACATTGGCATTAAACAGGAAAAGAGAAAAGGAAAGAGCTGATGGTTAGAGGCTGGCAAAAGAAAAGCTGCTGTGGGTTTTCATCTTGAAAATATTGAGCTTATTGTGGTCTGTTTAAAGATTCCCAGAAAAGTTAGCAGGCATGTCAAGGGAAGTAGAATATTGTTCAGTGGGGAGAGATGGAAAGGGAAATTTGGGAATTATGTCTTGGCCAATTGTTGAAGAAATTGGAACTAAGTCAAATTTTCAGGGAGGTTCCCAAAGAGAGGGAAAAGAAAAACTGGTGCTTTTCAAAAACACACTCCTTCTGCTTCCTTGTTACTTGTACAACTGATGTGTCAAATGTCAACATTTTGTTATTTCTAAAAAGGAGAGGAGCAATATGTTTTGTTTGAACCATGTGACTGCCTACATGCAGAGAGCATAACTGAAGACTTCAGCTGGGTAATTAGAGTGTAGGGTAATTAGACACACATATTTTGGTATTTTTCCTGAATCAGTTACCCATGCAGGCAGGCGGTTTAGCACTTTTTACACTCTCAAAGGCTCAGAGCTGAATTAGGCAGGAAACTGGTCAGCAAGAAAGTTAGTCACAAAAATTCAGAAGCAATTTTTATTTCTATTGGAATTTTTCAAAATGAAATTCTTAAAGTTTACTTCCATTAATACTTTTAAGCATAAATGCAGAGAGAGAAATTGAGAGAAATCATTGTCAGTATACTTAGATCTAAAATTCCCATCTGTCCATATTGTGTCAGATACCAGGTAGAGCTGGCTCCTGCTCAATTGTGTTTGCATCTAGTCCAGCAGAAGTTCCCCTGGGTGAAGCAGGAGCCAGAAGGAATAGCTGGAGGATCCTCACTACCCCACTTCCTGTCCCATAGGGTCCAGGGCAGGCAGACGTCCCTATGAGCTGGAGCTTCCCAAGGCTTTCAGATTACTACTGGCTTCATAAAAACTTCATTTTGTTTTTTTTCTTTTTTTTTTCTTTTTTTTTCTTTTTTTCTTTTTTTTTCCACCCCCAAACATGAAAGTCTTCCATACTGGAATGAAAACAAAGCTGCTCAAATTTGTATGTGTGTGGCAGATTTATGCTGTTGGAATTCAACTGTCTCTCAGATGGTGGTTGTTACAAAAGCCTGGGACATCAGAGATTCAAATTCTTGAAAGAGTAGTTCTTCATCCATACAACAAGAAAAAAATACTGAGTGGGGCCTACCTTTTTTTTTTCCACCCTGGACCACAAATATTTTTCACTTATTTGTTGCCTCTCAAAAGAAACCAAACAAACCTGATATATTGTTAAAAGTTTCCATTTGGACAGAACACCATATTCTTTGGAAACTCCAGTGAAGTATAGCTTTTTTGATTCCTAGATTCAAAATTATTTTGAGAGCTTGAAGGATGCCATGAGGCCAATACAATTTTCCAAAGTTTTTCCTCTGAGTATGGACTTCAAGTAAAGCAGTCTGAAGACAGCTTTATTTCAAAGGGAATGTCTAAATTTCATTTTGTGTGAAAGAAACTAAATATAGAAATATCAAAATACTCTGTGGAGTGGCATTGCTGCTTTCTGCCCAGTTCTGGTCATACACACAGGTGTTACTGGAAACTCAAAGGTCTTGGCTAGAGGATAAGCTGAATGATAGAGGAAGAATAATGTTTCCGTCAGGTCTCATCCCAAAATCTGTAATGCTGTTGCTATAGAGCACACACTTTCAATGTCAGCAGTTACTACAATTTCACTTCAAGTCTGTTGTTTTGTGGTGGTGTTTCTAAAGGCCTAGCTTCTGGACACTTGCAAAGATATGTGAATTTAAGTACAATTTCCCCCTTTAGAATAGATTCAGGTTTGTCTTGGACACAGAGAAAAGTTTAAAATCATGAATCAAAATGCTCAACCATTACAGAGCAAGTGGAAAGACCCTTCTCTTCACCATATTCCTTTTAAGTTCATTAATTTTGAGAAAAATTCTGAATTTCCAGAGCCAAATTCATAATGTTTGAGTGCTCAGGTTTGGCATATTTGATTTTTTTCTCCCACACAAGCTGATGCAAGCAAGTCATGAAAAAGGGCTGAATATGTCTAGTTATAAGGCTCTGCCAAACCTTTGTTTGCTGACAAGAGAAGCATTTTTGAAAGTCACAAGAAAAACTGAAAATCTTTTTGTCAGCTTTAAAAAAATCCAAGTTGCACCTCTGTATTGCAGGCCACACAGACTGAAATAATTTCTGAAATGGAGATTTCATGGGAAAGAATGTCTTTATATACATTTGTTAAAGCACTGAAATCCAAATGCAGTACTGATTCTTTACATTATAAGTCAACGTTACAAGACAAACTTTAATTCTGTGAGTACATCTGATAATAACAGATTGTAATAGCCTGTTCAGGAAGAAACACTTGTAGGTTAACTTCTTGATCGCATTGAGAAATTATTTAAGAAACACTGCAAAAGCTGTTTACACTTTCCATGTATTATATATAAATATTTGTTTATGGAGCAACTGTGTGGTGCTTTGCCTTTGTCAGCAACTGGAAATCGTTACTAATAACAACATTTAGGGTTATAAATTCCATAACCCCTATCTGACTCCATGCTGTACTTTCCAAGAAATTGCAAAGTGAGAACCCTGGCCTGGGCTTCAAGGAAGACTTATGCTGAGATATGCAAAAGTGTGCTGTGAGAAGCTTGTTGAGTGCTTTCTGTACTCCACATTATCCTTATCCCCACAGCCATGCAGAGGACACTGAAGCTTTACACAAAGGTGTGTTTACAATGTCAGCCAGAAGTTTGAGACCATTTTTAAAACCAGACCTAACCCCTACCATGTGCTAGAGTATCACAGAATCACAGGATCACAGAACCAATTAAGGTGGAAAAGACCTCTAAGATCATCAAATCCAGCCTTTGACCGATAACCATCTTGTCAACTGGACCACGATATGTCCAGCTGTTTTCGAACACCGTCAAGGATGGTGACTCCACCACCTCCCTGGAAAGTCATTTCTAATGTTTAAAACCCTCCCCATGAAAAAATTCCTCCTCATGTCCAAGATTATTCCTGCTGTCCAAATAATTATATCTCATCGTTCTTCACTGTTATACAGTTCAAACTTCTCCCTTCACTAAGGACCCAAGCACATGAGCTAATGAGACCTGTGGGCACTACTGTCATATAAATACTCTTACTAGACACAAACTTTATCCTCCACTCATATTTCCATGTTTGACCATCAGTTCACTCCACTGGAAAGTGTAATTTCAATTAACACATGTCCCACAACAAAGACCATAAAGTCTGAAGTGTATATTTGGGACATGTTAGCAATCAGTTTAAAGACTTTAAGGGTAAGCCAAAGTGGAGCATAATCAGCAAAATTCCTTCCTCGTATTCCAGAAAACAATAGCAGATATTGGCCAGATACTTGGGTATTAACAGAAAAGCATAGAGAATTAGCAATTTTGTAATATTTTAAGCCATCAGGTCTTACTATGTTACCTTGCTAGGTGAAAGATCAGTGGCATCTTATACAGTAGGATAAATAAATGAGCTCAGGAATGTATTCTGGGTATTCTGCTATATGGCAAGGTTCTCTCCCTCAATGAGCGCAAATCCCAAATCTAGAAGTTATCCCAGATAAATCAGTACAGTATTTGGCCCATTGTTAGCATACTACACTTAGCAATCTCTAACACAGAACAATACTCAGTGCGTTTTGAGGGTTCAGCTTTCTTCAAAACTATTTCTTTCCTTCATACAAAAAAGGACAAAAAAGAAGAAAACACAGAGGCATGGGAAAGTAAGTTAGGCAGGAAACAAGTTTGTATTCACATTTGTTATCCAGAAGAAAAGTAGATTTGGGGGGAAAAAAAGATACATATTTAAAAAGCTGAACATTTCATCTTAATTTTAATTAGTATTTATTCAGAGTCCTGTGGGAAAAGAATGAATGCCATATAACAGATCTGATTCTGGAAAGCTCTTAATATCCTCAAATTCATGTTGATTAAAGTAGGAAACATGGGAACAGAAGGTCCTATTTTGCATTTTTTATTTATAATCTAGGCCACAGTTTGGTAATAGTGAAGTAAAACATTAGGGATTTTTTTATCACATAAGAATTCCTAAGAGAAGAATTTGTGAAGATTTATGTTTAAGGCTCTGTATGAGATGAACCTTATCTGCTTTAACTGATTGTGTGTGTGGTCAGTATACACAAAGTCATCTCTTTTATAACATCTTTGTTGTAATATTTTTCTAGTCCACATCTACAGGACCAATAAATGCAAATGCAGATTCTATAGTAAATGTGTCTCAGTTAATCTTCCCTGCCATTGAAAAATCAATTTCAGAGTAGTTCTGTCTTCAATTACAGCACTTAAAAAATTGAAAGAGCAAAAGGCAGTTCATAGATTTAGAGTGCAAAGTAACTCAATTCATTGATATTCATTTTGTATCTGTTGTACTTCATGGGAACAAAGAGTAGTCTGAGTTCTCATAAATCAATAAAAAAGCAAATGACATGTGGACTGACTATATATAAAAGTAAAAAATCACTACTGCTAGACTCATCCATATTATTACTTTCCTCTTATTAGGTACATCAAGTCCTAGAACTTTAGAAAGTCCTCCAATGACAAATCATTCAGGCTTTTCCTCTCTACTATATAATTCCCCAAAAGATCTCTCACTCTAGTGTCAGAAATCACATCTGCTGGCCACTGTCATCAAAGAAAAAGTGAATAAATTCTTCACAGTACTCCCTCCTTAAAAATTCCTTTGAGAAGAGAGGCTATCTCAGTAGAAGGCATCATCCCCAGTTCTCTTCAACATCTTCATTAGCAACCTGGACACAGCACTTGAAGGAATACTAAGTAAGCTTGTTGAAAACACTAAATTTGGAGAAGCTGTCAACTCCCTCAAGAGCAGACAGGCCCTGCACAGAGACTTCAACAAATTAGAGAGATGAACAATCACCAAGTGTATGAATTTTAACAAAGGCAAGTGCCAGATTCTGCACCTGGGATGGGGAAACCCTGGGTGTATGTATAAGCTGGGGAACGAGAGGCTGGAAAGAAGGGCCACGGAAAGGAACCTCGGGGTCCTGGTTGAAGAACAGCTGAGTCAGCAATGCCCTGGCAGCCAGGAGGACTCCCCATGTCCCAGGGAGCATCAGGCACAGCATCGCCAGCTGGGCAAAGGAGGGGATTGTCCCCTCTGCTCAGCACTGGGGCAGCCTCACCTCCAACCCGGTGTGCAGCTCTGGGTGCCACAATATATGACATTGAACTACTAGATAGCATCTGAAGCAGGGCCATGAGGATGGTGAAAGCTCTGGACGGGAAGCCTTATTAGGAGTGGCTGAGGTCACTTGGTCTGTTCAGCCTGAAGCAGAGGAGACTGAGGGGAGACCTCACTGCAGTTACAACTTCCTCATGAGAATCAGAGGGGCAGACACTGATCTCTTCACTCTCATGACCAGTGGCAGGACTCGAGGAAACAGCATGAAGCTGAGTCAGGGAAGGTTTAGGTTGGATATCAGAAAGAAAATTCTTCACCCAGAGGGTGGTTGGGCACTGGCACAGGCTCCCGAGGGGAGTCGTCACAGCATTAAACATGTCTGAGTTCAAGAAGTGTTTGGGCAACACTCTCAGGCACATGGTGTGCCTCTTGGGTTGTCCTGCACAGCACCAGGAGTTGGACTCGGTGATCCTGATAGGTCCCTTCCAACATAGCATTTTCTATGATTCTGTAATCTCCATTGGCAAAACCCTCCCATTATTAAAATCTTACCTTGCAGCACCACATCACATTTCACTTAAGAATGATCTCTGTCATCCCTCAAATTTCTTTTTTTCTTTACCTTGTACCACATGGGAGGGTGTTGCCCAATGGTGGCTGCATTTTGAAGAATCACTACCAGACACTGAAGCTCTGACTTGAACTTCCAGAATTCAGTGTGGTTTATAAAGTCAGGCTCTGATAAGGTACAAATCAATCTCCATTCTTTTTGCACAGTCCAAAGTGTTCAAAGAGCTTAAATACTATGACTTGATCTAATACAGTGGAGGAAAGGTGCACACACACTTCAAACACACTGTTATATTTTTTAACAGTCTGCAGAGTAGACTCTGTCTGCGAGAGTTTACAGCACAGATCCTACTGCACCATTCATGAAAAGACTGCAACTAAATGAAATAACTTCTCTGAATATATATATATATGTGAATAGATTAGTATATCTCTGATAAGAAAGGAAGAACAGTTCCAGTGACGACCTGCTTTATGAAATGATGGCAGTGCTAACAAGGCATTACTAAAAAAGCATGTTTGGTTCTACGAGAACTGGGAATTGTTGATGCTTAGTTGGAAACATTCTGGTTTTTTAGGATGGGTTTGTCAGGAGGAGGGTGGAACTATAAAGCTCAAAATATTTCCTGAAACGCTTTAAAAGTTTTAGAAATGAAAGTCACTTTCAGTAAGAAGGAAACTATTTGATAAATATTTTCATTAAAACATACTTTGGCTTTGAAAACAACATCATTATCAGCCTACAGATCCATTCTCCAAACCTTTATAACGGTTAAAGGGTAGAGATGGTGAGTTTTTATAGGGTTTTTTTGTTGCTCAAAATTAAGTTCTCCACCTAATTCTGGACTAGTGGTAGGGAAGATGTTTTTCAAATCCAATTTCATTCAAATAGAAAAAAAACCCCAAACAATTAGCAAGGCGTTCCAAACCTCTTTTTGCATATGACCCATCCAACTCTGCATTTCGGCTCTGTTTCAGAGAGGAGATGTGTTCTTCATTTAAATCGCCCTAACTCACTTGCAGTGAGCAAAATCAGGTTTATCCTGTCCTGGACAGGATGCTTAATTAACTCTTAAATTCCAAAAATTTGCTGAACTTACCTAGAATGCACACTGAAGACAAGCCCCCAAATACCTATCTGTATTGCCTTGAAAGTTAATTAGGTTTTAAATTAGCACAAACTGTACATTTACCAGGTTTTCCAAGATCAGCTGTTTCTAGAGTTCTCTCAAGACATCTTTTTTATTGCACTGATTCATATCATTCCGAAGGTCTGCATGTTTCCTTATCCTATTTCCCTTTCCAGCAGCTGTTAGCTACCTTTGATCTGGGAACATAATTTGATAGACTAGGGTGCTGTGCTCTGGCTCCTCTCTCCCAGTACAGGAGGGGTCAGCCATCCACATGTGCTTACTTTTTACATGCCCAGAGGTAAATAGCCATACTCACAGTCTCTCTTTGTGCTATCTTTCAGCTTTCAAACTATTGATAAAGCTTTTAGGTATTTTTAAAATCAGGGAACATTTTCCCATTGATGTAACAATGCCCAGAATTTTCTGAATTGCTGTCACTGTCTCTACTTCACACTAGGTGTCCAGACCTCCTTGAACACAGGAGAGGGAAAGGTACAGATGTGGGAAAAGAGTGTAAGTGTCAAACTTCACTGTGACAATCTTACAACACTGTCCTTTGGGAGCCAATCAATCAATCAATCCCAGCTGTGAAATGCCAGAAGAACAGGTGCTCAGTTTCTGGTTTTTGGAGCCTTTCTATCTTATCACATCTTCCCTTTTTCTTTCCTTTCTTTGTTAGGCTAAAACTAAAGTTACTGTTTCTCATTCCTATCCAGTTGCCTTTTGTAAAATATATTTATTTCTTGTCTTTTGTGTTTGTATAAGAATCTTGTAGCACTCAAGTACACACACTGAAAAATAAAGATTAATCACATAAACTGAAAACTCGGAAGAAAAGAGTCAACTGAGCTGAAAATATTTAAAGTCCTGCAAGGGTTTAAAAGGTTACAAACTGAAAGGACAAAGGCTTTTGGAATCAGACTTACAAGTAAACAACCTCACCGTGACCTCATGCTCATATAAGGAGTGAAGAGGAGGAGATGGACCCGTTAGGCAGGAAGTTATAAGAAATCTGCTGAGCTAAAAACAGCAGAGAAAATAATATATGAAGGTCTACAGTTGAATCTGAAGAGGGGGAATCTCCAAGGACTAACTGGAGAGAAGAAACTACATTACAACATTTTCCTGGCCTATAAGCCTAAGTTAGGAAGTAAGCAAAGTCCAGACCCAGTGCCAGATCACTGGGATTCACTGAAGCTTACTGTGTGCCAGAACATTCTCCAAATTGAACAAGAGGGAACAGAGACAGCAATGACCCTGTTTTTTATAATCTTTCTTAACTAGGAGCTGTAAAGCAAAAAAACCTAGGGACTGACCTGGAGATGATCCACATGAATCTGCTTAGCTGTCCACAGGAAGAAAACTCCCAGAGCAATGCACAAGAGGGCTGAGACAAAAGGGATTTGGATGACTATCTAAATGTAGAGAAAGAAGTTCATCTCTACTACCAGACAGGATGCTCAAGTAATGTTTTAAAGGAATTTCTGCAAACTGACCTTATTATTTTTCTAGTGTGAGAAAACAGGCCAGGTTACCTATCAAGTGAAGAGACAATACCAGTTCAAAGAGCATCTGACCTTACTATAGCATGACACCAGAAGCAATGACTATAAAGAGAAATTACTGGAATGGCAATCTGTACCTATTTATATTCAACTTAACTGGAAAGGGGGCCAAAGAAATGTTGAGGAAATGTGGTTAACTGACAAAGCGCTATGCTACAGTCAAAAGGAAGTATGAAAGCCAGGTTAGGAAAGAATAGGAGCTGGAAACAAATGAAAAGCCTACATGGAAAAAGAATTGTTGTTGCAAGAGCCCAAAAGGTGTTTATTTCAGAGAAGAAGCAAGGAGCCAGGAAACGGAGATCCAGTAACAACTGAAGTTACTATTTTAGGATATAAAGAGTCTGATGATGTATGAACTTGTAAATAATTAATGTAATTAAATAAACTTAGAGTCCTCAGAGTAATAGATTGTTTTCATATGGTGATCTAGATATGTAAAGGGCAGTGTACCAGGTTCTTCCTGGAGTAATGCATGGGTTAAGGAATCCATTCCTTCCCAGTTTCAGACAATTGTACAGCAGGCATTATACTAGAGGGGGCTCATCTAAAACACATTCAACACCATGTGTGTCTGTTATTTCCGAGCTGAAAAAAACCCAAAACTCTTTGCTCCATCTTCATATAATTTAATTTGTTGGGAAAGAAGAAAAGGAAGTGACAGAAGACAGTGTGGGATCACAGAAGCGTTTCACACCACATACCTTAGTCTACTGACTTAGGATTCTGTCTTCGTCCCCGATATTTCCATAGAGAGTAGAGAGGGACAGGCACTTGTCAGGAAGTTTTTCAGAAATGGTCCCAAGATGTGTCTCTATCCTCCACTGAATAATTGTAAGGAGTTTGGAAAGGTTAGTCTTCCAGGCTTGGTGCTCCAGCTGAGTGTCCAAAGTTGGGCAGTGGCTAACCCCAAACCATCCCTTACCCCAGTGCCTCAGAGATTAAGGTAAAATAAGACTTCAGGGGTCAACTATATAAATTAATTCCTTAACTCTAGTCTCTACTTTGTAATATTACTTTCATGAAGGTTTCTATACATAGAGACTACATAAGGTCAGCATTTATGTCCTGCAAATGAGTCCCTTAAAAATTCTCCTGTGCTCTTGGATTGGTTTATAGAAATATTTGTTCCACATGAACATTTGCCTCACCACACTTGTCCCAGCTTGTTATATATTTCTTTGTTCAAAGACTTGGCTTCTCATTCCACAGCAATCGTTAATATAAAATTTAAAGGATACAGGGTGCATGATGCATAATTGTTTCCCATTCTTGAACTGCCAGGTTTCTCCCCCCGCACATAGTCATGGCACTCATGATAAAGACAAAGAGAGAAATCATCTTCCTGGAACATTTTAAATGTCACTGAAGGAAGTCAGCAAGCCAGAAGGACCAATATGAGATACGAGTGGAAATAATAAGCTCCCAGAGGTGAAGCATGTAGAAGCTGGATGATGGACTTCCATAGGAGCAAGTTCAGTAAAGCTTTTTGGGGTGTGAGTGGATGAGGAGGTAGGTACAGCATATAAAGGCAGTAATGTGTGTGTGTACACATACACATGTGTTTGTTTATTGTAGATGAAGGAACAGAGAGAATTCAAAACTCTATAACTCAAAATAAAATGAGCTGAATTCATAACACGTATTTGTGTGTGCACATGTCACATCTGGAATAATCTGGGGTCCAGATGGCTGGATAATGAGAGCTCACTGGCCTGTCCTGGAGAAGGTTCCCAAGTCTCTTCCCACACATGTTGACTCAGGGAGCTGCAGCTGCTGTGCCAGTAGGCACACACCACAGTGCAGGCTAGATCCATGTACGTTTGAAACACGTGCAACCTCTGTAAAATAATTCATCTAGGATGGGTAAGACTGGCATAACACAGACTGGAGTAATCTTTGTGACAGTGACATTAAGAGGAGGGACTCTTCTAAAGGAAGTATTTCACTGTTAGACTACAACAATTCACAAGAAGACTACAATCTCAATTTCAGTTGTTTTTTCCTCAGTGAAATACCAATAGCTGGCTGCTCAGCAGTCAAAACTATGGGGAACAGTCATCAAAACAGCATATCACTACTTGGGTACTTTAACCCCATTCATTCTTTTTTAAAAGTGCTGTCAGGCTGTTGGCTCTGCTACAAAAATAGTATGAGCTAAAGAAAGACATGTGAATTCAAGCCTAAAGCAGCATTTAAAGGGAAACAGACTATACAAAGTATTAAGGCTTGTGGTGGTGATGGAGACACATACACACAAATGCTGAGTCTATTGGCTGGTCACAGAGAAGGGATTTTCTGCAGACGAAATAAACTCCAGCCCTGTTATTAGTATTATTAATTCATTCTGGAACATCCTTTGTGCCAGCTCCACCTATCATTCACACTTCATGGATAGTTCAATTAAAAGCACTAACAACTGCCAGCTTTATAATGTTAAAAGAAAACATTTGTTATTAAAATAGAAAATAGCAGCAACCCATATCATCAGACCACCATAACATTGCACAGCTTGGCACAAGTCTAAAAGTTTCTGCTCTACTGAGGCCCTGTCCAGACCACACACAGAGCCTGAAATAGAATATAAATCATTAAAAAAAAAGATGAAAATAAGATGTTATGTCTTAATCAGGATTTACAATATAATCATCTGCTTTGTCTAATCTGTAAGTGGCATAGATGATAAAACTTTCCACCCTGGGGAAAAGTCTGATATTCTGATATATTTTATTATAATTGAGACAAAAGTTTGAAAATTGTCCTTATTCTTTTTTAGATTTTTATCTGAATTATTTTAATATCCTCAAATCAATGTATTTTATCTGATCTGTCAAATCCAAACTGAAATAAAAGGATCTATTCTCTCTGCTAGCATGCATCCCCAGGGACTAACTGCCATGCAGTATGGAAAACATAGTCCATATGCACAGCATCTTTTATATTGGGAGGAAAAGCATGAAAGATTCAAAACAACAAATTTTATATGTAATTTCTAAGCTTATGCTGAAACAGAAATGAAACACTGGCAGACCTGAAATATTTCCATCTCCTGTGAAATCTTCAGAAAAGGAGGAAAAAAAAGGATCCTTTCTTATTAAAATTTCTCTTTTGATAAAGCCACATTTACTGATATGGAAAATCCTCTTCAAGATAAAACATCTCACATGTTAAAATTACTGTCAACACTATATGAATGTAAAGAACAGCCACTTCCAAATGTGTGTACACATACCTTACCAAAAAAAAAAAAAAACTACTAGAAAACACCCATTCTGGTATTTTTGACATTTCACATGCAAGCATTAAGAAATCCTCAAATCAAGTATGTTTTTTCAACTGTACTAGAGTTCTCTTGTGCTTGTACATTATTATACAATCTTTAATTACACAAAATACACACTATTTTTTCCACAGACACCCCCCATCTCCTGCTCCCCCCCTCCCCCCTATTTCATCCGCTGTGCAGAGTGAAAGGTGATGCAGAAATGAATCAGTGTTCTGCACTGAATGAGCCCATTGTCCCTCAGCCCCTCGCCTTGCCTCGCTCGCTGCACGACTTAGAAGGTGTCCGGTAAATGAGGCGCAGGGCTGCAGGAAGAGGATTGTTCATCCTGTGCTCAGTGTGCCTCCCCAAAGTGCTGTCTACAGTCACACCATTAAATACACTGCTTGCAGTTCTCATGCACAGGGAGACCAAGCTGATGTTATCTATAAAAACATAATAATTTTCTAATTTTTGAATAGGAACATTTGCAACGTTCTTTTATTTACAGATCAGTAGGACTTCTGCACTTGATATTAAACTTCAGCTAGCCCAAGCTTTCTGCAGAGAAAGAAAGCATTCACTGACAAACTTTGAAGAAAAGTTTGAATTAACACACACAAACACACACAAATGTAGAGAGAGGGTTTGAAATAAACTCCTGTAATAGTTGAAAAAAGCTACTCAGCCATTAAAGAAGGCAAAATTCAGTTTCTACCACTGCTGCTGAAGGGTGGCCATTCATTTCAGTATCAGAAAGCTTGTTATATTGTGTCAAGCTGATGCTGCTGAAGACTACTAAAGTGCTGATATGTGAACCTAATTTGGAGGATTTGCAAGCTGTGGAACTAGTAAGATCACAGATAACAAGGGGATGGATCTATTACACACTTTCTCTGGTTTCACCATGACATAATGCTCCAAAAATCAGAAAGTAAAATACAAAATTGGCCCCAGTCCAAGCATCCCACTATGTTAACAACAAAGTTGGATTTGTGGATACAGCATCCAATTAATTTCTTTTTCAAAAATAATTTAATTTAAAAAAAAAACCAAAACATAACATAACATAATCAACAGTAGAGAAGGCTAGAAGTCTTTGTTAAACACACAAAGCACTCTTCTTCCTAGGGGTAGACTGCAGTGGAATCTCAGGAGGGATGCAGTGCTGTCTCTTTCCTTTTCCCCTCCAGTGAGCATCACTTAGCACACCATGAACCCTGGGTCACACACACTCATATGGTTTGCAGAGCTCCACTCCTCCTTCCTCTCCACATCACAGCTTAGCCCTCTGCCTTCTGCTGCAACATACCTCTGCCCTGAAGAGAACAGACAATCTCAACAATCAAGCAGAATATTCTGGCTCAAACTCCATTCTGGCTTTGGCTGCTTTAGTAAAACTGTTAAAAACTAATGGCAAAGTGTTGCATTTACTGTAATGATATTTGTGTTGTAAACACCTGGTCTTGATGGCTAAGATATTTTGTATAGGCTGTAGAATGATGATTTAGATCACTGCTGGCTTTGAACTTTGAACATGTTACTACCAGACTACTCAAGTATCTATATTAGAAGCTGCGTGAGAAAGGAGTTTCATAGCAAAGAAAAAAAAAAGAACAAAAAAACTCCTGAAGATTTTTGCATGTGGTATTTGAATGAAACAGACAACTGTTACAGTTTTGAGAGAAGACAGCAAAAGGATGTCACCAGAATATGCAGTGTCCCTAGATGATGCAGAAGAACCAGACTCAAATCAGCATCGTGAATCGATGTTAGACATACAGATTGAGCCTTTTTTTTTCCTTAACTGAGGGCAAGTACCCCAACAATTTAGCTGTCATCACATCCAGTGTTTTTGTGTTGGGTTTCTGTAACTAGAAATTCCATGTTGAACCTGCATAGCCTCTCTTGAGAAAAAAATTCATTGAAACTAACATGCTTCCTTGTAAAGTTTGGTTTGGTTTTTGCACTTTCCAATAAAAATAATCATACAAAAGTATGACTTGCATTATAATTTATATCTCATTTATTCTCTTGGCACCTGAATTACAAACAAACTTACTTGTAAGCCTAAGGATCTCTGAACAAAACTTATCCATTTCCTCAGCAGCCAAGCTCCTGAGTTTTCTCTGATTTTTAATCTTGAATCTGATGTCTTGGGCCAAAGATTCGAGAAATAAGATATTTGGCTTCTGTTTCCAGTTCTGCCACCGAATCTCTGTTGCAGCTTGGATACGTCTCTTAATATCGCTGTCCCACAGTTTCTTGATCTACTAAGTAGAGACAGCAGTACGCAATCTGAGTGTGTTACAAAGCTAAATTAAAGACGTTAAACAAAAGGTTCTAAGTGTCATTTCCCTTTTTTTTTTTTTGCTAGTTATAAGATCAAAGAGTGAGAGAAGGAGTGTATTATGTTTATAAGCAGTGAACATCTGACAAGTTTTATAGTCTATGCCAATATTGTTGTAATGCCCTTTTAAACCTACTGTCCCCAACTAGAAAAAAATAGTAATAAAACCATCATATAAACAAACAGTAGTGCAAAAGACATGCCAAGGTGCAAAGGACAGTTATGCATATTCATATTCCGTTAACTTTGGTGTAAATGCACAGCAGGTCTTCCAGTCCCCAAAGTTTTCTGATGATTAACACCACACAAGTTTTCAGTGATTGATGTATAGTCTCTGCCATAGATCAAAATCACGTTGCTTTACTCCATTTTTATGTTTCTTCAAGTCATTAATCTCTCCCAAAACTTAAGACAAAATGGCAGCGTCTTAAGTTCCAAATGTAATTGCTTGTGCCATGCTATGTCAGTGCTGCAGTTGTGTATCAGATCTTGTAGCTTTACACACAGATGGATAACAAGGAACATTACTACCAAATCTGCATGGAGTTATATAGCTGAAAATTGTTCCCATACACATTTCCATCTCTGATTTAAATGTTTGCCTTATGTCTTTAAAATGCATGTCAACAGAATATGGGAGCATGCACTTATTCATGTTGTCATCAGACCACTATCATGTCAGGAGTATTCATACCTCCAGTGAAATTACTACATGAAATAACCTTAAATGTACTACTTGGCACATAACTTCTGTCTTATAGAGCACTGCTACCTACTGTAAAAGCTTACATGTTCGTTTACTCTGGTAGGCATAGTGTATTGGACAGTTGAATAAATTTTTAGGTGGAGAAGTCTTCTACATTTTAGTTTCCTGTTGGTTTTCTAGTCCCCTTGCGATGTACTTGCAATACAGATTCCCAGTCCATATATGTTGTTTGCAACTTTTTCATGCAGCCTATAAAAATCTATGTTTTTTGTCTAACCCCATTGATCAGCTTGGACCTGGCTAACATGGATCATAATTGCATGATTACCCAGAGGTTCTGGGCTAATTACTGAGAGATTACAATCTGTTCAACACTTTTCACTGATGCTATTTTTCCAAAGTTTGTCTGATTTTCCTAAAATGCAACCTTCCAAATTCTTTTTGTCACAAGCACAAATATTTCTGTAGTTATACATAAAGACGTCAAATCTATCCTCAATCTATTGTGAATTTGCTTTGACAACCAGGAAGTTACTTCCATTATGCCCCTGTGTTTCCATTTTTTGCAGAAATACTGGCTCGACCTTAACCCATTCCTTGGACCAACACAATTTGTAATACCAAATAGGCCTTCAGTTTTTATTATGTCAAATAAGAGAGACAGATATTCTTCCAGCTGAACTCGTCATGATACCACAATCCTTTCCCTATATTGCAGTTTGAAATACCAAGAGCTGTCAATAAATATAAAATGATAAATAAGGATGAAGACTTCAAACCTCTATCTCCTGTCCTACCCTAGAAAAAAGGAAATGCTGAAGTCACTGCTGACTCATGAAATACCTGTTATCAGAAAACTACCTCTTCAGGAATGAGATTTTTCACTATAGCCTGTATCACTGGTATTTGGAAACACATTAAGAACATAAATAGTCTAGCCTAAAATACTGGAATATAGATGATTGAAACAGGTTCAAAAGAAAGACAAAAATTAATTTGTTTTCTCAAATGTCAAAACTGTGTCTCAAAGAAGATGACACTGTTCAACCTAAATCTAAATATACAATGAAAATCCTGCCTTGGTTGGAGCACCAGCTTAGGGTAAATTTGAGGCACAGCATATGAAGTCACCATGGGGAAACTTGTTATCACAAATCATTACATCAATCTCAGAGCTACTGTTCCAATGTCCATGTCTCAGGGCATTTATAAAACTGCTTCAAGTCTGGAGTGAAGACTGTATTTAAAAACTGTCTGGAACAGCACAGCACTCTACAGTAACAAAATTGTTTATTTAGGCAAAAGACACGATTTTCTCACAGACCTTTCAAAACTGTGAAATGGGCCCACTCACCAAGTAATAAAATTTAGAAATCTCACCACCTTTTGCTCCAAGGTCAAAGAACATTTCTTTTAGATGGACTTGTAAAACCATGACTGTGTCTATAAACAGAGAACAAACCAGAAGAAGCTCTACAGAAACAAACCTAAACATAGTTTTCCCTATGGGAATGAGATCTGAAAAAAAATACCCCATACTATTGCTCATTGTTTTATTGAGGATGCTCAGATACCGAATTTAAGGATGTGGTAAAAGAACTACATCTGAAAGGATACACATACAGAAGTACTCTTACAAGGAAAGGATCTCAAAGTGAAATATCCGTAGACCAGAAATGCCCACCATTTAACCATATTTATTGTTTGACCTCTCACCCCTAGGTCAAAGTTCTGAACAGTTACAGATTTGAAAGTTTCCAAACCAAACAATTCAATATTATGTGTAGAAATACCTTTTAAAATACTCTTACTTTTGTATGAATGCCCTTTCAGTGATTTTACTGAGCAAATTATATGCCCTAGATTTCAGCTATGACCCATCCTTCAGAGGTTTTTTATCTAAAGAAGCATTGCATGACTTTTTTACTGTACCTGAAATTTTCAGGGACCAAATTACCTTTAATTGTAAAAACCCTACATATAGAATAGAAGACATCTAGTAAGAAAAATTATTATGCCATTTCTATCTAAAGATTCATATAAACTCTCACTGACATCGTAAGTCCATCTGCTTCATTTGACTTTATCCCTTTGATTTTCTCTGATGGTGTTTTAAATCCCCTGTCATTTTCTGTTTTCTGCCACATGTCTGCCACATGTATTGTATAAAAATAAAGGTTATTTTTCTACCACCCACCTATAAAGACTACCAAAATGTACTGAAAATTCTGCATGGGAATTTACTATAAACATAATATAATCAACCTGTGAAAAGCCAGTCTACAATACACAATAAGAATCCTAAAAGTTGCCAAACGGAAGATAACCACTTGACCAAACAAGCACATTATTTATTACCTACCCTGGAATGAGTATCAGGTCTCCAGAGATGAAGGGCTAGGACACTAAACCTTGATTCTAGGACTGGAAAAGCTATTTGCCTCTCCACATCATTAACTGAATTTAATCTATTCTCTGTTCTTTGGCTCCCCAAAATCCAACACACAGTTTGGCTGTACCAAAGGTCTAAAAACTTACATCTTCAGTTGGAAAAATTCTACTTAATGTCACACTTGTAGGCATTGTCATGACTTGAGGCAGTGGATATCCTCATTCCACAGTGCTCCTACAGCAACCCAAGTTCGGATGACACAAACCCAACACTACCCCTGATGTCAGATTTCCTCTTCATTGCTTCCTTGTAACATTGATACAAACACGGAATTCAACATTCCATATGAATACAAATATGAGTACAACTTTTGAGCTTTTTTTCTTAAAGGTGTTTATTGCTTATCATAAATGCATTCAGAATATGCTACTAAAATGCATGATTTCCGTGAGTAAGACACTAAAGAAATGTTTTTCTGGTTATGCCCTGCAGTGCAGGCTCAGAAGTGTGCAAAATCACAAACAGAGCAAATTCTTTAAATAACAAATGTGTACATTTTTTGTTTATATGTAGCTCTTCATGTCAAAAAATAGTCTTCTTGCTTTTGCAAGATAAATCTGATGACACAGTCTTGAAATATATTTTTGTTCTATGCCACTTTTATCTCCTTTGTAAGATTCTCTAACGTGACTGCCAGAATGCTGTTCTAATTTGGGGGATAATTTTCTATATGAGAACTGACAGAATGAAAATAAATCCAAAGTTCCAGGAAATAATGAGTTCCCGATTATGTGTCTGATTACTGTCAGCTCAAGGAATGTACAGACTTTAGAAATGGAAGAGACCACTTTTCCTTTCACCAAACAGGGAGTCCTGAGTTGATTGCACAGGGAGAAGGCTTTCAAGTACTTTTAAATACTCCCTAGTTCTACATGAGAGTTATTTTGAGGTCATGTTCACGTTTCCAGACCGAATATGATTCTCTGGTAGAGACATCTGAGTCTTATCTGCCTATTTCTGGCTCTGTTTGAGAATGTTTATATTATTCAATGTGGGAGACTTGAACTCATGACAAGGAACATGATAAATTTTCTTAATCAAACTGGGTATCAAGAGGTGGTCTGTCATCATTTCCCTTTTGTTGCACTGTGAAAGAAAGCAAATAAGGAGCATCCAGTGTGATCCCCACTTCTGTTTCAAGTCTCCCCACCAAGTCATTAAACATTCTCTGGCCTTTGTCAACAGCCTGGTAAACATCCAGAGAAAGAATCAGAATAAAATAGTTTATTTAACATTCCTCTCCTCCAACTGCTGATTAGGATAAATAGTTTGGATAAAAAGCCTATCTGTTCCAAAAATCACAAAAAGAAAGGATTCAGCTATCAGCAAAGTTTAGATTTGGTTTCAAATATTTTTAAACAGCAAAAGAGTTTTTTGTGCTCTTTGATATTTTCTCCATCCTCAGCACATCATGTTAGCACCGTGTCAAAGCAAAACATCAACATCAAATGATCACTGGGTAAACTCCAGTGAACTGGAGTGAAAGGCTGGAGGCTGAAATTCCAGGCACAATATAAAATTTGGAGAAATGCCAGAACAGAGTTCTTTTTAAACTGCCTAAAAGGCTGAAGAATTGATATCCAGCAAATCCCTTCGTTGACCTAATAGTTTGGAAATTGCTAATTCTGTTCAGACTGATGAGTCTTTTGAGCCAGGATCACTTCCTCTGACAGGGAAAAGTGTCAAATGTTTCAAAGAAAAACAGAATCTTCTTCCTCTGACCACCATTGTGCTCATCCATAATGAAAACAAAGCAATACTATGCCTAACAAAAAGCATGTACCTAGCACACAGAAACTTGCGGTCAGCTCAGGAAGTGAAACAGAAGAATTCAGGACTGTTTTATCTTTTTATCCTGGATAAAGTAATTTTATAATCCTAACCTCCTTGCCTGAAAATATTGCAGGGCAGGATACTCTCCAATAATTAATTATGGACTCTGAAAATATTTTTAAATTTATTTCTAGTAATCTTGTTACCATTTAAGTTTGCCAACTGTCCCACTGTTCTTGTATTATACTACAGTAAAGAGAAATAGCCAAATGATCTTAGCAGCATTCAGAACTCTTTGTCAGATGCTGAGCCGGCACAGGTTAGAATAGTTCTATTGCGTTCAACCATCATTTAAAATATTGAATGACTACAAAAATCTTAAATGCCCATTCTCTATGTTTGCATTCTGTAAGAAACAGTCAATCAACAATTATTTTTTATTGTATGTCTCATATGTTTAATATCCTTTAAACATTGGGTCAGATCATCAGTTAACATAAATCGGCAAAGCTGAATTTACTGGATCAGTTTACACAACTAAGAATGTTGCCTGTGGCTTTCCCACAGTAATAAAGTTAGACCACATACCCACTTTGGCTGAAATATCTGAAAACGTCCAAAGGATCTGCATGCTTAGCTCCCTTTAACAGGAATTGGGGATAATCTTATGCATCCATCTGATGGGTAATTTCTATTTGCAAAGCACAGATCCCCATGGTGCACACAAAATGATAGACAGCAAGAAAATTCCACAAATGGACTCCACAAAGGAATGCTTTTATATTTATGTTATTTTATCAAGAAACTGTAACCACAGAATGTGTTTACACTTCTCAAGCGAGAACTGCTGCTGGAAGAAAATGGTGAGCTCACTTCTAATTTCAAAAAATATATACCATTAAATTTCTCTTGAGAAAAAGTTACACAATATTGGCACATTAAATAATGCATGGCTTTAGAGTTCATGATTAATATACTAGTAAAATAGAAATAATAGGATAACTTATGAGTCAAGAAGCCATTAAAAATAGGTCAATTTTCTTTTTTACTATTGTCTGTGAAAAGAAAATTAAGATTAACTTTTTCAAAACCACTTCTAGGAAGTGGCTACATACCTGTACCACAGGAGCAGGGAGCTAGCACTTAATTCACCACTGAAAGTAATGTTCCCACAGTAACACTTAATGTGTAGTACAAATGATTGAATATCCCACACCATAGGAATGGAGGCATTTTAAAATCTTATTTTATCAGTAGTGTCAAAAATATTCAGGATTTTCCACGAAGCTACAATTGGTTTCTCTCATTCTCACAGTTTAGGAGAGCTGGTTGAAAAAGTGATCAGAACAAACTGAATGAACGCTGTAACCAGAATGAGAAACAGAGAGATGCCCTCCCCTGAGCAGTGATGTTTGGAAGACAACCATCCTCACAGCACCAGGGAGTGCCAAGGAGTGCTCCACCAGGATGGTGAAAACAATATTTCATGGACGTAAATCAAAGTCGGGCCTGAGAAATACAAGTGGAATGATAGCACACTCTCATTGCAGTGAGAGTATGTATAAAAGCTGATTTCCATTATTTTGATATGATTTCTGAAGCAGACTGAAAACAGAAACATTATTCAAGAAATACGAAGTTTGTAACTGACTTGTTTCAGAATCACCCTCCTGTGTTTCAGCTTTTGATTTCATAAACTACTGCAAGACTGCTTCAAGGTAGCTGAGCCACAAGAGCCCAGCATATCACAGGAGGATGATCTGGGCTGGCAAAAGGAAAGTGAGCGAAGTCCAGCTCATCATTCCAGCGCATCCTGGCAAGCCGGAGAAACAAAAACTAAACAGATCAGAAAATCAAACAAACAAATCAAATTAGTAAAGAAAGAATTAGTCAAATTAGTCATCCTCCTCTTATAAAAAAGGAAAAAAATAGATTTGACTCAAGTTCAACATTTACATTTTGGTATTGACTCCTCATATTCACTTTCTTACAATTAAGAATAAATTTTCTGATGAAATGAAAAAAAGGACACTAAGTTTCTTCTGTGATAATAGAATTTGTATATTTTCAGCTAGAACTTTTCACAATAGTGGATCTCAGAGGAAAGAGAAGCAGCAGCTGTATGCTGCCACTGAAGGTGAGGAATTCAATACCAGAACAGTAGCAGGAAGATAACAGAAAAGAAAGGAAGCCAGATATCATTTTTTATCTGCAGAAGTGAGCCTGGAGCAGGATCTCCCAGCGAGCTTGAAATGTTTTTTAATTAATTTTTTTTTTATTTTCTTTTTTCCTCAAAGTATCCAATATGATTTGAACACAGAAAGATCACTGGAACACTAATACAGAAAATAGTATTTAAATTTGGTTATTTTAGTTTGGAATGGATATCTTGGAATGAGCTTGTTTCAAATTGTTGTATGCCATCTGTAAAATGATTACATATGCATAAAAAAACCTTGAGGGAAAAGGAAAAATAGAGAAGAATTGACCAGTGGAATCCCTTGTGAAAGTATGTTTAAAAATACTGAGGTTTAACACAAACCAAAAGAAAAGCCAGGAAATTCTAACTTAAACCTAACAACTCCATCCTGAACCCATGCTGCTGAGAAAAATAAAAGGAACAATGCTGAGACTTCAGAACAGATCTGCAACTTTAACTGAGCTTCCTGATTCCTCTTCTTTTGTTAAACACTTCTAATGTTAACATTTAAATAAATAGTTAACTGCATTTATCACTGCTCTTTATAAATAATACATTTTGCAGCCTGAATACAGGGTAGGTTCATTTGCTGCAGCCAAAGCACTGGGTTTGAGAACTTTTCATGATGTTTCTTGTGTAAACAAACATCAGTGAAGCTTTGTGAAGGTTCAGTTTTATGGCAACTTTTTAATATCGTGCCATACTAGAGTAAATGAGGATTTTTTCAGGTTCTTCTATTGGGATGAATTTTACTTATACTTATCTATAAAATTAATTAATAATCTTCTATGTATGTCAAAATTATCATTATTTCTGCTGTGAAAAGGCTGTATTTTTATTATTTTTTACCAGTAGATATTATTAAATGTTGGCATTTTCTTTCCAGTTGTTAGTGATTTGCTGCTTGATCTTGGATATGCTACAAGCATAAATGTGCTTCTGCAACGTGATTATTTGGGATGTTTATTTGATATTTATGATAATATCATTTTGTGCAATATTTGTTTTCCTTTCTAATAATTATTTTATTGCCCTTCAGCACTCTAAGGAAAAAAGAAAGTTTAAAGCTTGTTCAGTCAGATGAAATGTGTACTGTAAAATTGTTTTATAAAAGTGAGACTGTTCACATTCATATTCTGATTCAGCAACAACACCCAACGTCAGAAACTCCCACATGTTATGGGTTATAGATATAAACCCATGCTACTCTTCTGCCACTCAGCAAGAAGCAACACTATTATGCAGTGTGAGTTTCCAAATTCCAACAGCACACTACAGCTTGTATTTTATTTTATCAACTAAATACATTTACATACACATCATTTCCATTGGTAAACTGAAAGCAGGAAATGACTAAACAATATTAATCTGAATTATCTGCTGAGTTTTCCCTCAACCTCATCATTGTCCCTTCCCACAAAATAGGGACTGCTTTGATGGCTCTTTCCTTGAGCATATATCCATATACACTAATTTTTAAATACTCTTTGATCAACATTTAAGACCCTGAATAATTATTTGCTTCACTCACTGATTTTTTTTTTTTTGAAGACTTGTTTTTCTTCTAATTTGACCACCTGTTTGCTATTATGCTGAGTTCAGTGTAGGTCTCAGCAAAAACATTTCTACTGTTGGCTGACCAAATGGACACTGGTTGTATAACAGCTGAAGTTTGATAGGTGTGGAAGATGAGCCTGTGGAAAATGTGGCAATGTGTTTTGCAGAGCTAAAAAGGGAAAAAAAAGAGACAAAACAGTGCTTTGTTCAAAAGCAGGCACTCTGTCAGGATTACTATTATTATTTATAGCTTATTCTGATAGCCAATGTATGAATATTAAGCCTAAGACAGACCCCTTAATGCAATCAAAGCAGGTGAGAGCACCCAGAATACAGCACTGGGGGCACACGGCATTTCAGATTTTGGACGAACTGAGTAGTTAAGAATGAAGCTAAGTAGGGACATAGAACTGAGCGTAGAAAACAAAGCAAATCTAAGATACCAGCATATGTGAAAAGACTGTCAGAGGATTGGAGGAAAGAGGAGAAATTTGAAGCTAACAGTCTATTTGCTTAGTGAGAGAATCTAGTCAAAACCATGAAAGATTCAGCCAAAATCATCGTAGTTTTTGTTTGTTTTATTACGTTTTCTTTGTCAGTATCAGCAAATGTTGTTAAACTGCCATACTGAAGAACAATATTTTCAGATACAGAAACCTTATATATATATCTGTTATACCTCCAAGTGTGGGATAAGTGTGATCCAAGGGTGGAGCAAAGTTCCACAAAGAGAGAAGAGAAATTATACATTCCAGAAGTATTTTAAAATATCGTAGTGGCATCTAGTGAGCAAAGCATCAGTTTCAATTGGGAAGAAATTCAAATGTGGTCTTGAGCACTGAATTAGCTAGAAAAACAATTCAGATAAGTTAAAAACACCTCCAGCAATTAAAGGATGATTCACAGTTCTGACCAGAAACTACATCACATGAAAGATTAATGTGTAGGTTTCACCATAATAAAGAATGTAAGAAATGGAAATATTCCTGGACCACATTACTTCTGCTCTGCCAGCAAATTAAAATAAAGAAAAAAAAAAAGAATAAAACAAACTCCATCTCCTCCAATTTCCAGTGGCTTATTTTAGTAACTTCTCTCTGCCTACATAGAGAAAGAGGACTATATTTTCACAGATGGAAATAAGTGACTCTCTTGTGCCAGGATTTGGCAACTGCTGCCCCATATTGGAAGATCTGGGAACTCTAACTGCAGCATATTGTGCAAAATGTATATTATATACAGCACAATTTGTCTTGCAAAGTAGCAACGTGCTCAAGTGAGTGGGAACTGATTCACATAATAGTTTGGAGAAAATTCTACAACGGTTGCAAATACTGATTCACACCTCTTTTTTAAAACACAGACATGTCAGTAAAGACATTTGCATGATCTTAAAGCTGAACATGAAACAATGAAGTGAATCTGCAATCTTCCTGAGAACTTTTATTCATCCCTGGATGTTTGGAGTCCTGAAGCTGCAGACCCACCCATTTCTACATGAATATATAGAATTATTCTTTGCTTATGTATTACAGCACACTGATTGAAAATGTGCTTTTCAGTCCCACCATACTGACTGTATTATACACATGGGCGAATAAAAAAAATGGCAAAGCAAAGGCAAAACAGGTGCCATAAGACAGCCCTGCTGTGAAGAAGTACAAAACTGCTGGTGGGGCTTAGGGCTTGCTTGAGGTTCAGATTGCAGCTAAATTCCTTTCTGCAATAAACTAGAAGGATATTGTGAAAATAAAGAAATAGAGTCACACTGTAGCAAAATAGTGTAAAGAAAATTTCAATGTGTGTTCTCTCAGTGATTCTCCTGATACTTAACAAACAATTTATCAGCTGACGCACACAGGGAACATAAGACATACATCAGCTATTTCCTCAAGCTCATAATACAGAGGTTTGGCAAAGCTGGAATCAAGTCCAATTTCTGCTTTCTCCCTTTATACATAAAATGGACAACAGTTGACCTGGCAGCTCATCCAAAATACCCCCATTGAGCTGTGATATTGATTCTTTTCTTAGCTCTTAATTTTGTGGGTTTTTTGCACCTACTGGGTTTCAGCCATCTTTTCTTGGAGTAGGAGAAAAGAAAGAAAGAAATTAATAAAAACAAACAAACAACATAAAAAACCACAACCCCCCCCCCACACACACACCAAAAAAAAAAAAAAAAAAAAAAAAAAAAAAAAAAAAAAAAAAAAGAAAAAAACAAAAAAAAACAGGGAAACTCCAAATATATCAAGTATCAAGTTACCTTTCTGGTTTACATCACCAGAGGTGTTATCATTTTGCTGAAGCCCTGCATGTGAATGACCCCCTTTTCTTACAACTCTGGGGCAATGAATGGAATATAGCGTACTTCTATGAGTAGAGTCCACCTTTGGCAAATTTGGAATAGGTATTCTGGAACTTCTCATTTCAATCCATTTTGAAGTGATTTCAAAATATAGTTAATGAGATCGTCTGTACAAGGTAACGGAAGCTCCAACATCCCCCAGGTGAACAGAGTATTGTAAACCTGGAAAATTGCAGACATGCTAACATATAAATACTAAGCATAAAGTCTGTGCCTTAATGAGATCGTTAGGAGTTTTTGTTACCACAAACGATATTCTGAAAAGCTTAATGTCAGTGCTATGCAACAACAAAGAACCCCAACTTTCTTTGGATGTGTAAACCTGAGACTATTAAGCAATGAGAAGGGAGCAATCCAGCTGCTGTTACTCTCAACACTCATAAGGCAAGTGCTTGACCGTACTTGTGTCTGTACTTTGGGGAGGATATCAAATCCTGGAGTTCAAAGGAGGGTCACAGAAATGATACAGGGCCTGGAAAACAAGTCTTCTTGACCAAGGCTTAAGGAGAGCTGCTTACCAGATAATCTCAAACACAGATTACAGGCACATTCAGGGAAAAATTCTGCAAAATAAGAAGAAGTCTTGCAGCCTTTTTGGCAAGGACTTTTCAGGACTCATTTTTCTAACACTAACAGTAAAATACAATTCTTAAACATGGCAATAGCTTATTAGTGAAGATGATTAAACATAGAGAAAGTCAGGGACTGTGGTATTGAGTATCCAAGGTTGAAAGTAACTCTTTCTAATAATATTTTTGTTCTCATTGAGCTTTAAGAAAAATTCCTTTGGCATATTATTCCACAGGTAAACGCGTTGATATAGATGAGGAGGTAGTGAGAGGAAACTAAGCCTAAACTAAGCCTAATGGCTTTTCAGATGTCTGAACTGATGTACCTGTGTCTCCTACAGCTCCCCAGCTTGAGTACAACTGTAGATGTTGCACCTGCATGGTCTGTGACACATGTCATGTTTGGAGGCTTCAATCCTCCACATTAAAGCCAGGAATATTTATCTAATTTCTGCTTTTCATAGCAGAGTTTATTTTAATTTTTTACCCACTAATTTGTCCAAATTGTCACCTTTCTCTTACACAGCAGGGACCGACTGTATCTGGGGACCGTGTGCAAAGACACCAGGGATGGGCAGGGTGGGGGAGCTCTGGGGGAGGCTGACCAGGGACAGTAAAGCCTGGCAGTGCCCTCAGGGCCCTGATCTCGGGTCCAGCGGCACTCCAACATGGACCCTTATGTGGCGTGGTGGCTGGCCGGCTAGGATCATTCCAGCTGCTTCAATCCAATCAATTCCATATCATTTCAGGGCACTCAGCAGCCTTACAGTACTTGACAAGGCCTACAAGAGAGGTGGAGAGGGACTTGTTATGCAGCAACAGAACAATGGTTAATGGCTTCATACTGAAAGAAAGTAGGTTTAGATTAGCTGTTAGGAAGTAATTCTTTACTGTGAGGATAGTGAGGCACTGGAATGGGTTGACCAGAGGAGCTACGGGTGCCCCATCCCTGGAAGTGTTCAAGGTCAGGCTGGAAGGGGGTCTGAGCAACCTGGTCTGTGGAAGATGTTCTGGCTCACAGCAGGGAGTTGGAACTAGACGTCTTCAAGGTCCCTTCCAACACAAACTGTTTTATGATTGGCAGTTTGTGCAGTTCCTCTTTCACACAGTTTTGCTCCTGAGAATCGAAACATGATGTGCCACTGATGTGAGGGAGAAGGTGATATCGATGACAGTCAGCACTAGCAGGGCAAGATCAAAGAATTCTTTACCCTGCTCTGCTCCCTGTCTCTTCACACACACCTCTTATGTCCCACATAATGCAAGATACATTTTGAGCAGTGACATAACTGAGCTAAACCCAGTTTCTCTCTGGATTAGTCAAAGAATATCCACACAAAGGGGTGAAGTGCAGTAGGGCTGGTAACAACTTCTTCATGGATGCTTTTAGCATGGGCTGAATCCAAGGTGATTATTCCATTTTACAAAGCAGAGTGTCCATATGTAGCTGCTGCAGACTAGCAGTGATTAGTGACTGACTTGCTTGATTACAGAAGTCATCAGGCAAACTTTGCAATGCAACTTTATTTAGACCAAGTAAAGAAATAAGAAATTTAGTGAGTGAAAACATAGGCATCCCTGCCAGATGTTTATGGAGAGCCAAGAAAAGAAACAGGATACTAAACCCCTCCTGTACTAGTCCAAAGAACAGATCCTGGCTGTGAAAGCAATTGCTTTCTTTCCTCCATTTTTTGAGTGATGCAACAGCCTTGCTCTAAAACACACTCTGCCAGAGTCCCTGTACAATTAACCAAATAGCTTCTGAACACAATCTCATCTCTCAGCTCTGAAATCATGCAGGTTGCAGGCCTCACTTTGCTTCCTTTAGGCCAGAGAAATTGGACATGGCAAAGCTCAACTGAGTCAGCCAGTCTGTGTTTCTGAACAGGAGGCAATAATTCAACAGTTCTTGAAAGGATGTTGAGACAGTAGGGTGTAAACTATTTGATTGTGAAACCAGTGATGGTCTGTCAGTTATTAGGCCAACTCTGTCCTAGTTTACAACGCCCAGGAAGGTCCAAATCATGCCGGCTGATCACTGACCCCACCCGCCCATCTAGCTGTTTAAACTAAAAATAAATTAAAATTATTAATAAATAAATAAACAAAAAGTCACCACTCTCTGAAATCTTAGATTTAACTTTGGCCTCAGGGAGATGAAGCTGCCGAGGGAAATCCCATACCGGCCCCATCCACTGAGGCAAATTTCCAAACCCCTTAGACAACTGCAGTTTCCCAGGACCTGTTTTCATTCTTCAAAAAGTACCTGAAGTCTCAGAAATGTCCCTCTCTTTCCAGCCCAAGGATACAGACCAATGAGTCTGATAGTACTCAGAGAACAACAATGCTTATGCTTCCCTAGCTCTTGTTAAAATAAAACATAAATGAAAAAGTAACAACTAATCAAATAAACTAGATTTAAGTCATCCTTTTCTGTTCATTGAAAACTTTTCCAGACTACTGTTAGGCATCATTCAAGTTCGTAATCTCTGTGCAAAATCAAATACTGTACCACATAAAGAGAATTACTTGGCAAAATGTAACATATTTCACAGTGGAAATACTGAAGTGATTTTAATTTGGTTTCTTTTATCTAATGTTCTTTGTTTCTTTAATAGTCTAAGAAGCCAAAGCACGAAAAGGTCATAATTGAAGTGTGAGAGGGACTCATAATTTATAACTTTTTGACGGCAATCACAGGGAGTCACAGGAAGAAAGACTGGAAGCACTGATACCTGGAAAGATACATATAAATAACAGCACACGACAAGAGGTATCTCCTTAGGCTCCTACTCACCTTTCAACTTCTTTTATTAATTACTGCATAATATTCTCACTCCTTAGAGCACTTCCCTCACTCTTAGTAGCATCATCATCATAGCTTCCAGAAAATGTCAACTGAAAGCCAGCAAGGAAGTCACAAGACATGTAAGCTCCCCACTCTGCTCAAAGCATAGGATAACATTTTCATTAATGGACATAGACTATTGATCAGCTTAATGATCCTACTTTTGTCTCAATCTTTCAAGTTATTTCTCCCTCCTTCCTACTCTTCTTTTTATACCCTTTATTTTTTTTAAGCACAGGGAAAATTTTAGACAGTACCATCCAAACCAAAATTGTTGCTTTACAAAATCAATTCCATAGAATCAAAAGGCAAGATTTGAAAAGAAAAAGGTACAAAACTCAGTATTTCATTAAAATTACTTAATAAATAAAGGGAAAAGTTATCCCTTTTCCCTTTATTTAATAGAAAAATCTTAATTTCTTTTCTCCATGCTCAAGATTTTAACAATCTGCTAGTTCCTAAGGAAAATTATAGGGAAAAAAGAACATGAGCAGAAAATTTCAAATAATTTTGTGCCTAAGTTCAAACACGGAGAAGTATTACAGTGACAGATAAGTTCAGTAACCCAAGATATTATTTGTCATATTTATGTACATTATAGGAGTTTTCTTATTGTTAAGAACCGATGCTTTGAGAAATAAGGGAGTGTTTTGATCTTAAGGATAGAATCACAAAGAAGGCTCCCAGTGTAGTCTTATCAGTTAGCCTTTTCCAAAAAGCAGTGGGTAGAATCAAGATTAGACTGCAGGACCAAACATGAAATGATAGTTTTCTTTATTCTCCATGCATGGAGATGGCAGTCTCTTCAGAAATATCTGGCTTAAATGTTGCTTCCAAGCTCCAGGTCAGAATTAAAAAAAAATTGAAGAATGGGTAAGTCAATGGCACTAATATTCACGTCCTTTGATATAATGCCAGTTACCCACAGATTATCAAAGTCTGGGATTGTGTAACATTTTCCATGGCTTGTCTTTGTGGTTTCCAGTGACAGCCACATTCACAGGAATCTCAAACAATGCTCCTGCTGGAAACCTGTGGTGGACAGAGTTGAGCAGTACCAAGTCACTTTCTAGTTTTAGTTTCTGAAGCATGTATTTTACTTTTCAGCAGATTGCAGGCTAGATTGGCACCAAAAAAGCTGATCATTTAGTTCACTGATCAGAAATAATTGGAGGATATAGAATTGTATGGGTGAAAAACAAGACAAGAAACCAAAAGGGCTATTTAGGAAGAATATAGAAATGGGCATTTCAGCAGACAATTAACCCTAGGAAAGACAAGTTACTAGAGCATTATGCCAGGATTCAGGGAATCCTGAGTTTAATTCTCTCCACTTATCTGCCAAACAAGTGGTTTTATTGTCTAAGCTTCCTGATCTAAAAAATAGATCACAGAATAAGATATTTCTCTAAAGTGTTTTGATATTTTACAGTGAGTCTTTGGCATAAAGACTTACTTCTGTTGCAGAGAAAGCCATTAGTCATGAAATTTAGTCTATGCATAAATCAGTCACAGTTTGCCAAACTTTCAGGGTTTTGTATTTGAAATTTACTGTTTATGGAACAATGTTGTATTTGTAAGGCGGCTGAACAAGAATTTTTTCTGTGGTGTGTAATTTCTATTGTTCACTCCCATTTATTGTAAAGGAAATAGATCATGTTATACCAGGACCAAAGGTGGTATTTTCTATTAGGTGCCTTTGCTATTGAAGTAATAAATTATCAAGTTATTACATCAGCTTTACTAAAGAGGCAACTCTACATTCATAAGATGAACAAATGAAGCATTGTTTCAGAGGAGAGATTCTGATTCAGAAAGGATTCCAAATTTCATTGCACAGAACTGATAAAAGAAACACTTCCCCCTTTTACTATATGATGATATACAACTGCACAGAGAAAAAGCACACAGACCTAGATGTTCCCACCAGATTATTGACCAGAAATAGCTGGGAAATAGCTGGACCATCTACATTCATACTGTCACCATACCTCTACATTTCATCTTAAAATACATGTTCCTATTTGTATCTTATTTACACCCTTTAGCAAGGCAGTGGATGCAAAAAGAATCTCCTGAATTAAATCTGCTACAGTTTACACACTAACCATGCTTCTTTTTTACTCTCACTCTTTGGCCTATGTCATTTTCTTTCCATGCAAAGAATTTGGCCCTTTGGCACATTAGAGAGAATCCAGAGGACTAACCTTTTAGTGTTAGGAAACAACTAACGTTCCTGCCAGTGAGCTAAAGCTGGAGTATCCCTTTGTCATGGCCAAATTTATGACATGGATCAAAAACTATAAAAAGCTGTGTTGCATCCTGCCATTAAGGAGAATTAATATTTCAGTGGTATGTTAACCAAAGTTTTTCCAGTGTCTCTCGTTAAAAGCAGATTGTTGACTTTTCATCCTGGTGTGCCAAACATTTTCACTGAAACCCTAACAAGACTTTCATCTTATAACCATTATTTCTTAATGGACTTGGATAGGCACAGTGTATGGGAATGGATTTCCTTTTCAGCTCAGCGCAATGGCCTGTCATTAGTGTGCTGGGTCCTGGAGAACCATTACACATGCAAACATTTAACGTATTTCCAGGGTAACTACTTTTCTTTCCTGAAATGCAATTCATGTTTTATCTATTATATTTAAGGAACATTTGGTCACATTTCGCCTTTCAAGTATCTCTACTATGATCGCTTCTCATTCTGCCGCATAGTAAAAGTCATAATGAATGAGATCATGCACAAAAACATTTTTATGGAGTGGATTTTCTAGAACTTTCCCCTCGTCTTGGGCAATAAATCTGTCTCTGAAAACCACGAAGCCCAAATGCTGACCATTTGAAAAGAATACAGTATGACGACATCACTCACCACTTATTTCTTATTATTGGGTAGATAATAGCATTCATACTTGGCAAATAAAAGAATAATCTGCTGTTTGCCCTTTCAGTGCTTCTATTTTTAATGTTGTTTCTATTCATTCTTTTCCTACTGGCGATGCCCTAGTATATGTCACCAAACCAAACTCACTAGCTTTGCAGGAATGCTGGTTTTGTTTTTTCCAAGCTGACACATGCAATGTCAACTGCTTTCAAAAGCTGTCTATTCCTCCTGTTAAGCCCTCTCATTCTTAATATGTACTTCTAAAGATTCCTTAACAATTACATACACAGATGCAGTTTTGGAAACTTTCAACCTTTGATGGTATTTTGAATCATGGCCCTATTGGCAGCAAATGAACTCAAAAGTAACAACCCTGGAGTGTGATCCCATCAGTTCTAAGAAGCAGAGTAATATTTATATGTCTTCATTCAGGCTTTATATCAAATGTAACAGGCTTTGCAACCTTCATTAAGATAAGCTGGCACCCAGAGGTTACCATATGTTCCTCTTTTTGGGCTAGTATTTAAGTGCAGATGTATATTTATTTTTCCACTCTACAGTCCTCCCTGAACTGTTCTTACTGCACAGCTAATGAAACCATTGCTTTAATCCCCACTGGCCTTCAGGGTACATCATATGGTCCTTACTATTTAAGAAATTTTTTTTGTGTGCTTTTTATTTCCTTACTTCTGTAGTATTTATAACATCCCAGTTCAAGAGACTTTGCTTTTTCTATGGGCGTCAGGGAAAATAAAACCTTCAGTATCACACTGAAGGTGGAACTGAAGCCAAACTGCCTATGTCAGATGAAGAACAGTTCTTCCTACACTCTTCCCCATTTACCCAGCATCTTCTCAATTAGTGGAGCCGTCAAGGATGGCCTTCATTAACAGACTTGTCCGATATTTTTAAGTTGGGCTGTTCACCATTCTAATCCAAAGACCCTTCTTGCATTCCAGAGATAGTTTATTTAGAAACATAGTTACCATAAACTTCCAAATACTGAACTCAAGGTTATTAAGGCTTAGCAAAAGACACTAGCAACCGTCTTTATAGCAGATTAATTCATCTAAAATTTCTATTATTTCTCTTTCTGCATTGTAATGTTTCCACCTTTTCTTCAGGCGAGATCCAACCATTTGAATTAGTGAAAGCATCACAAATATGATGGGCGATTTTAAGGGGTTTTTTTTTATTATTTTTATGAGAAACATACCTCAAATTATTTGAACCTATGGACCCCTTTTGACTGCCTTGAGTCACGCATGTAACCTTTAGTTGAAAGAATAAGTATAGAGCATGCTGAAGGCTTTAAGACCTCCAAAATATAAAAGCTACAGATTTGGCCCCATTTTCTTCATTCCCTTTCTGCAGTGGATGAATTCCTCAGTGCTTGATACTAGTCTATAAGATTAGACTTTTATACTATGTTTTATACTTCAGCAAATCCCACTGAACTCATTCTGGTTTATGCTTCTTCTTAGAGGAGACTATTATATGTAAGCTGAATCTCTTAACTATATCAAATCCAATATAAACACCCTCTTTATAAGACACACCTCACTCTAATGTTCAGTGTGGAACTTCTAACAAAAATTATAAATGGAGTGCTTTGTTCAGGCATTTAACTCTTTCATTTCTAATATCAAATCACAATGCTTAAGCTGTTTTTATTTTTCACTTGAAAATAAATATTAAGGGAAGTTGTAACTTAACCCATATGATGTGTTTGAGCAACTCTGGGGGAAGATTTTAAAAAGAGAAGAAAACTTATGATGTGCCTTCGCCAAAATTTCGAGGTTTTTAATTTCACTTTTTGGAGGGATGTCTGGGAAGGAGTGGGGGGAGGGGGAATGTGCTAAAACTTTGCTAATTGTTGGAGAATTCAAACCTGTTTTCATTTATTTGAAATTATTACATAATGGAAGTGGGACGCTATAATTCAACCCAAATGGACGACTTCAATAAGCGGGTGGAAATGATTCAGTACATTAAAGAGAAGCTGTTTCAATAACAAATCTTTATTATAATCAGGAGTGAAGTGGTTAATTTAAGTTTTTACTGAAAAACAGGCTGGCAAAAATGTTTCCAGGGATGTGGGGATTTTTTTCCTTTTACTCAGTAGGGGTTTGGAGAGGAGGTTTGGAAGGGAAGGAGGGCTTTGGTTCCAGGATCCCTGCATTCCCACGAGTTCCATTAAGGAAGGGGGAAGGGCTTCCTGCTGAGGCAGCCATCTGCAGCTTTCTGTGAACAGCAGGAACCAAAGGCCTGGTAAAAGGAGAGTAAACCCTGGGTGACAATTTTGTCTGCAGTCAAAGTCAGAATGTGGCTGATTTTTTTATTATTAGTCATCTTGTTACTACTATTATTATTAAGGAGGAGGGAGGATTTCTCTGGCAGAATTATCAGGTCTATAATGGAATATTAATTACGAGCAAACAATAGAGTTACAGGCAGAAAAGTGTCTAGCACAAACACACCCTGACAGCCTCTCCTGGAATGCGCCATCGACAGCAAGCTGGGATTGTCATCATCCAGGCTACTGTCGCTGTGCTACAAACAATCTGAAGTCCATGGATGCATGTCTGAGGTCTCTTAAGTTATTGCTTTCTAGGCTAGAGTAAATTAGACCTGGATTTTTGTAAAGTGCTGTCACTTAATACCTATTTTATTAAGGTTATTTTTATGCCCATAATTTGAGGGTAACACATCTGTTATTTCCTCTACTGCCTGGCTTTGGTGCACATTGCCTATGGAAAGTAACAAAGAATGACACTGGAAAAAATAACAAGGGTGTTTTAACTTCCAACATCTGGAGAAAACAATATTAAGGAAACAGGAACAAATAGGTACGGTAGCCTACAAAGCAAAAGCCCACTTTTTAACAACAGTACGTAGTTTATACAGTATAGTAGATTTTTATAATTTTAGTCTGGGCAAGCTAATACAAAAAATTAGGTTGAAAAATCTCATTAAAGAAGCAGCAGTTCCAGCTCTTGTTTAGGTCATCCTAATGCCAAAACCCCAGGTACAAAGGGAGAGAAAAACAAAAGTACTAATATCCCTTCCAGAAAAGACTTTCAACATTCCATCTCAAAAGCTTCTTGTTATGTAGTTTTCTATAAAATTTTATCACTGCTACATATATGTCCCTGGCTGCTACCTACACAGATGCAGAAAATTCTACTGTGTCATATGGAATTTGAAAACTGAATTAAGCATTCCTATGGAGTGATAAATATCAAGACTGAGAAACCAGTGGTAGTCTTTTGAGAAAAAAATAGTCAATTATAAAACCTTGTAATATTTGCATTCACATAATTGAATGTAACAAAATAAATCAGAAAACATATCAAATAATCCTTTAGGAAAAGAGATGCATTTACTATGCAAATATCTGTTTGGAAATAGGACATTTCAGTACTAATTTTTTCTTTTTAAATTTGATAGATTTATTTTACAATGTACATTCCTAAACCCTCCCATTTGTTGTTTGAATTCCTGTTTGTGACCTTGGAATTCCAAATTTATTATGTCATCCTCTGCCTTTTTTTCCAAGGGCATTGTATTAGAAAATGAAAACAGTATGAAAATACTTCCCTGTCCCTGCACACCCTCTCCTTTTCTCCTGTTAACAAGTATTGCCTTAGAAAATTTTGTTTCTTAAATGCAAGGGTAGCTTTTACTTACAATGCTTGGCAAAACACAAGGTCTAGGTTTGTTTCACAAACATTAAGGGAATGGTTGTAGCAGAAGCTGCTCATTTCTAGCTACTGTTTTGGGGTTTAGAGATTTCTGCCTTCATTTATTTTTCTTTTTTTTTTTTTTAAGGAAACAACACATAAGACTGTTGAAAGAATTCCTGCCATTTTTCATTTGACTCTCCAAAAGGAGGATTCTGCTTTCAGTGGCACATGATCATTTTAGCAGTTTTCCTCATATAAAGGCTGCATGTAAGCAAAGACTGTTTCTCCTGCCAATAATGAGAAGTAGATAGGTGGTGGTTAAGAACAGATGCCTGAAATGGCTGGACCATTGCTTGTGACAGCAAAAGCCAGAGGAAGTCATTACCCCTAAACAGTAGATGTGCTTTTTGGTTCTCAGTATACATACCGTGGATCAGTAAAGGATTCCTGCACTGGAATGACTTTGGTTTCCATGCAAAGTGAAAGGTATGTTTAGGTACTTTTCTGGGTAGATTTTCTGTCTGGGTGCATAAAAGTGAGTCTGGGCACAGGTGCAGTGACTGCAGCTACTGGCTGAATATCCCAGCCAGGCTGCAATATGACAGGGTGCAGTGCAAGAGAAATTCAGTCTTGAGAAATTCCACTTACAAATTATATCTGATTAAAACCTTAGTGCAATGTGAAAGCTGACACAGTGAATGGCAGCCTAACCCTGAAAATCCTCCTTATTTTGATAGGTATTACAAATGCTCAACACCTCACAGGATTAAGTTCAAGGTCAACTTTAAACACAGCTTTTCCTTCACAAGTACTAATCTTTCTAAAGAAACTTTGGGATCCAAACCCACAGAAATCAAATTCAAAAAATATTTGTCTGCTTTTATAACAACACCAACAGAGACCATAAGGTGTGTACACTCCCAAGACTAACACAAGAACCTTTTTCTATCTCTAAATCACAAAACAGTGTTTTCCTCAGATGAGGCTGTAGATGTGAACCAGTTTCCCAGAGCTCAAACAAAACTGCTACAGCAGCATAGGGGTTCTACATTTTACAATAAAAGCTCAAAAACCCTCAAAAAAACCCAAACAATTACATAAAACTTTGCCTTAATAACTTTGTTTTTTAAAATTGTCACAACAAACCTGATTATTTGAAGGAAGACAATTTTCTTACCTTTCTTCCTGAAGCTGTTAACTCATGTTTGGAGATGTTTTCCTTCTGGAAACACACCAGACACTCTCACAGAATTTAAGACATTTAATGTCAAAATGTCAATTTTTTTCTTGTATATATGTTTATAACAGCTTCATCTGTGATTGCTCTGTATCACCTGTTGCAGGAAACACCTTTAAGTTTCAGTGGATAGAAAACACAGTAGGCATCATTGATGAAAGGTACAACATCTGTTTAAATGGCATCTAGGGTTTTTCAGTGGGTTAATAGTTTAATAGCTTTAGTTATCAGAGAAATGCAATACCTATGGGTAGCACCTCAGAAAAACATGCAGGCATAGTATATGCATTCATAAATGAGTAAAATTTATCACTGAATATATGGGTCTCAGGAGACCTCTTTATCACTTAAGTCCTCAAAGCAAGGCTCCACTGGGATTTGAAAAATGTGTGGGCTTTTTTCCAGCCCTGTGAGGTGAATTATACCTAGTGAAACTACAGATATGCCTGTGCAGACAGGTGCAAGCGTTCCCTCAATTCCTCTGTGTCTCTGGTCCCAGCCGGCTGCAATCCAGCTCCAACCCAAAAGTTACACAAGCACGTTTCTGTGAAATGTACAGTTATTGGCTTGGGCACTGTCAGCCTTCAGACATGCTAGCTAAGAATCTACCTTAGTTCCTGAAGTGAGCTTTTAGTTATAGCTGTTGAGTAGGCAGAACACTTAGAAATCAAATTGTAAAAAGTAGTGATGTCTTTCTTAATTCCTTCAAACATTAAAGAAACAAACATACAAATAACATGTATACCAACACAGATAGCCTTAAAAATATATTACAGAATCATAGTTAATCCATAAGGCTCCTCAAACTCCAGCTCCTGGCTCTGCACTTGGGATACCCCAAGAATCACACCATGCACCTGAAAGCATTGTCCAAATGCTTCTTGAACTCTTCCAGGCTTGGTGCTGTGAGTACTTCCTGTGGGGCTCTTCCAGTGCCCAACTACCCTCTGGGTGGAAAAACCTTTTCCTGATATCCAATGTAACTCTTCCCTGACACAGTTTCATGACACTCTCTTGGGTCCTGTCCCTGATCATCAGCAAGAAGAGATCAGAAGTGTTCAGTGAGCATTATGCTACAATTTTCAAAAAAAAGGATGGAATTTGTGAAAGAAATGAAGTCAAGAGACTAGTATTTTTAATAAATTCTGATATCCTTCCTCATTTATAATATGTGCCATAAAACGAAGTGGAAGAAATAAATTTAGAAGTGAACACTTAACAGCTTTACTGACAGTTTTTGTATTATCAAAACAAACTCTACTGCAATTTTTTACATATACTGGGAATTTACCAGTTCAAATACTACCCAATGACCCTACTTCAGTAAAAGTACCTAAACATGCATTTAAACATTTTCTGATTGTGTAGAATAAAGCAAAAGCTTAAATTAAATCATATGCTTATGTCCTGTGATAAATTTGAATATTACTCTTCACATAAATTTCAGTTGCAAGGCAAGCAATTGTTCTACAAATTACTCTGAAATTATTCTAAAAGCCTATCACAGAAATCTGAGTAATTCATAATACTAGAAAGTCAACAGGAAGACCAATGTCTGTCAACTGGTGTTTGGAGCAAGTTATTGATTCCCAAGTGGAGCAAGGTTAAAATGTTATAGCAACATGATCTGGCATGATTTTTCAAAAACTTACAAGCAAGGGAAATGCACCAGGGAATGCACCCAGGGAGCATTAGGCCATGCTTCTGAGAAGGCTGGATTTAATGGTAGAACTCTGAGGAAATCACAAAGAAAAAAGTCATATGTCTTTCAGTCCCCAAAGATCTGCTTATGAATTTATAGCCAAGGACGTGAACCTCTAGGTTACTTGTGCTTCAGATCTGTCAGAAAGAAACTTTTGCCTATTAACTCTTCCACACCACAGATAACACTCCTCTTCATATACTAGTACTCTGTTCTTACTACCAAATATGTGACAAATTAAATAATTACTAAAACAAAAGAGAGAGAAAATCAGTATTTATTCATCATGTGGAGGAAGGAATAGAGTCAAAACAACTTCATTCCCCTTTGTTTTCCAATTTGATTTTGAAAGAAAATGAGATAAGCTAAGGGAAAAGAACACTGAAAGATTTCCGAGCTGAATCTCAGAGGCTCAGCATTAATCAAGGAGAATTTGCAAGAGCTCTGACAGATGTGAAGGAATTGTACAGTGTAAAAGAAATGAAAAATATTTACTAACCCAAAGACTGTTGTCCACTAGTGTTTTCAACCAAGACACAATGTCTCCCTTCTCATGTTCCAGTGTGATAAAAACTCATTTATGGAATAAACCACAAGAAAGGTAGGGGTCATTACTTCTGTGTTTGTATTAGACCTGGATTCGTCTTAATTTTAACATATGAACCCTGAAACAAATATCCATTTCCTTTGTACCATGGGAAGAGGAGGCCTTTTCAAGCACAAAAAGTAATTGAAAAAAGATATTTTCTGGTTTTAATAAGAACTAAGCCAACATGATATAAAAACCCTCTATGTTTTGCAACACCTGTCACAACTTCAAAGAACGTGAGAAGTGGCTATTGCAAAAAATAACAGGTGTCAGCCTAGAGATGTGAGGTCCAATATGTGGCAGAAGCACAGCAATTCAGGCAATTGCTTTTAATAGAACACACAACCCAAACTTCCCTCAAAAATCAAAATAGAAAAAGCCTCTTATGACCCACAAGTCAGAGTGGATATTTTTAAAACTCTACATGTTCATATTATCTCACAAGTAATATATCATTGAAATATGCAAAGGGATTCAAAAATAGATTGGAACAAAACTGAGGTTAAATAATTGAGCATTCAGGGCCAGGAAAGAGAGAAATAAATACTAGTGTTTTAAAATACAGCCTTGCAAATATTGATAATTGATAAAAAATACAAAATTGATCACCAGCTAAATATTGATAGAGATTGCATGGTCTGGGAAAGATTTGGTCTCAGAATAATAATTTGCCTGGTCATAAGGGCTGAAAGATATGAAAAAGCCTTTATACTGAGAGGTCTCTGAAACAATCCTGAAAACTGATTAGAGTTCTGCAGTTAGTCCAAATGAGAACATACCAAGTGACAGAAACATTGGAGGTGTTACAGAACTGATCCTAAAAACAAATTACAAGTTAACTGCAATTTGTATCGGAGGTCCTGCCTTTCAACACACTGAAGACAAAAGGACCATAGCTGAAATCCCAGGTTGGCTCATTTATTATAATTTGTTTATGATTTCATAATTTTTAGCATACTGTCACTAGATCTCTACAAAAAGCAGGCATTAAATTTTTTGAGGGGTTAACGACATAAAATTTCCTTTTCTTTCTTTCCAGCTACCCAAGAGGGACAGAGAGAGTAACATCTGATTAGTAAGCACGTTTCCTCTGTGATGCTAACTGTGAAATATGTAGCTGGCCCAGGGTATTAGGAAGGAGTATGTGCATGAAGCATAGAAACACACTGGATTGTTTGAAACATAGCAACGGACTGGGTTACAGGGTCCTCCTAATTTAGCTTATTGAGGGCTATTCATGGTCTGGGCCCCCTGAGGAGCTGTCATGGTGACTCATGGTAGCCCCATATCCGGTATGTTTGCCACCACGCTATTGTAGATGGGAACAGAACATCTCTTGCTTTAGAGATAGGCTTTGGATGTGGGGTTTTCAGGAGGGATTAAGTGGCTTGGACATTTTCTCTCATTTGTTAATAATGCACCTGGGGAGCCTATCTAATGGTAAAACAAAGTCACTGAAATGCTTTGGAGATCCTGGGCCTTAATTTCAAAAAATAATTGTTCTTAATTGTAAAATTGAAGAGTGTGAGTCTGTTCAGCAGATGAATAACTGTTTGCTTCCCATGATTAAGAAAGCAACTGAAACAGTGTTTGGGGCCAGTTAAAACCACAAAGGGTACAACTAGAATTAAGGTAGCTTCTTGTTATTTTTGATAAGACACATTTTCTCCCTCAGTGCTGTATCTCTTTTCTGATATCACCTTATTTGAGAGAAAATTCTAGTGATCCCAGTTGGTTCTGAATGTTATCTCTTCAGATTTGTTGGAGTCTTATTCTGGAAAAAATGAATGAGGGCATTCATTGTTTTTCTCTGTCTTACAGGTGGTACAATGTTGATTGCCAGCTGGATGAATGCAAGTAGAAAGTCTTCCTAAGGTATCACAATCCTGCCAGATGTTTTGCTTTTCTTGTTCCATGCAGCTTAGAGCAACAACATTCCAGACAACCCCTTTTACTGAATAGACAGTGCAGGATGCTCTCTCAGAACTTAGGGTTGTGCTTAAATTACCCAATTAATTTTATTCTCAGATGCTGAGAACTCAAGGCTGTGCCAAATTAATCAAATTAATTTTGTTCCAAATGTTTAACTGACAACAAAAAAGCCCCAACTTTGAAATCCATATCTGAGTCAAGGCAGAGAGAATTTTATCAGTATTGCAATGATAGCACGCATTGCAATTGCAAAAATAGTTTTTTATTTAGGTCTTATTTAAAATAATTTAGAAATCCAAATATTCTATAAAAGCAGAAAGTACAGACAACAACATATTTGTTAAGCAATAGTGGTAAAAATCTCCCCAGTTCCTTCAAAACCCCCAGACAATGTTTTTCTTAAAAGTAATGTTCCATGATTCAAGCTCTTGAGAATTTAAGTTCTTTGCTTCTTTGCTGGCTTAGCCAGCTCAGTCAGGTCTTTGTCAGCAGCTGGGAAGGATTGCAAGTATAAAGCTACCAGTTCATTTCAGACCAAACTCTGGTACACTTACTCACAGTGGGCAGGATTTTACCCTCCCTGCATTAGTTTTAATAGGAAATCATTGGGAGAAAATGCTGCAGAAGTCCAGTGCTTAGTTGACAAATTGATACATTTACCAAATACCAAACAGGACTGGAGTCTGTAAAATGCAACTCCAAAACAAAAGTTTCAGGTTTCATTGCAGTAGCCAAGAAGGTAACATTTCCTCATCTCTTGAGAGGAATTCTTGGCATCATTTGCAACTTTAGCTTTTTACCTAATAGTACGCTAGAAACTATAAAATATTCCAATTTTAATGAACAGAAAAAAATAGTTATGACAAGGGCATAACTGAACACTAGCACTCCTCTCAGCAGAGAAATACGTCCTGTAATTCTGTTTTCCTTCATTAAAGACTTCCTAACAATCTTTTCTCTCTCTTTCTCTCCTGAGTATAAAGAGGAAGATAGACATAAAGAGAAACATTTTACAGAAGAATCCTTTGACCCAGGCTCCTCCACAGACCTCAGTGAACCTCCCTGGCAATGAAACACAGAGAGGAAACAGGTGTGGGAATGAGCCACGCACACACTTCCCTCAACAGTGGCCACAAAATTCAGACGCAACAGCTAATCCCACTCCTGCAGGAGCAATGTCTGTGACATAAATTCAAGTAGTTTTGTAATAGAATGGCAACAGTTTGAGGAACCTTTTTGAAAAATAAGAGTAGTGGAAGATGAAGCAGTATTTGTCTGAGCAGTATTTGTCTTTAAAAAAAAAAAGTAAAAGCCTTCAGAATCAAAGAATATTACCTGATCATTCTCAAACTACTCAAAAAAATGTTATATCATTGTAGCATTTGCTGCAGAACACCTTTGACGTTGTATGTTTGTTAGTCTTCAAAGAGGTGCTAAACTCTTAATTGTGTTCATCTGTAAATTATAGAATGTTTTAAGGATCTTTGATCTGTTGTGTGTTTCCACCGCACCTACCAAAATGGAGTCTTGCTTCAAGCTTGGGTCTACAGATAATGACAAGAGACAATCTATAGCTTTGCCTGTTGTCACTGATGCCTAGTTTTTCATTAGCACACCACAAACGGAAGGGTTTCACGTCCTAATGATTCATAAAGATTCTAAGTTATTTTTCAAAAATATTTACTTACTGCTTTCCCTTCTCATGCAGATTGAAACAATGTGCAATATGTTTGCCTTCTAGTTATTCTAATGATTCTGTAAAGTTTTTTTCTTTAGACACTAAGCAGATTTTTATCAGTGATAGTGTTTTTGTTTTGTTCAGTGTTTTTTAAGTGGTATACAGATACAGAATCTTCACCTTTCACTGAAAATCATCCAATCACCTATGGAGCATAACTCCTACAAAATGTATGTTCTTTTTGCTTTGCTGAGGTTGACCCAGGCACAGACTGCAGTTTTTAGAATTGGAAGGGAGATGGACCTTCTATACAGATGGTGGTTTCTAAGCCATAACAAATTAACTGATCAAACTGTGTAATATTCTCTGCATCACAGAGTTCATTCCCTACATGATGATATTCATCACCCACCCTCTTCCTTCCTCCACAGACTCTCAGAAGATTCACACTATATCCATTCCAGCACTCCTCTCAGATTCCCCAGGCAAATGCCAATCCAAGCTTCCTTTGTTGGTGATATGTACATTCCTTCATGAGCTATAAAGGGTAAGTATGTCCCAACTTTCTTCAGGCTATCATAGGCACGTGCAATATTATTGTCCCATAGTTTATCTTACCATACCCTAGAGAAATCTCATCATCCTGTTTTCTTTATATGGGCTACAGATGTCTTAGCCAAGCTTCCTCACCACTGAGTCACCGACCAGGATTGTTTACGTCTTCATAATGAGTCACCTTCATGATTTGGCTTATTGTCAATACTTGTGCTGACGGCTTCAGCCAGTCTCTGCTTTGTCTCATTCTCCTTCATCTTGTCAGTGTAGTGTACCTGTTGGGAGTAAGAACACAAAATGGCTCCTTTCCTACTTTTCCTTTTCCTTTATTTATGCCACTTCATGTTCACTGATGTCACTTTCTATCTCTAGATTGACAGCTGTTCCAAAACTTTGACTTTCATGTTGTTCCAAGTTCCTGTGCCATAGGAAATCTAATTCAAAATTCTTTTTTTGCATCCAAGAATATCAGTTGATGTGCAAAAGAGCTGTATCTTTGGTCAAATGTCAAACTGGATTTAATATGTGTCTTTCATCCTCTTCATTTATAAATAGGGATATTGTGAATATTGCAAATATCTGTGATGCTTTAGAAGTCATGTTGCCTTTTCCATACAATATCTTTTCACTTTCTGGAATGTGTAAATGACTAAGAATTCTGCTGACCCAAGGACTTTCCTTTTTGCACTATCCATTGCCTTGAAGGTTCATTTTATGAATTTTATGTATTTATTAATTCTTTCCTTTTCTAATCACTATGTTTAGTATGTCCACTCAGCACCTAATTCCCCCTTTGATCTAAACTCCCTGCAATCAGTGGTTGGCTGAGATCCCAGAGCTAGTCAGTCTCATTTTCTGTTTTACCTTCAGGCTTTCATGTGTTACTTCAGAGCTATTATAGTTATGTTTGCAAAACAGCAGAGAAATTTTATTATTTTCTTTGTATAATTTTCTAAATTTATATTGTAAATATGTTTTTATGTTAATTCCTTTCTTTCAAAAAAAAGAAAAGGGAAAAAAAAGAAAAAAAGTAGCTAATAAGTTCCCTTCAGGAATCTTTCACAATTCCAGTTCACAATTCACAAGTTGCATTTGCTTTACTGCATAGAAACCTTACAGAAACTGAATTGGGGTGAGATGTAAAATACTGCCATGAATTAGAACAGGCTAAGAAACCAAAAACAGAGAGTCAGAATTAATAATCCATTTTCAGGGAAAAGGTCAACAGGAAGGTGACCAGAACTGAAACCAGTTTACCAGGTTGTGGGTGGGAAGGCTGGAGAGGGGTGATGGCGTAGAATGTAAAGACGTAAATAAAAATATTATTGTGTTCAATTATTACTAAAAATATGAATAAATCATACCTAAGGTTTTTGCAACTTAATCCATGTAAATCTCACACACACAAAAAAACCTTTAATGATTCAGCTAATAACTTCTAACATAAACTCAATTTTCATTCAAAACCACAATTTTTTGGATAGAAACATGGCCTTATCTTGTTTTTAAATACCAAAATCACTGTGTGAAGGGCAAAATATCTTTGAAGAGCTCCAAATTTTGTGTATATAAGACACAGATATTCTAAAACATAAATGAATTCTTTAATTCTGTGACATTATTTATTGATCTTACCTACAGTTTCTTTGACATGCTAGCTTTAACCAGACCCACCTACCCACCCAGAAAAAGGGGTTTGTGTCCTTCAGTACCAGTTCAGATTAATGGCCAGCCCTATTATCCTGTTTATTTTTAAATCAATCTGGATAAACAAATCCTTCCATTTGTCATTATTGTTTCTCTTTCTGTAATTAATCCTCTGAGAAGTTACAAATTAAACAGCACTTACTCAGCCAAAATGGAAAGTTCATATAGTAGTTTCTTTCATAAAGCACAAATCAAACATAAATTCACATTTTTTGAATATGGAAATACTTGTAGTGATGAAAGTTATACTTAGCACATGTGGAATGTGTCCTTCTTTTTTTTAAATAACAGTGATGCCAGTGAACTTCAAGATGATGAAGTTTAATGGGCCCTGGAACCTGCTCAGATCCAGCTGCCTCAATCCAAATGCTAATGTCAAACTGTAAGCAGGAGAACTCAGAGTCTGAAAGACTCATTGCCCTGGTGGGAAATGCTATTTGTGCCAGTGAAAGGAGCCACTGGCTGGTTTGGGTGATTGAAGGATTAAGAACATTGGCCCACATGAGGTGTACCTTCATTGCAGACAGGATTCCACTGTGAAGATTGCCCTGATATTATGACCATTTTTAGATGAGGTCAAGAATAGAGCTGTTTGTATTGCTTGGGATGCCTGAGGTATTAATAAAGAGAGCAATAGACACTGTGCTGGATTCCAGTGGTGAAGAATGATGTAATAAGAGTTTTTTGTTTTCAGATGCTGGACCTAATTTTGGTGCTTTTTCACGTGTGGATCTGGGTAAGAGACCTGAAGCTGTAGCCAGCCAGCTGTTTGTACACTCTGACAGACACAACCATAAAACAAAACAGACTTTTTATGGGTGTGACAGAGCCAATATCCCAAATTCTGGAGGCCTTCTGTTAAGCTGCATTCCATAAAAGAACTCTCAACAACCAACCAACAGCAACAAAACATTATATTCAGATTAAGGAAAACCCAATTTACCCTGGACTTGGCTACCCTGCCAGCATAGGACAAGATAGTCTCAGTCTTGCAGTTTAGTCAAGTGTTATGCTATCCATCAAAATCTGGGATGATACATGACCAAAATATGGAACATCTGTATATTGTTGACAGCCTCAGCATAATTTTTAATTAGATGTGTTTTGAATGTTTTCTCATTGCTAAATAAACCAGACATTTTAAAAACACAAACCCCAAATTATTTATGGGCAAACCAATGAAATCCCCATTCCAAAACCACAACTACCCCAGCCATGAATGACAATTTCACCTCTGCTGCTACAGCTAATAGGAAAACTGATGCACTACTTAGGCTAGGCATAATTAAGAAGATAAGAGGTAAGCTAATGGATATTTCAATTATTTTGCTAGATATCTGCCAGGGAGAAAGATGCTGACCTTGGTTCTGTTCTTGGCCTAGTAAACAGTACCGTTTCTAAATAAAGCACATATTAACATGAAGCCCAATATTTAAAAATGGAGAAAGTAGTGTGCAAAACTGAAACAAAGGGTCAGGAGGCAATTGGCAGTATGGGCAATCTCACAAGAGATTGATTTTGTTTACTACTTTGATTTTTGTGCTCTGTCTAGAACATGGGAGTGCACTGATGGCAATACAAAGGGGCATGCAAAAACATACAAGAGGACAAGAAAATCTACTGGTATTTGTGCATTGAAATGAGATGATGCTCGGTAGTGAAAACATCTAAACTTGCATTGAAGGCTAAGAACTAAAACTCTCATTTGGAAAAGATTCAGTAAAGTTGCTCTGGAACTACCAGATGACTGCAGGAGGCTACAATAACAACTTTTTTTTAAGATGACACTAGAGGAAAAGTAGCAAATTCTTTGTTTTCAACTGTGCAATGTTTTGGAGGCCTCATCTGCAATACTGCACACAGCTTTTTTTCAAGGAAAATTAATTTTTCACTAGCACAGGTACAAAAATAACATACTAGGATAGACAGAGTGGTTAATAATTTATAAATGGAACAGCTTTATAAAATTAATTTGGAGTGGTCAAGTAAACATCAGGAAAGCAGAGTAGTTATATAAGCCAACAGACAGGGCTGACACAATAATAAGTCAGCAAGCACTGGTCATAAATTAATTGAGACTGGAAACTGAAAGATGGTGTCTAGCCATTATAGCAATAACTTCTGAAGGATGAACTGCTCCAGAGTAAAGAGGCAAAAAATATAATTGCTCTTCATAAATATTTAACAAACTATGAAAATACAGAAAAATTTATTAAAAAATAATTGCACTTGAACAGGAAACTTAAGACTTTATTTGCATTCCTGTTTCTGTCTGATGAATTCATCTAGAAGGATAAATGCCCAGCTGGACACAGCTCTTGGTTCTAGAGGCCCATCAAGTTCTCTGAGAAGAGCTACATCACACAACCAGCTTTCTCATTGTGACAGAGAAGTCTTCTGTAAATTAGAGGCAGGAATAAAAGAATAAATAGGGTGACCATTTTCAATGGGATATGTGTGCAGACTTGTACAGAACCTTTGCAGGTGCCACTTCACCATCTGACCTGGCTAAAAGTCCATTACCTGACAGTTCAAATCTGAGGACCAAAACTGTCCTCAGGCTGTTTGAAATAGTGCTCGGCATGTCTGAAATTAAGTTGAACTCAGTAATCATGGAATATGCTGAGTTGGAAGGGACCCACCAAGATCATTGAGTCAAACTCTTGACCCCGCATAGTATACCCCAAGAACACACCATGGGTCTGAGAACATTGTCTAAACCCTCTTGTACTCTTCCAGGCTTTGTGCTGTGACCACTTTCCTGGAGAGCCTGTTCCAGTGCTCAGCTACCCTCTGGGTGAAAAACCTTTTCCTGATATCCAACCTAAGCCTTTCCTGACTCAACTTCATGCTCTTTCCTTGAGCCCTGTCACTGGTCACAAGAGAGAAGAGCCCAGTGCCTGACCCTCCTCTTCCCCTCACAAGGATATTGAAGACCACAATGAGATCTTAATAAAGAGACATATTGAAAAAGTATTTAATTAAGGGTTCAACCTTTTGTTTTATGCACACCTTTTCTCCTTAAAGATTCTAAAGACCCCTTGTAAGCTAACATTAGTTTTCTACTTCCACTGAAAAACACATTTCACAGGTAATTTAAAGCCATATAAATGAATTTGGCTTCAGTTAAGAAGAATCACAGAAAAGTGCTCTAGAGGCATTTTCTTCCAAGTTTACTTGATTCTACATGGTGGGATACAGGCAAGAAATCTCTTTGAAGAAAACAGACCGTAACACCCATCATCTCTACTGAAGAATATTGTTTAATACAAAAAGATGCAGAAAAATATCAACCAGGATACAATGATGTTTAAAACAGATTGCATCAATGATAGAAACCATAACACAAGTCCATTTTCTTAACTTCATTAAAGTGGGGAAGAAAGTCTTTCTCATTCCATACATTTTAACATTTTTCTGTGTCTAATTAATTCATTAAATTTAAGCAGTAGGTTCTGGCTGAAAGTTCCATATTTTCATTTGAACTCCTGAAGAAATTCATCACAGAAGACCCCTTAGATCTTACTTCACTGAATTCAAGCAAAGTCAGGATTCCTTAAAAAACCCACAATTCCTTCATATGCAGTGAATCAAAAAAGTAAACATTGGCTCATTTCTGGTCTTTTACATTGTTAAGTTTTGTCCAACATGCTCAGATCATTCATTCAAAAAAATATATGCTTAGTAACTGTTCAAAAAGCGGATTAAATCCTTTAACACATTATTACTGCACTGCCACAATAAGCCCTTAGTTTACCAAAAAGGATATTTACTGTAAATATGGTACTAGAACCAGCTGCATCACATTTATGTAAAAAGAAAACATACTGAATTGTTTAGAAAAAGAGGCATAATATAGTGGCGATTGCTTTCCCCTATACTTCTGAATTAAGAATTTGAAATACTATGCTTGAAGTCCCATAAAGCTTGGTATGTCTTGGGAGCAGCACTCCTTGCTTAATTTGTGCCAGGCTCCTTTTTCCACTTTGAAGGAACAAAATGAGACTTTAATAGTTCCAGGAGCCTCTAGGTTGTTGCAAACTGAGGGTTCTAAAGTATTCACATGAGCAGAGCTCAGCCCATAGTATGAAGCATATTTTAGGGAGGCTGCCTTGCAAAGCAAGATTGGACCATCTCTTCTCCTGACCATGCAGAAATAAAAACAAATTGTTTTATTCCCCTCTCTTACTGCCTCTTATGCAAATTTTTATGGTTTTGTATGTATTTATACATAATTATGAAGCCCTTCTTGATTTAATACATGCAAGTGAATTACAGTTGTGATCATTTAGGGATATCCATGACTCACAAGTCAAAATAGGTAAGTCTTTGGAAAGCACAGCATAAGACAGCAGGAGTGCAAAGAGTAAGTTTCATCATAAACACTTCAGAGCTGTGTAATATTTAGGTTCAAGAGGAACTTTGGTACAAAAGAAATAAAATCTAGCCCTCTGCCTCATTCACCCCAAAAAATAATAGGATTTCAAATCCCAGCAATTTCAGACATTAGCGTCATGCAGAACTATGTAGCTCAGGGCTTTTAGCCAGGAAATTCTGTAAATGTGTCCTCAGATTAAAAGGTGCCATGCAACCAAATCACACTACAGGTTTATTTTGAATGCTTTCACTTGGCAAAGTCTCTGGATGAAGATGTCCTGTATTTTTTGGCTCCTGGATAGTTTGTACTAGAAAAGCATTTTGGCAAAATTGGCATCTACTGTTTAATCTCTTAAAAGGGTATGGAAATAAAATCTCTTTAATTGGTCTTAGGTATGCACATATGTCTTGAAAGGTTTAGGACTAATTTTTATAACATGAACTATATATATAGCCTGAACTAACTTCCTATCCAGCCAGGATGTTCCTTCTAGATCAAAGATGAGGATTCAGAAAGAATGCAATGAAATTGCGTCAGAAAAAATAGCTTACTGTTTGGCATTGCTATGCAGAGGTAAAGACATGTCTACATGGCAGTCAAGAACTATGATTTAAGGCTTGTTTGAGGATGTGTGCACAAGCTGCAACTAGCTGGCCCAGTGATGATAAACATAGCCTTAACAGAGCAAAGCGTGGATTGAAAACTTCATCTGAAAATTTGGGCAAATATTTAGGTGGTTAACCTGCACTGAACCAAGCTGCCATAGCTGACACTTTATTTGTAGGATTAAAATTCCCATCTAGCCATAATGACTAACAAATTCTGACAAGACTTTGTTCTAAATATTTAATGAATTCAAAAAGTGGGAGTGAAATGGGGAGTGGGGAATGGGGGTACTACTGGACTGTTTCATCTGAAACTCTGTTTCATCAATAAAATTATACTGCTGAATTTCTGGAATACTTACGCTTCTAACAACATCTCTACCTTCTATGATTTCTTGTTACAGTCACTGAGAATTATTTGGAAAGTGTTTCTGAACTAGGGTTTTCTATGAGAAATTTCAGAAAAGAATTCAGACGTGCTCTTCCTTAATTGACTGAATCCATAGACTGAAAAACAACCTTGAAAACCTGGAATAATAGTGCCTGCTTGCTTCAACAGACCCACCCATGATTGTGTGCTTTAATTTTTCAACAAGATGTGGAGGTAGGGCCTGAGGAAACCCATAAAAATGTTTGGTTTGGCTTTCTGGCAACTTTCCCCAGCTCAAGCACATGAAAATCACTGAGGATGCAAGATCCTGCTAAGTTTCCATGGAGCGCCTGACTTGAACACCACAGAACATTCTGTACATCCCGAAGAGGAGGATCATATTGCTGTGCTCACTCTGGGGACAGCAACAAGCAGCAGCAGCCACAGCAGGTCATCAACTGGAAACTGGACACCTGCCATCTTCTAATTAGTTGCTTTCTCCTTCATAATAATCCCATTTAAAATCCTATAAAATGCAAGGTCAGGTTTGCTGCACAAGCTCAGATAATGTCAAGCCAAATTTTTAATCATGTCCTTAGCCAGAAACACCTTTTTAGATGAAATAAATATCATGTCCTCATTAAAATTAGGGAGTATAATACATGGCCAGGTTCTGTTCTTTCCTATTCTTAATCATTGTCGAGATGAATACAAATTTTTCACAACTGTATCAATTTGTTTTAGCTAAAGACAACAGCTTTCAACAACAGTCGAATAACTGAACTTGGTTTAGGTCTCAAATTCCAGTCTTTCAGATACAAGAACCAAACTCTCATTCTTCTTACACCCTATGCAAAGTTATTTTAAACCACTCTAGTTTTCAGTGATTCCAACCAAACTCCTGTGTAAGCAATCACTGGATGCGTTTTAAGAGCAAATAATGCCACCTCATACAAATTGTACAAAAGAACTTAAAGCAAAGGATATCAAAAACATCAAAGTCTTACCATCATTTCACAGACTGCTGCAGAACTATAAAAGACACAGCAAATGTGTGACTTAGTGGAACAGCAAATCAATTCCCAAATCAGGAGCAGAACATAGGTCTTCTGACTCCTAATCCAATAGTATGGAGTAAAATGACCTCATCTGGTTCTTAAAGGAAGATATCTCATATCTGGTCCCTTCCCCACCTTCCACACTTCCACCACCACACCATGTCACTACTTGTTCGGGATGCTGGATTGAAATGTGCTCCTTGCTCTGGCATTTAAAAAAAGAAAGGAAAAAGAAAAAGCAAAAAGGAAGAAAAAAAAAGGAAAAAGAAAAAGAAAAAAAAAGAAAAAAAATAAAAATAAAAAGAAAAAGAGAGAGAAAAAAGTAGTAAACCACAGTAGGTGGGTTCATATTAATATAAATTAATAAGGTTCTTCTATAGATATGCTGCAGTATATTGTGTAATATAATATAATCCAAGTAATCTGAGCCCTTGTTACAGCTACTAAATCATTACCAAAAAAGTGGGGAAAAACTGCCAACCTTATGTGCAAATTATGAAGTGTGTAGATTCACAAGATTCTGCCTTATTGACAGAAGTAAACTCTTTTTGAAAGGCACTGATTTAGATAGCCGATTTCTTTAAATTCATTTATTTTACCTTGCAGGCGTCATCCATTTGGGCAGGAAATTAACTTTTCAGCCAGTGATCTTTTTCACAACACCTCTTAAAATTATATTTTTGTATGGAATGCTAGCAAGAAAATCTCTGCATGAATACACCCCAAGAAAAAGTACTCAATGCCTGACAATACCCCAAATATTTCAGTAGGTGCAGAGCATACGGGCCCTTGGCATTGAGTCAAAACTCCAAGTCCCAACTCACAAAACAGCACAGAGCTGTATGCAGAATTTGACAGGTCTGGGGCTTAAACCTCAGGCAGACAGGCAAACAGCCAACCTTTCAAGAACTACCTCAGGCTGCTGTAGATTTCCCAGCTCTCAGTTTGGACCTTTCGTCAGCCAGTGGACCATCCCTCTTCTCCAGTGGTTTCTGCTCTAACGGAATGTCTTGGGCAATTCCTCTCAACACTCTTCTCACTCTTTTAAGCTCACTCCTTAGTTCCACTCCTCTCCAGAGGATACAGCTCTCCCTCATTCACTGACTCTGGAAAAAAGAGATGAGTTTGAGACTTCCCAGCCTTACAACAGATTTCTTTCTCAAACTTACAACATTCAGACCTCTTTATCTAACCTACTAGAGTTTAATAATCATGACATGTAGCATAAGTGTTGCCAGGGATGAACAGGATTACTAAATAGGGAGGAAAGGGAGCTTGTTATTTTTTCCTAATGTGTTCTCAGGTGCAAAATAGAAGCAGGTCTACACCTGGAAATGATCCCACACCAAGGTGCTCTCCTACCTCATCATCTTCTCAACTCTGCACTCAGTTTAAATGACATTTCTCACTGTACAGGTTGTGACTGTGACAGGATCTTCTAAATTTTGTAATGGAGGTATTCTTTGGAAAAACTTGGCTATGATTTTTCCAATGAAAAGTGACCAAATGGAATATGCTCATGGAAAGTCATTCTAGTGAAATGTTCCCCCCACCCCACCCCGTTTTGCTGTAAAACAGTACAGTTTTGGTAAACGGTATCAGTTGTTTATTTAAAAAAACAAAGTTCTCCGCAAGTCATTTGTAAACCCAAGACATGGTTCAGATTTCAAAATTTTTTGGGAAGCTTTTGGTATCTATTTCCACATTTCCCATAAAACCTTTGATAGTTGTATATGTTCTTCCTCTTATTTCTTATTATCAACCAAAAGCAATGACATAAGAAATCATTAAAGATTCTGTTCATAACACCTTAAACACTTTTATACCTAAAGAAAGGGAAAAGGAAAAGCATTGACAAAATGAGACAGCATGTTTTACCAGTCAGTCCTAACAGAGTTTTCACTTGTTCCACTGAGAAAACACATTTCCTCACCATCCTTTCTTAGTTTTAAAACTTTTGCCAAGAGGATTTTTTTCATACTAGAAATCCACCTTCATTTTTCTTTCATAGTCTACTGTAAAAACACCTCTATTTAGTACGCTGAATTAGTCTGTATGACCAACAAGGAGCACTCGTCTCTTGAGAAGTGTTTGTTTGGTTGTTTGGGGTTTTTTTGGCAGATTCTAAAAGATCCTATATTTTTTCTTACTAACAAACATACATGACATCTGAACTGATGCTGCTAATGTCACATGGTGAACAGAAGTTGTTAGATAAATATAACAAGTCTAGTAATTTATGCATGCCAGAACAATCCTGATAGCTGTAAATAGCTGGCATGTCCTGGACTGTGACCATATTGTTTAATTCTCTCACCCTGCAAGCATGGGGATTCACATCTGGTTTGGAAATGGTCACTCTGCCCAGAATTTGTCTGGCAGTTCTGAAGGGCCCAGGCCTAAAACCATGCTGGATCACCTGTAGCAATTTAACAGTATAGCTGATCAACTCCCAGCACCAAGGAACATTACCTTGACTTAGGAGTATGAATGTAGACAGTGAAGCCATACTGATCATTAATAATAAATGCACGCTATCGCACTTCTCTGTCTATGGAAAACACTAGCGATGTTTCAGAGATATACCCCATTGCATTACTAGATCTCTATTTTCTCTTCATTTAGTATATTCAGGGAAAAGGGCAAGTCAATGGAAAGTTGTCTGAATTGATGGAATTGTTGGAAAGGAAACAATTTTACAAAAGGAAGCAGAATTGAAAGGCAAGTCAAAGGTGCCACTTTTCAGTTTTCTCCAGGATTGGCCTGGAAAAGTTTATTTTTAGGATCATCTTTGTAGTCCTGTAGCACTTGAATGCATTTTCTGCCTTTACAGTTATATATTAAACATAAAAGTACAAATACAAATACAGATTTCTTAGGCATTCTTTTGCAATCGAGGTCACGAGTTTTCTTAGCTATCTCCAAAATTTGTTGGATTTGAGATTATTATAGGACTTGAGTAAATTTATTGTTTTTTCCTTTTAAACAAGGTAGATTTAGCAAAAGTAATTTTTCTGGTTAGCAAAAAGAAGTAAAGAAGAATTTAAACTTATGCTTACATCATTAGGAATCTATATTTCAGGGCTGCGACCTTACAGCTGCAAAATATAGAACTAGTTTTATTTCACAAGTATTTGTCCAAACATTTTCTTTCATTTTGATCCAAATACTTTCACACCCACTGAGTTAGACTTTGACTTTCAGGTTCGAACAAACTAAAAATTTCAATCAGGTCCTGAGCTACAGTAAATTGATGTAGCTCAACAATGGGGCAAATCCCTGACTTCAATGGAGCTACACCGATTAACACCGGGTGAGGATTGAATCCTGACCAAACTGAAACTCAGTTGGAATTGCTGTGCTTCACCTGGTGTTTATTCACACCTCACATCAAAACCATGCAAAGCTATGAATTTTGCATGATTCAGATCCAAAGCCACACATTATATATGCTTAAAATTGAGTTCAGGTCACTCAGGAGTTGCACAATGCTAAGCAAATCTTTTGATAAATATGGTTTGCGTTACTAGTTTGTAACGAAACTCCACACCAGGTGACTTTTGTGTGGTCTGGTGTTTCATTGTGAACATTTTGCACAGCTCTAATGAAACATGATTTCTTAGACAACTAGGGGATAAAAAAGTTTCTATTCAATGTTTTACCCATGAGTTCTGCAATACACACACAAACCATGACCACAACATTAAACTCCTGATGGCTAAAATTTGAAACCTAATTCCCCATTAAAGCACTTAAATAATGTTAGTGTGGTCTTCTAAAATGGATTGCAGCTCTCATTATTGGAAGAACTGCAAGTCAAATCACGCTGCGTTAGGTCTTTACATAGTCTGGGGTTTCATCAGAGTTTGTCAAGGTATTGAGACTAGCTTTTCAGAGTTTATTTATCAAAAATACCTGAAAATGCAGGTGGCAATGTAGGGCTAGAACAGTGTAGAGCTGGATTATTTAGAAAGGGACAGAAAGGACCCTGTGTGTAGAGCTCATCCAGTGCTGGCCAAGAAGCAACATGCTGAAAGGAGCCTTTTATCTCTCTGGAGATTTGGTGACAGTCACATCTCTGGGCATGTGGCATCACGAGCCTGGAAGATAAGGTTGCTCAAACTAGACAAAGGTATTTGCACATGCTCATGCAGTTATCACATGTTCATAAGGCTGCTTGTCTTTTCCATGTGAGAAATGTGAATGTCACATGCACAGTAGGACAAGATGCCTCCAAGAAGCTTTGAACTTACTGTATTTGCCCTGTACACACGATTTGTGCATGTGGGGTAGATTTGATATGCATAAGCAAAATGCACATCTGGGATTTTTCAATTGCTCTGCACAATATTTTCAGGTAGAGAAAGAAATTATAATGAGGAAAACTGTGACAAATGACAGCCTTATGCTAGTAAGGCTTACAACATTGCTTACAACTGCTTTCACCATACTCAATAGAGAACAACAAAGAAAAGAAAAAGGTATTTCCATCCAGATAATTCCATAATGTGGTGGGCAGCAATAAATCCCTTCAAGTGACATGAATATAGTATGCGGATGCTGCCCTGTGATATTACGCTCTAACATATAGGTTCCTATATGCTTGCCTGCCATTCTGAGCCTTTTGAAAGAGATCACAAAATTACATAATATGCTGAGTTGTAAGGGACCCACAAGGATCATCAAGTCAAACTCTTACCCTGAACAGGACATCTCCAAGAGCCACACCATGTGCCTGAGAGCAGTGTCCAAATGCTTCTTGAACTCTGACAATATGAAAGAGGAATGTATTGTTTGATACTTCTGATGAAGCTTTGGAGAAAGATGAGTAACCACCTACTCAGAGATAGGCATATGCAGCAATATAGACAACAAAAATATTAGCCAGGGAAAAACTAAAGTCTATGGTGAAAAGGCACCTGAACTTAGGCAATTCTAGGGTTAGATGACACGAAGGAAGAGGCAACACCTAGGTTTCACAGGGCTCAGTTCCATGTAAGAAATTTCCTACCTTTTGTGGAATGTAGCCTATGATAATGGAGCAGGATTTCAGAAGAGCTAAGGTACCAATAACTTCAACATGGAAGATCCTTAGACTTCTGAAGTTTTGTTGCTGTGCCTTTTCCAAAACACCATGACCTTAACATTGCGAAGCCATGCAGAATCTGTTTGTACTTGCAGCTCACTAAGCCACTTCAACTCAGCATTGCTTTCTAAAACACATAATCTGGCACAAGCCTGAACTTCTCATAAGGCACAGCACCAAGGCCATTTTCTTAAAAATCCTTATTGTGAGAGGAAATACTATATTTTATTTATAGTTCAATGTTGATAGCACTCCCAAAGAACAAGGAGCCTAAAGGAAACCCTTTCCTAATCTGAAAAACTTTGAATTTATGCATTCCATCTTTTAGCAAAGTGACAAACTATGAAAATTCTTCACATTCCTATCTCTTAATTTAAAGATGTATCAACAAGAAGTTCATCAGTTGAGAGCAGAAGACCAAACAGCTGCATTACTCCCCAGCTACCAATAAAGATAAAATGCTGGGAAAGGGCAAACCAAGGGAATGAGTCCATGGACTTCTGCTCTCCAATGCCTCTCAAATAAGCCTGTGTGTCTCCTTTATCAGAATTTTCAGATATGCTCTTTTCTATCTTTGAGAATACTTTCCTTAGCACCCAATTCCAATCACATCCTGCCATTCAGTGAGTTTAAATGCAAGCATTCACATCCTGGGCAATCTACTGATTGGTTCCAGGTTATTAAAATACCATGAAAATTTCCACTACTGGTCTGATCATTAAACCAAGCTGTAATTAGACAGATTGGATTAGCATTTTCCTCTAGGAAAGTTGCATGCTTCTTTATTCAGTATAAGGTCTTCATGCTGGCATGATTCTTTAGGCATAAAGACAAGAATGTATTAAATCAACAATGGTACAGATGTTTGAACAAAACATTATATATATCACTCATTTCTCCTGGAAGCATCTTGTGCTCTTTGGATTGTAGCCATGCTGGTATTTGACTCTATTTGTTTCACCGAAGAAAGTGATGCAGGAACTAGAAGACAACATGATAAAAATAGCTAAGCTTTCCCCACTGGAATTTCAAAATGCGAGAGAACAGAGAGAACACTTCCCCCATCCCTTGGGAAAATTAGTCCTATTATTGCCAGCATAAAACCCAACATCTTGTCTAGCATTAAATATTTCTCTGGGTTAAAATTATTTGAAGAAAATATTTCATTTTCCGATGGCTTTCTATTTTGGGTTTTCAGTGTGGCCATTTACAAAGCAGGAAAGACCTACTTTATTTTCTTTTTTGTCATAGTACAGTGTTTAATTTTACTTAGGCTACCATCCCTTCCCACTCTCATAAAAAGGTTTACATACAATAGATCACAGAGACCATAAACTAAAGACAAAGACCTACACAATACTGTTGAGATAATCCTTTGTGCTCTGCACATACCGGTGCTGTGTAATATTTGAGGAAAAGTACAATAAACCATTTCAGACATCTGTTTTTAAGGTTGCAGAACACTACAATGTAAAAAGCAGACATTACAAAGCATTCACATTTCCACCAACTCTAAATGATCCTGGGTATTCAGGGCAGAGCACCAAACTGAGTAAGTATTCTCCCAACTGACAACAGTAGCACAATGTTAAATGTGACAGATTCTCATGCTGCCAGTATGTTGTACTGTCATGATTTCTTTGCTCCCCATATGAGAAAAAAGATGGTAAGTGGAGTTTGACAACCATGCATTTACCTTATCATATTTGTAGTTAATTCCACGATGAGGTACTAATATGAGACTTCAAGCTCTGTTTCAAAGAGCACAGCATCTGCTCAATAGAATTTACACTGCTATCTCTTGTCATCAGAGAGAGTAAATTCTAAATAAAACTGCTTACTACAGATATACTTTGATGATTTCTTTCAATCTATTATATACTTCATCAAAAACCAATTCAGGAATCATGGCATAATGAAGTTGAGACAAAGCAGCTTTCAGGCAGCTGCTCAGCATTGCTCCTTCCGCCTTGTTTTCTTTTCCTTAAATGAAAGGAAACAAAGGTTCCTGTTTGTTCTCTAAACCTCCTGCCCACAGCACAGCATCCTCCATTGCAAGCCAAAGGCACAACGGCCATCAGCAACATAGGCGGGCTTTGGTGAAAGCAAATGCTTCACTAAAGTACACTGTTTCTTTCAGGCAAGTAAAACAAATGTATTACATCTCCTGCACAACTTGTGACAGTCACTCAAATCCTTTATCATCTTGAGCAGGATATTTAAAAAGCCTTCTCAAAGTCCACATCTACAGACTATGAAAACACATTGAGGTGAGGATCACTTGTGTATTTTTAATCCAAAGTTTAAATAATATTTTTCCTTTCATGGGAAGGAGAACTCTAAAGCCTTTCAGCTCCAAGAGACTTGTACACAGTTCAAAAAATGCTCTTTCATCTGCTACCACTTTCTACCATCTTTTCTGTACTCTGGAGCTTATGTTTGTTCGTCATGACAAAGACTGCTGCACCGTACTCCAGGACTTTGTGAAGGCACTGTACCACCTACAAAGCAAAGATATTCTTCAGCTCCTTTGCAGCACATGACTCAGTAGTGGGCTTCATAGTGGGCTTCCAGCCAGAGCTCTACATAGTGGTCTTGCAGCACTTCAAATTCTAGCATGAAAACATTTGGGCAAGTTGTTAGATTTTTTTGTTTGTTGTTTTTTTTTCTAAAGGCTTCTAAAGTATATTCTTCAAAGAAGCTCTCTCTTATGTTTACTTACTGCAAAATAAAGCAATAATCACCATACACCTAAAAAGATTAAAAACATACTGGGGTTTTTTTTCTTTTAATTCTCAAAGAAAACCTGTCACTGTCTCTACTTGTGCTATAAGTTGTCAGTCAACAGCTGTTAGCAAGCTAAATCTTCGGGAGCTAAGGCTCTGCCTTGCGGACTGTGTTCCTGCAGCTGAATATAATGGCAATTAACTATAGCATAGGTAATAATGCCTGAAACCTTGGCTCAATTCACTCTTATTCTGGAGTAGGTAAGTGTGAAACTAACATCTGAATGAGCTCATGGCATGGCAATACCCCGGGTACTTTGGTAGTGAAGAAGGAAGTGCTTAAAGAGCCGGTTCTCAGAGCTCATATTCTTGACATTTAAATTACTTGGGACTTTATAAAAGATTTCAGTAGGAGTTTTTCTCTGAGAACATACTTAATGAATCCATATTCAGATGACAGTGCACCAGTATGGGGACAGATCTGGCTACAGCCTCATTCACCATCCTTCCTCCCATGCACATACTTGCTGGTGAATAACAGCTTGGAGGAAATATGAAAGTATTCTGAACAAACTTACCACTGGTAAGACCTGTTTTGATGAAAAAATAAAAAATAATCCAGACGTCATCTTAACACAGGACTAGCTCAAAAAGGATCCAGTGCCTTTATGACCAATTATGGTCAAAGAAGCTTTTGTTTTGATAATAGCAGGTTTGACAATAGCTGTCTCCAGAAGGAGGATGTAATGTTTCCTATATGACATACCTTCTGTATTGTGTCTTGTTTTCCTGTGTTCTCTCTTTTCCAGGTTCTATTTGCCTCTCAAATCTTTTCTTGGGTGATATCCCATTTTTTTTGTTTTATTGCTTTTTGTCCTTAGAATAGCAGACCATTTATACTACATAATGGAAAAATGTTGCTTTTATGGATGTTCTGTCTCCTGTGCTAAGAAGCAAAAATATTAATTTATCAATCTGAAAAAATGGAGTTTAAATGTAAAGGACACTCTTATATATCCAACTTAAAAGAAAAACATCTATTAAAGAAACCTTCGATATTTGGCACTAGGGTTTTTCTTGCTCGATATAAGTACACCTAGGGCTAACGATGAATGATTCATCATGAATATTCAAACATGTGAGACAAGGATTATGAATCTAGGTTTTCTTTGTTCTACATCGTAGGTATTTTGTATTCATATAGTTTATATCTATGCACAGTTAGGACAGGGGAGAAGGGTGCTCACCTCTATATTCTGGAGGGGGAAAGTCAAATATGCCAAACTATTCCCAGCATGCCAGGTGAAGCTACCTCTGCTGCACCCAGAGGAGGTGCTGCAGGTCCCTTGTGGCTCCTGAGCAATCACTACCCAATGCAAGGAGATAGTTAATAAAAGTGGCATGAGAAAAGAGCAGAGGCAATGCCCAGCAGACAAAACATGCCTAGCTATCAAAGCATCTCACCACAGTTCTGTCTCTGCAGGGTATATTCCAGGTACACAAACACTTCACAAGACAATGGAAGAAAATCCTGATGCTGCAGGATGCTTTCAAAGTTCATATGTCTTTTCCTTGGAAAAGAGCTTGCTTTTTCTCCACATTACAAGCACCTCAAAACTTCTCACAACTGCACAAATATCAGAGCAGATAAAACCTTCATCTGAGCGGAGAAAAGAGAAAGGATGCACAGCCCCATGGATTCAACCCAACCATGAGATAGTTTGTCTATGCCATCCTGCCAGAGCTTATGGATGGATCTCTAAAAGACCTCTACCCATGTCATTAGATGTCTGATTGCACTCAGTACAATGTAGCCTGAGCTGAGTGTGAAACCTCATCTCTACTGCTGAAATCACAGATGCTAATTCTTTTGGAGGCAAATATGGATATCTCAGTGAAAAGAGTGGTTTGTAAACCAGTGAAGGTGAATATATACCTCTGACAGTAATTGTTCTGCACGAAGCTGACTCACATGGATGGCAGTGGTTAGCAGTTCATTTTTGTCTGAGAGCCTGGATTAGTCAAACAAAGCTGCTTTTCAGTGCTCAGGCACCACTTCTTACCATGGCCTTAGGACCCTGTCCTGACTTTTTCACTGGCATGGCCAGACTTGCCCTGGCATTCTTGCCCTTTTGAATGACTGGCAGCTTCTTCCAGATGTTCCCACTACAGCCGTCACAGCCCAGAAACCTGGGCAGGACTGATACGACATGAGAGTCAGGCACATTTGTACCCATATGGCATCCCTTTATATTGCTTTATTGAACTCATCTATTGAATGAACGTATTTGTAGGAATCAAGTTTCATTTCTGAATAATTACATATATTAAAATAAACTGAGTAAGTGAATTACAATGAATAATTCAAGCAGCTGTAATATTTGAATGTATTATCTGCCAGAGTGTTACTTGATCTTATTTCCACATGATTCCTGAAAGGAAGTGCCTTACAAGCAGTGGTACATAAAGTTGTCTCTAAACACAGACACCATCCATCGTAAATGTTTAATGTCCAATCATGAATTACAGCACCTGTTTTAAGTGATCAGCTACTAAAGGATATATATTAAAAAATAAAAAAAAAGAGGTCAGAAATAGGTGTTTCTTTCAAAGATTATTTCCTGCTGTTGAATTTCTACATTTCAATAAAATGCCAATTTCAGTCTTTGTTCTTGCAACATCTACTGTATATATAGCGGAAAACTGAAACAAAGATCTTGGCACAGAATTTCAGTTACAGTACCAAGTATTTCAACCTCATTTTGCATCACAGTGATTTAAAGCATTAACTATCTGTTTACATGTGATATACTACAAAACAGGGCCCACAAACCTTTGTTCCCTTTCTCAACGATTTTTTCATCGGTCTTGTCAACTATTACAATTACTTTTAGTGCTCCTGATAATTTGTAAAATGTCATATTTATTGCACACACCCTTATTCACCTGCAAAAAATATATTCCATGGATCCCCTATGAAAAATTCCCACTAATCAGAATAACACCTTCAGAGTTAAGTGAGAGATAATGAATAATAAAGAGTCAGCAGTAACTGATAAAAGTCAGTGTCTTACTAAAAATAAATACAATACAGAGGAAAGTTAAAATAACAGGACATAACAGAGAAAGGGGGCGGGGGAAGGGACAGTTTTGGAATTAATCACGTGCAGAAAAATGGGGAAAAATTCACAGTGGATCTGTTTCTCAGGGAGTTTGGTCCAAGTCTCACTAGCAAAAGTGAAGAGGCAGACTTCAGAAAAATGAAGCAAAGAGAAAGACATAAAAAAATTGAGTGAGGGGAAGGACTTCATGCCACTTTTTCCTTTTGGCCTTTATACTCTACACACATTTTCCTTACCCTTACTCATACACGTTCATCTGGGGGAAATGTTGGGATTGGGAAGTGATCCATGAGAATGAAGCAGCTTGAAAAGCATTATATTAGTCTGTGGAATAAGTAATACTTCAACCAAGTGAAGTAATGGAAACCACTTCACCCAAGTCATTTAAAATTGGACTCAATAAGGCACTGGAGATTATGCTGAAGGGAACAATTCTGCATTGGCAGGAGTATGGACAAGATGACTTAATAGATCCAGTGTCCATGTGCCAAATCCTGAGATCCGGATCCAGTTTTTATTACTGTATCTTTACTCAAGTTGAACTTCCATTCACGTTACTGGGAGCTCATTCTGACAAAAGGAAAAAATAACCAAGAGCTTCAGGATTTATGTGTAAAACTGTGAATAAAACTTAACTTGTTGCATAATAATTATGAAGTGTGTAATGGATCTATATAGAGCACTCCTTGAATTATTCCTAAGAGCCTGACCAGAATAGTTACAGTTTATCTAGTTGAATTGTTTAAAACTCACCAAAATCCGTGAAAACCCTACTGCTCACTTGAAATATGTCTCCATGTGTATGTTATGCTGTTCCTGAAATGGGTGAAAACATCTGTGAATAAAGTATTTCAATGAAAATTAAAGTTTAACTATGCTTTGCTATTTAAGCATGGGAACAGTATTAGAAGTTTACATTAAAAAAACACATGATGCAAATACAAGCAACAGCATTTTTTCCTTTTCTTCATTAAATATCACTGTGGTATTTCAATGAAAATTATAGAAGGTTTAGGGTAAATGGAGTCTAATTTCTTTGGTGGAGTAAAGGAATGTGCGTAAAGGAATCAAGGCTCTTCAGAGATTCTGCTTAAATGTTTTGTTTTAAAGCAAAATAGTACTAATTAAACCAAAATTAGTCTATAAATGCTATTAACACATTTTAAATGAGAGATTTGAGTGTTCTCTGGGGACAGAGACATGTATTATGTACTGAAGAGTTGGTTTAGATGCAGTTAAATAGTTCCAATTTTCACTTCATTCCCATTCACACCTGTCACCTACTTAGATTATTCCTGGCAAGGAAATGGTGAATGAGTTCTCCCTGGCACACTATAGAATGATCACAGACAGAAAAATCAAAGGCTCTATTGAGTGTATTGGGAGGGAAAAATGTCAGAAAGATAGCTGAGGTAGCAAATTCTACATTTTGTAATATACAGAGATATACATTATTTATACTAAACTTCCCAATGTGGACAAGAGCATTGGGAACCTTATAAAAAAGCCATGTTAATAGCTGGTTGGGGCCTTATTAAAAACTTTTACACCGTACTGAAAATTTTAAGAGAAGCTTACTAATATTCATGGTTTTAGGAATTCTTGTTTATGCCTATACTGTGCACTAGTCCACATGAAGGAATGAGATTTTTCTTATATCTTTCTGGACTAAGGCTATTGCCCAGCACTATAAGGTTACAAAGTCATGTGTGTTCTCAGAATGGGAAGAAGAGAAATCTTATCTGATTGTTTCTTTATTTTCTGTTTTTTTGATGGTTTACTTTTGGTTTGGTTTTTTGCCCTAGAGCTACATAGAGGCTGTAGAAACTCTGGCAAATTATCTTTAAAATTATAATGAAAGCAAAGTGAAACTCATTAGTGAGCACATACAGATACTGAGGAAAGAGTTGTGGTTGACCAGAGACATGGGGAACAAGGTGGCAAGACATGCAGAAATAGTGATTTTTTAATATTGTTTGATTACATTAATACTGCACAAAGACCAAAACAGGTATCAGGATTCCCCTCCAGGGTCTTCAAGCACAACACAAAAAGAGCAATTGCTAATTACAGAGCTTATGGTCTATATGATGACCAAAACTGCTGCAGTCCTCCCCAGCTTCAGCTATACCCTGTAGATGCACCTGATTTCTTGGACCATCATTATTTTTGACCAAACAAAATGCCTCTCTGCTTCTTTAGGTATGGAAGGCATTGCTTTCGCAGTATGCTTCATCTGGAACTGTATTTAAGTAAACTCAAGAGAGCTCTATACAGGCAATGCAAAATCATGTGTGATTTTTTTGTTGTTGTTTCAATAGCCAGGGCTTGAGTAATGTCAGGGTTTATGGCTTTTATTTTATTTGGAGGGACTACTTTTTAATGGAAGCAGGAAGCAGTCTTTGGACACAGTAAGTCACAATGTATAAATAGCTCTACTGAGAGTATAACAAAGACTCTTTTGTGCTCTTTTACCAGCACAGCCAATCACATATGCAACTTAGTAACATAAAAATACCTCATCCTTATTTATGACACCTGTATCTTACAAAAAATTAAGACATCCACTTAGAACTTCTATCAAAAGCATATTATTTTCTGTGCATTTCTTACGAGAAGTCATACAGAAGCTGAAATTATTTTCTTTAATAATTGTAGAGAAATACAAGAAATTTGCTGTTGTTTGATTACGAAGTAAAGCATGCAGTTAATTCATCTTAAATTGGAATATATTTGTGGAAATATGTTTCTCCATATGGTTTCATATTTATTTCTGCAAGGTGAATACAGTGACAGCATTTTTTCAAATTAGAAATTTTTTTATTAAATCAAAACCAGTGGAGTTTCTACTTAGCAAGCATTCTGGACCTCATTTTAAACCATTTTAAGGAGGTCTGAAATTTATTGGATTTTAAATACGTCGTTCTCTCCATCAAGAGTCTTTTAAAGGATAGTTTAATCTGTCTAATTTCCAGTCAGGAATTTCATTTTACATGCCAGACTCTGGGACTGTCAAATCCTTTGGCTTTTCATTGTTATCAAGCATAATAAAGCAATCATATATTACCAGTATGATGTATTTTTTTAATTTTTATCCAAATATCATTTTCAAATCCAATTTAGGTCATAAAGGATGCCAATTTTGTACAGTTAAGAAGTTAGATGGGTTTTCCAAAGGAAGATTATCAGTAGTAAGTATAAACATATGTCAGTTCATTAACTCTTTAAATAAAATATCCAGCACATCAGACTTCATTCCCTCCTACACTTTCAAATAGCACAATAGCTCTATAAAGTCCTGATACAAAAACTCTCCAAGCCATTAGAAATCATTGGCTTTCCTAGTGAAGTTTGCACTTGGGCAAAGTCCAACACATCCAAACATTTTACTGAGTGGGTTTGAACACATTTTGAGACTTGGGACAGATAAGGATCCCATGCAGCCTATTCCAGCCACCGCTTAGAATGGTTTCCACTGAAATATTTTCTAGCTGCTCCATAACTTAAAGTGTTATTATGTCCTACTTACAACCAGGGACAAAAGGTGAGTTTGCCTATTATCAGTCAGTCATCCCTTCTTCTCTGCAAATATAACACTGTATTTTTACCTATCTGATATAAGAAGCTTTGCCCCATTTGGTCAAAACCAATACAGCTTCCACACAAGGTGTCGATTTGCATTTCTTAATCATGAGTAATTTTTTTTTTCCAGTGTTACAACAGAGTTTAGGGAATATTTTTTTCTTCCCATACTTCGAAAATGAAAGGTTCTTTTATTTCCAACTTTAGGAGCAACCAAATCTAAATCCATGCTAATCCTTAAAGTCAAGTAAATTCTAATGACTCTTTAGAAGCAGAACTAATATTACCAATTACTTTCTTCCTCTGCTTAGTGTGATGCAAATTGATACAAACCAATAAAAGTGCCTTTGATTTCCCTGTGCAAATGAATTAGATGGTACCAAAAAACAATAAGATACCCAACACCAATTAAGTGCTAAGGATTTTGTCCCTTGTACACACAGAATATTTTAAGATTAATAAAGTATGCACATATTTCTTAGGCTTAGTGAAAAAATGAGTGTGTCTAGAGGACCTTTGCATTCTAATGGGGTTAGATGGGGATTCTACCAATTCCAGTACATAAGGAACATAAACCAGGAGAAGTTTCACTGTTAGGTAGAGGCAAGTAAACGCTACTATGTAGAATTTATCTCACTTTCATGAGCCTGTCCCACTAGCATGGCCCTAAGTATGAGGGACCTCACAGTAGCCTTTTCCCTAGGGCAAATGAGAAAAGGGAGCAGGATTCAAAATATCTTCCTGCATCTTTCCATAAGCAATTAATCTGCTCTGCCTTGAACAGTCAGCACACTAATTTTATGTCAGCTCATTTGTAGCAGCTAGTTGTTATGGTTCGCCGCTAAAACCTTCACTCACCTCCCATTGCTACAAGCCAATTCCTGCCTCCAATGACAGAGAGAAAAGGAAAGTAAGCATCCAGGTGACGGTCACATGCTATGGTCTGGGCTTGCATGGACGTGGCGAAAACCTTGATATTTGTCTAGCTCTAGGTCCCTCTCAGTGTAAAGGTGCTTAGGACAGCATAGTGTCAAACTCCCTTTGGAGCCTGTGGGCCAATATTCATCAAAGCCAAAGATACCGCAGAAAGTAAAAGTATGATCTGGACTCACATGGAGTGGTATGGAGTGGTCATCAACAAATACACAGGGATAGAGAGACAGCTCCTCCCAAATATATAACCTGGGATTTTAATATTGCACCTCCTGGGTATAGTTGACAAGATTTAGAGAACTGAATCCATCAGAAAAAGAGAAAACATGGGTCTAATAGCAACCAATCGTGAGCCAGGTCAGAGACACATGGAGACTTGATTGTGATTTCAGGGTAGGCAATGTCCACAGCTCCTGAATGCATTTCCATGAGCTATGATTTAGAAAGTCTTTATCACCTCCACCAGAACAGAAAATAAATACTAGAAAATTCACTTTGGTATCTCACAATATCCACACTTCAACAATCAAGTAAATAAGATTCATTTTACATTCACACTTGAATTCTTGTTATGCAGCCAACAAAAACAAATTATGAAGCCCTACTGAAGAGCAGTTTTAATTTGATAGCATTTCTGAAGTGTCTGGGGAAATCTGCTGTCTATGAATGCTGCATAAATTCTGCCATTGTTTTCTACAGTACTGCAAAAGGAGAACTTCCAAGTGTCATACACAGCAGGAAATGCCTTCAGCCTATATCTACCCACAACCAATAATTCTTAAGTTAATATCTCGTGGGCCTCTCCAAGCATTTCAAAATCACATGCTTTCTGCAGTGGTCTGGTAAGGACTGTATGACCTACAAAAATTGGTAGCGTGAGTTGTGCCTTCTCATAATGATGTGTTCTCATGTCAGTTTTGTTTACTGTATCAGTGGTGCAAGCTGCAATTAGAAAAAAAGTAGCATACAGGGACTAAAAGAGATGTTTTTCTTTTTGTGCCTTTTTTCTCTTTCTTTGCAATAAAAAAAAATCTTATTCTTATCACTGCTACCCTATTTCTCCTCCATCCTTCCTCAAATCCTTCAGTCAAAAAGTGTTGATGGTATTCATTGAGATTTAGAATACAACAGTTTTTTATTTCATTTATCACTGCATTAAACTTGCTTCCCTTTCATAAGTTTCATACTACCTACCATATTATACAAGACCAGTCCTAAAATATCCCTGTATTTACAAAATTTTTGTATGCCATAATACTAAAAGATCTGCATATATAACATTGGACTGTAAGTCCAGTCATTATATTAACAATAGCTATTAAGGGATATTTACAAAGAAATATGAAAAACAAGGCATAAGAAGCATGTTTATATATTCAAATGGATATATCTATCCAGACAAAAGGCAATGAAAGCTCTGGTGATCATCTCATTCTCATCCAACTTTTTGCACCTTTCAAGCCAGTCCACTTCTATTGCTCATAAGCAGAACTTGATGTATTCAAGTGGATGACTGTGATAAGTTACACTAGCCAAGGAATTGGTTGTAAACTTCTAGCCACATTTATAATTTAATAATACACATCCTACCAAATAAATCTATTTGATATTATGAAAAGTGTATTAGGAAGCTAAACTAGATAATTTCTAAAGCATTTGAGGTTTTTTTAAGGAAATGTACATGCTGGAAGATACTTTTATTTACTAAAGTGCATTTTTTCTATGAACTTTATAAAGTTCAAAGGAATAGGAACCCAAAAACCACAGAGTAAAAGATGAAGCATTAAATTCACATTGTGGTGTACACTAGAGTCATTTGGATGATTATGCAAAAAATGAATTTTCAAGCTACTCTTCTGTTCTTTACATTTTAGCATTAGCTTTGGGATAATGCAGTTCAGAAACAGACAATACCCACTCAGTTAGAAAGAGATTACCGTAAGTCTTCTTTATGAAAAAACAGTGAGAAGCAGGAACCTTAAGCTCACAGCTATGTCTGTTTTAACTGTGCTGACCCCTTTTCTGTTTCACTGCATTGGTGCCGTGAGCTTCACTCTGTTTTGAAAGGTCAGAGATTGGGGATACTATTCCTTAGAGACTGTGTTTTTGTTTCTGGGTAGTTGGTCATAGTACTCTAAATGTTCACCAAATAGGCTTGGGTTTATATTTTTCAGATTCCATTCTTTAGAAAAGAGTTATCATCTTTCAATTAATAAGGTTAAACAAGTCAAGTCAAAGTACAAAAGTACAATTTCTCAATGTGTCTACTCTGTCCTTATTTGTTCCATTTTTGAGTGGCTGAGCATTTGATTCAGCATAGGCAGCCACCACTCCCAGTTCCTGAGCCTCAGCCAGCTCTCTCAGGCCCATTCACAATTCCAGCACTAACTTTCCATAATTATTTTATTTCCTTAATCTTCCCAATGGCTAGTTCAGCCCCAGGTGGGCCTCATTCCGCTCCAAGTTCAATAAGACAGTCTCTAACTCCCTCTGCTCTCCTGTCTCCTCCAATTTTGATTTTTGTTAGCAGCCTTACAGTATCTCCTGTCCTTTCTCTTATGCACATACAAACACACATATGCACGCACACACAATAGATGGGAAATACCATTCGGAGAAAAACAATGGCAAGTTTTCCATACCTAGAAAAGAGCCAAAAGCTGGGGGGGGGAAAAAGAGACTATGAGGGAGAAAAGAGGACCACAAAACTGTGAAGAAAGAAAAGGGGAGGGAAAAAAGAAGAGTTTGAATATATCAGTAGCAAAACAGTGGGAAAAAAATGTTAATTGTATATATAAGGGTGAGGGGGGAAAAGTAAACTATACTAGCAACAAGGAGAAGAGACAAAAATAGAAAAAACAAGTCCTCAAATGACCTAAAGTTTGATGTACCTACTGCAATTTCTACCTCTCTGCCCAAACCAGCTATCTCTAGAAGTGTTGAAAAAGATGCAAAAAACTCCAACCAGTTTCATCTTATTGTCTCAGTCTTAGCTCACCACACAATATTCCCAAAGCTAAAAATGTTAAATGCTTGAGCCTTCCCTCAGCTTTTTCCACGTTAACCTGGGGTGCAGTACATATCATTATGCAAGTGTAATGCTGCATGCTACACCCGGGTGTAGCATCTAACTGCAGTCTTCAGAGACTGTCAGCTGCAGCTTAATAAACTGTTTAAATACATGGCTGATTTAAAGCAATGGCTGTGTCTAACCTGTGGGAGCCAGGCCTGCTGCTTCCCAGCTCCTACAGCCATGCATATGTGTGCGTGTACATGTGCATGTGTGTGTGTGTGTGTGTGCATGTGTGTGCGTGTGTGCGTGTGTGTGCGTGTCTGTCTGTCTGTCTCTGTGTGTGTGCGTGCTCGTGTGCCCCAGCTACACCCTGGTTTCTGGCTCACTCCCTTCAACCCTTCGCCCCCACACCCCAGTTTCCGGCCCAGCCAGGTCCCCTCTGGATGATCAAGGACTTGGTTATGGCACACACCCCACCGCTTAGGCAGAGCCTCTGGGAGTCATCGAGTGCTATGTTTGCAGCAGCCTGAAGCAGAGCTTTGACTCAGGATAATTATTTTGCGAGCTGAGCATTGTACGAATATTGCCCACTAATAGTAGTGCTGCAAAAGAGCGTATCTTTTCTCACTCTCAAAAGCAGAAATAAGTTCAGTTCATTTTTTTAAAGAAATTACTTTAACAGCTTGTTCCATATTTAGGAAAAGGAAAATAAGCACACACAGGGCCAGTCTGGTAACAAAGGACATACATTGGTTTGGAAAAAGCAACCAGAACACTCACATGGCCATGTCGCTGTGCACTGCACTGAAAGTGTGCTCATAGGTGTCAGTAGTTCATGCTTGGCCATCTGTATTTTGTCAACAATAGCAATTCACTTTTTAATGAATGTTTAAAGTCTCAATTCCCACAGGAGTAACAGCTACAGAGAGCATCAACTATTGCTGAAAGAACAGGGATTCTAGGAATAAACAGAATATTGTGGAATGGCAAATGGGAACCAGTGACCTCATTATTCTGGAAAATGTCTCTTTTTGAACCACAAGGAACTCTGACAATTGTAAAGGTTTAGTCTTAAACAGTGGAGTTTTGCAGAGATAGAGTGAAAGCAAAATTGAGCCCCCTGTGTACTTATGGCAGTTCTTTATTATGTGCCATATATTATCATGTTGTGTTGTGTTTTGCTTTATCGTTGTTGCATCTTTATTAAAGGTGGGCCAGAAATAAAACACAGATGTAAACATACCTGCACTTCCAAGGCACTTGGCTTAAGTTAAGAGTGCAGCAGCTGAAAACCGTCCTCAGCATGTATTCTTCTAGAACATTTATATTCTTCTTCTCTTAAAGTGAACAACAAGGAAAACATTTAAAATAGCAAATAAAATCTTGCTGTTGTAAAATAATTATGTATACTGTTGTTTGCTACATTTTAAAATAATCTGGCCATGCAGGTATGAGTAATGATTCTGACTTTAAAAAGGAGAGCAATTTTGCCCTGTAGTCTGCAGAACACTAAGAATGCAGGACACATTCTTGTCCTTAAGTCAAGGGATTTCCTTTGTTTAGGCTTATTAGGAGAATTACAGACTGGTGTCTTGCAGTCAGACAGTGAGGTCTGCACTGGATTATTGAGTTGTAGGACAACACAAAACCATATAAAGAAAGAGATGTCATTATTCCAGTGACAATGGAGGAGAAAAAATATCCACTGCTGACAGGCATACTTACAAGTCCGTTGGTGTCAACATACATAGCAGTAGAGACAGACTAGGTTAGGAGTTTGTTACGTCTGTTTAAAAGGGAAGTATGAGACCTAAAGGGGAGCAAAATACTGTATGTCAATATTTGCCCTATTGAGGAACAGCAGACACATACTGGAACTGAAGGATACCATATATAAAGAAGTAAGTAACCACATGTAGTATTTCAGCCCTGTGCCCCAGCTGTAAAACATTATTTGAAGTTATAATAGCTGCACAGCTGTGGGAAGGTGAGGGTCATCCATTTTACATACATATTCAAATTAAGAATGCAGGGCTGCTGGCACAGCGCATTAGCAACGATATGGCCTCAAAGGTAGGAATGTACAGAAAGACAGACAAAAATCTCTTTTTGTTTTCTCTTTTGGAAGTGGATGTGAACTTTTTCAGTCCTCTCTTGCTTGTGCATGGTTAAACCTGAAGGTAGAAAATTATGAACATCCTGAGCAATTAAAGTACAGATATACAGAAAATTCAATAATTAAAATTAAGGAAAAAAATACTAAAAAGGCTGATTTACACCTAAATCAGGTGGTGTCTAAATGCCCTAACTGCTTTTTTTTTTGCAATATTCAAATGTGTTTCTTGAATCTCACATCTGGTCATGGATAGAACTGCCATGACTAGACTTTCCTGATGCTCCATCTGGATCCAGAAACTAGATGTTTTCCACATATGAATATGCCTGCACAGCAATACACAGGTCATATGTACCTCAACTAGTACTTAATGAAAAAGTCTGGGTACCAGAAGCTCATAATTTATTGATCCTCACTGACTATTTATCCTCTTTTAATATGTCTTCACGACCTTCCACTATGACAAAGAAAAACAGAAATGCTGAGGTTGGAAGGGGCCTCAGAAGATCATCTACTATGAATCCCTGCTCAAAGCAAGCTCAGCTAGAGCAGGTTGCTCAGGATCATGTTCAGCTACAATTTCAAATATCTCCACGTACTACCCTGACCACAGCGAAAGAGTTTTTTCTTATGTTTAAATATAATTTCTTCTGTTTGAGAGTACTGATTGTTTCTTGCGCTGCTGGGGCTTAGGCCGCGCAAGCTCAGGGTCTGCACTAGGCAAAGCTCCCAGACCCTTGCCTGTAACCAAAACACTGACCTTGTTCTGTAGCTGCCAAACTGCAGGCAAAAGAGGAACTGTTTCCCTGATGCCAGAAGGTGGAAGACTGCAGCCTTCACCATCGTGAGGGTCTCTGACAACTCTGTCTCTACCTGTCCTTCTCTTCATACAGTTGGAGTTCAGGCTCTTGCAGCTACAAGATCTTGGAGAAGATGTCATCAAACTTTCCTTGTCTCTGATGCAATGCAGACTGCAGCCCTCCTGCACCTCTCTTACTTGGTGACACAGATCCTCTATTAGTGCACGCCCCCTGCACCTAAGGACACCATCTCCTCCAGCCCCAGCACCATGTCATGCCAGGCAAGCAGCTAAACACCACACAGCTGCTCACTCACCCACCCCCACAGCAGGATGGGGAGCGAATTCGGAGAAAAATTAAAGTCATAGTTGAGATAAAGACAGTAATTGGACAGGAAGTAAGGAAGGAAGGAAATAAAAAGTCAATAATAATAATAATAATAATTAGAATAATAATAATAATAATAATTAGAATACACAAACAAGTGATGAACTTGCTCATCACCTGCCAACCAATGCCCAGCCAGCTCCTGAGCAGTGGTCCCCAGCCTGCTTTCTCCCTAATTTATATGCTGTGCATGACACCATATGGTACAGAATATCCCTTTGGACAGCTGGGTTCACCTGTCTTGGCTGTGCCCCCTCTCAATTTACTGTGTCCCCCAGCCTACTCACTGGTGGAGTTGAGTGGGGTGAGAAGCTGAGAAGTCCTTGAGTTAGTGTAAACATTGCTTAGCAACAACTGAAACTCAGTGTGTCACCAATATTATTTTCATACTAAATCCAAAGCATAGCACTCTACTGGCTACAAGGAAGAAAATTAGCTCTATCCCTGCCAAAACCAGGATACCTCAGTGAGGCATCCCTGCACGCATGAACCTCCAAAGCTCCATCCTCCCTTGGGAATTCAGGTGAAGTTGAGGACAGAGGAAGATGCTTTAATTTCTGCCCCATGAGAGGTCACAACCACTGCTGAGTGTGTACACCATCCTCCACAGCTTCTGGCTTTCTTCTGTGCTCCCTTCTGCTCAAATTGACACCTGCTGCTATATCTCCTCGTTGGACCTGTTAGCTGCACTCTGTCACACATCTGTGTCACACACATATGCCTAAATCTCCTGTGGGACATAACCCAGCTGGTTCTCTCAGTACAAGACTGGCAAGACACATATTCGTAAAAATACAGAGTATCTGAGTAACAGATGCAGTCTTCAACATTGCCAACAGAAATAGTGGGGAAGTAATTCTTCTCACTGTGATTTGACATTATTTGATGCATATTGGTTCTGATGCAGTTCTAATCATGTATAAAAAAAAGACACTGTTGTATCCTCTATTCAAAACACTGGAGTAAGCTCTGCTCGTACCATTGGAAATAGGGGCATCATTTGACCTTCAGGAAATAGGTACTACCTATTCATTTACTCTTACCTACTCATTGTTTTCCTTTTGATTTTAGGTGCTTTCTTGGTCACCTAGTCAACTGTTCCAAATACTATTTGAAACAGTAGTGGGAATCTAGACACCTAACTTTGGGGACAAGTTAGTCTCTACGGATCAGAAGAAAATACTTATAGGTAATTATAATTTTAACCTACTGAAATTTCTGGAATTTAGATCCAAAAATGTTGATGGCCCTAAATGATACAGATGGTGTGAGTTAAAGGTCCTTAAATCTTCAAGGACTAGGCACTCATATGCATAACACATCTGGTCAATGTATGAATGAATGCAGAATTCATTGTGATGTCAAATGACTAAGTTGGATTCACAACTGTTCACCACTCTCCACAAAAGTAATTCTATTTCTTATTCCTATTCTAGCAAAGATAATTAATCAGTAACTGTTAGCTGACATGAAGGATTTAATGCCCTTGAGAAAAAAATTCTATTTTTAAGCACGGCACAGTGAGAAAAGTAAATTAAACACACACCAATGACCTGCAGTCAACAAGGAATAAAACTGCCGCGATCAGAAATGGAGTCTTCCTTCTGTGTTGGGAATTGTGAGACTTTTGAAAACAGATATACCAGAAATAAATTATATAATATTATATATAATAAATTGCACTAATTGAGTGGTTTTACCTCCATCTGGTAAAAGATGTCAAAGTATGCACAAGTAGAATTTAACAAGCAAATGAAAATTCTTTCCCATTAAGGCTAACAATATGGAATAGAGTGTGTATATCTGTTCAAATCCTCTTTACTTTCCAAAACTGCCTACTGAGAATGAACCATGGTCTCTGCTAGATTCCAAAACATGCCCAGATGCTCTTGGGGAGACCAGTAATTATCTGAGGACACAAACTTGCAGGGGACTTCTCCAACAGTTTGGCAATAGAGACAACCCATTCAGGTATAACATACCATGGAATACCATTTTCTAGTATAGACATGTCCTTAAAAACTGCAAAATCTAATACCACTTTTGCACTTAAAAATAAAAGGAATTTCTAAAAATGCAAATTCATTAAGTTTCTTTTTATTAGGAAAGGGATTTGAAGATCTATATTTTTGAAAATAAAAATAGAATTTTAGTTTGATTTTCTAAAAAGAAAACATTTGTAATAGTGCTGTTTGCCCATCCATCTGTCTGTTCAACTTGTTTGTCAGTTCTCCTCAAAACCTTTCAAGGAAGTAAGTGACCATACAATGCAAATCCAAGCAGCCAGATTTTATTAATATTCAAATCAATCTGTATTTCCTAAGTTCAAGTCATTATATAAGATGTGATTCTCTCTCAAAAGCTTATTTTTAAAGGGTAGTGCTAGAAGTTGAGGCAGAAATTGTTATTACACAAGTGATCATTCAAATCGTGTGTCTGCATTCAAGGCTACAGCAATAACAATCACCCTGTAACACACACAGGTATCCAGAATGGTAACCTGTTCTCCCTCTTACAGGACACTGTGGCTCTCAGAAGGCCACAGATGAGAAGCAGAAGTTGGAACACAGGAAATTTTGGCTAGGTGTAGAAAAAACAAAACCCAAACCCAGGAGATTGCACCGGACCCTGAGCAGCCTGCTTTAACTGGAAAAAGATGAGACTACACAATCTCCAGAGGTTCCTTCCAACCCACACAATTTTATGGCTGCTTATATGCAGTCTATGAGCAGAAAATTAAGAGTTGCTGAGAACTTAAACCTGGTTCAATAAACTCACGAAATAAAAGTGAATCTTGAAACAGATTCAGATCTAATTAGCAACTAACATGTACTAAAGGATACCTGTATATATTACTGGACTGCTTAGACAGTGCTTTTTCTTTGTTCAGTGGCAGGCATTTGACTTCCCTGTAATCGCTATTTTTAGTAACCTCTAAATTTCTGAGTAAATCTTAAAAGATGGGAGGTTTTCAAGGCTGTCACCAATAACCTATCACTGATGTATATAAAGTTTCTGGATTTAGCAAGTTAAGTGAAAGATATATTTATGTATAGACATACCTAGAAACAGCAGAAAACAACACCCAAGGACACAGGAAGGTCTAACCCTAGTCAAAATCAAATGGACCTAGTAGCCTTGAATCTAACGCAGGGTTGAACAACAACCTCAAGATCATCTAAACAAAGAAGACAGAGTCTTACAGGAAACAGTCACAAGAGTGTCGACTTCCAAACAAATGTGAAACATCAACCTGAGTGCTGAAAGCAACTGAGATACCCCAATTAAGTTGCAAACATTATCTGTTTCTACTGTTTTTTTAGAGAATGGAATTTTGTGCACATCCTTTACAAATACGCAGAATTGTACCCAAATAGATGTTTTACCTGACTTGTTTTACACCTGTAAATTAAAACAAATCCACAGGTCACAGACAGTGAAAATCAGAATGAAAGAAATAAGAGGTGCAATGCAATTGCCAAACATGTGTGTTTTGTGGTATTTGTGAACCCTGAAGATATCTAGTCAGCTCACTATCTGTTACTCCAGAAAGACACAACTCCTCCTTATGTGGGAAGAGGTATTTTGGGTCACAGGTAGCCTATTATGTCTCAAATGGCACCCAACATCTATGTTTAGGCAAGTGGATTGAAGCCAAGTTTTTCAGACTGAACATAAAATTTGTGTAATTGTGTCTCACTTGTCACTGCAGAGGTCAGAGCTAGCTGTTTTGCAGTCCCTCATTACATTTCTCTTCTTACCCTCCTCACCCCTCATGCTATGGTGGGATGAAGTAAGGGCATTTCAAAGAAAAGAAAAAGAAAGCCTTGTTTCAGACAGAAAGAAATAACCTGGTAATTCAGGCAGCTCAGACAGTCCAAAGATTTTTATTTCCAAGCCAAACACTTTTGGCTATAGAGGTGATCTCAGACACTGCTATCTTTTCTTCAGGTATTAAATAGTATTCTTGGTTTGAAAAAATATCTATTGAAGCACCGGAAGGAAAGGACTATCTATGTCTTCTGTGACTGAAGTATTCAACTTTTCTAAAACCACGGGGAAAATCTTGCTTCAGATAACATTTAAGTCTTTATTCCCCAAAAAAATTCCGTCAGTAGCCTGAGGCTAGATCATGCACATTTGATATGACACAGACAGGAGACTGCATTGGAATTGTTTCTGATAAATTGCATTGAAGGAGAAAGGTGTGAAATAGTTTCTGTATGAAGCAGGTTGAGCAGATCAGGACTGTTCTGCTTGGAGAAGCAGCAATATAGGTATAATAAAACATTGAATGGCAAGAAGAAGGTGAATAGAAATAACAGTTCATAGATTCCTCCCATATAAGAAGTAGAGATTATAAAATAAAAAAGCAATTGGCAAGACCAAAGTAGAGATCCTTCATTCAAGACACTTCATACAAGCCACACACAACCTCTGTGAATCCTTTTTACAAGATGTTGCAGTTGCTATTATTTTATATTTTGTGAAAAGTGGTTAGAAATATTCATGGGGAAAAAAATCAAGGACTATTAATTACAGACATGTCACATGACTCCAATTTGCACTGGCACAGAAAATTTCAGTGTATGTTTGGCAGACACATACTACTATTGTGAAACAGGCTGCAGAGCTGCCTGGTGTGGCCATCCCTGTATTCTTAAATCCCTTATCTGAATGAAGCAGAGCTGTATTTTGCAATGAGGCTGCTTCCAAAGAGAGAACCTGAACCTAACATATGGCTCTGTGATTTTGAGCAGAAAAACCACCTTGCAGCTCCAAAACTCATTCTGAAACTTCCTCGTTTATTCCTAGCATTATCTGATGAAAAGAAAAAGAAAAAAAGAACATTTTGTTTAAAAAAGTCCAAGCCAGCTCCTCTGTTATCCAAAGCAAAACTCCACACTACTCTGAGGTTTCCCTTCCAGAACCACAAAAGACATTGGCACATTCTATAGACTCAGGCACCAGCAAAATCCAATATGTATCTAAAGAAGACTGATTGCCTGTCCTTACTGCAATGATTCTAAGACCCAATGCTCCACAGGGGAGAGATACATGAGAGCCAGGAAAGACATCGTGAAGACAGTGAGCATATAAATCACCAGAGCAGCTCAGACATGGAAGCTAGAAAGATGACTCCAATTTGGAAGATAAACTACACTGTACATGCTCAGGCAGAGCAAGCAAGTCTTTTGATATAGGTAAGATGCAGAATATTGCGGGGACAAGAAAGGAATCAACCTTCTGCCCCAAGTGAAAACATTGGCTTTATTGAGCCAGGAACTGGAAAGGGTTATTTTTTCCTTGTGCTGAAATACCTCCAGACCATAGCTGGGAGGAGGATTGGGGCACTTGCCTACAATGATTCAATCTAGTATGGAAAAAATATATGTTCTTATGATGATTTTCTAACACCGAAGAATTTGTCTGCTTTAATAAGCCCAGAGAACCTAGGTGTCTGGTGATTTCTTGTCATAAATCAGGAGCTCATTAAAAGAAAAAAGTATGAAAAGAAGTAAAAGATTCTGGAAGGAGTCTTGAGAAAACAATTGAAAAGCATTTTTGAACTTTCAGTCATTTTGGTGCAATATTGCAAAGGCCACAGCTCTGAGTAGTAGTAGTTCTGAAGTCTGTCGACTAAGTACCTTAAAGCTCCTGAATTTACTGAATTTTAGACCACAGATTCCGCTTTCCGCCTGTGACTGGATATTGCCTGCTTAGAATGACACGCAAAGCTGTGGTTGTGGGAGGGAGCTACAGAAAGTCATGCTACCTGACCAACAGGAAATTCAAAGTGCATCAATTCTAAGAGTCCAAAGAGCTGTTGAAAAGTAAGATAAGGTTCAGAAGGGGATTACTGTGTCCTAAATGTGATATTTTTATTGAGAGGGCAATGCTTAAATTACATTTTTATGAGCCAGAGTGGCATACCATCACTTTTTCATTTTACTGGGAAGCTTGCTGGGACTTCTCTGGTTCACAGCTGCAGAACGGATTAATTTTATCCTCTCCTGAATGAGACCTTCAGTCCCAGTGTAACTTCTAACTTGGAAGCAGCATGCAAGGATACTAAAAGAGCAAAATTGTTATAACATCAGACAGAGTAAAAGAGAAACAGGAAGAAAAATTAATAAACACTAAGACTTGATTCATCAAAACATTTATGTGCATGTTAGCCTTAAGCATCTCCAGTTAGGGAAGCACTAAAGCATGTTCTTGGGTTTAATCGAAGTTAATGGGATTTACACAGGTCCTGAAGGTAATCATATGTTTCACTGCTTCATTAAATCAGAATACAAGTATTAAAAGGAAAGGGCTATCCTCAGGGAATTTCACCGAAACACAGGGTGATACAAAACTATAAATCATGTTAAGGTATTTATTATTAAAATTCAAACACAAAAATCAGCTAAAGAAAGTGCAGGTTGCATGAGAGCTGAGCCTCAGAATAGCACTTTGTTTAACAAGGTACCTGAGACATAGGACCTCTTTCAGTATAAAATCAGAAGTAACTACAGTGAAGTCAAGGCTGACGCAGCTGAGATTGATATTAAACCGCAGAGAAGGGGATTTTCTAAAAGTTTGGGGGGAGGGGAAGAAAAATGGAGAACAGGTCCCCAGAGAATGTAATAAATGGTGATGGGTTAAGCAATATAGTTCTGCTTCCAAAAGCCAGGCTTAATCCTCACTCAGGACTAGACATTGTGCCACATATTTAATCTATCCCTTAGAGAGAGTGAAAAGGATCAAAAGCTTCACACAGATACTTAAAGGGAAAGGTCATATTCCCATTGAGGACTAATGACTATATCCGTTCCTGCAAGCATAGGGATTTCTGGTGAGGGAACTAAAACGGCAGTGTTTCCAGCATTAACTCTGGCTGTAGGGTGTCTGCTGCCACAACAGCTTCTTGAACCTTTCCTCTTTACTCCACACTACCCTCATGCTGTGAACTTGCAGCTCCCTGTGTTTCTCCTACAGCTTTTCCATACCTTTCAGCAAAGGGATTTCTTTAACAAAACTAAGCTCTGTGATCAGATCACCCGAAGCCACTGCAATGTCTCAAAGCTACCAAAGCCTTTGTGGTTACAGAAGAATTGTAGAGAGCTGCTATAATTTAAGAGCAGGGATTTTTTTTTCCACTGTAGTGGTTCAATGTGTGTTGTGTGCACACATGTGCTTCAGCACAGATGGAGATTCAAATGAATATCAGACCCTTTGGTGTGAGTTCAAATTTCCTGAAGGTGTTGGAATGTCTGTAAAACATCAGATGCCCTTTTGGTTGTTTTTTTTATAAATACATTTTAATTCTCTGCTGATTTGACATTTCACTTTATTTAGGAAAATCGGGAAAAAAATGACAACATATTGAAAAAAGTTATTACGGAAAAAAGGAACAGGGAAAGGGAAGGAGGCTTGGATGTCCCTGGCAGCTACCTGCCTTCCCTATGCAAAGCCACCTATGATTCTTCTACAACCACAAACAAGCTAGGTTTTCTTTGTGCTCTCTCCAGAAAGGAAGCTCAAAATATGTACATCTAGTCCAAAGCTATTAATCTTTTTTATAAGATTACTGGGCAGAGAACTATTGTCATATTTCTCAAAATTAATTTTCCCCAAAGCTTCAGGAATCTTTAAAGTAAGGTTTAAGATATTCTCTCTTTTTTTCTCTCCTAACACATTTACCTCCTAAACAACAGTTACTTTATGACTCTTTTACTTTTTTACTGCTTATATCAATTTCTCTGTTATTTCAGGAAAGAAAAAAAGAAAACAAAAAGAAAACCCCAAAGCCCCCTTCAAAAAACAAACAAACAAACAAACAAAAAAATCACAACCTCCAAAACTTTAGACCCCTGCATTGCTGGCTTTAGTTTGAGCCTACTACTATCAACCCAGATCCATAGGACTGAAGAGGTTGTGCATCCACAAAGGCTGAAGGATAAATTGCCTGAAAGAGTTTCTAAACGGTCAGTAAGACCAAGAAAATAACAACCTCTGAACCTTTTGATTCTTGAAAATGGTTTCAGTTGAATATTGAAAGTAACATCATGTAAGTAAAACAGCAACAAAAATCAGAATCAGGCCCCTAAACAAATGTCATCACTGCTTAGACTTCAGTGAGGGTGTTAATTATTATCACAAAGTGAGGAAACCACAGAATTGTTGGACCAAATACACGTTTCATGTGGAGAAAGTAGTACAAACAAACCAAAAACATACATCATTTTTCATGGAATACAGAGAAGATGCATCTATTTATTCAACAAGCCTTAGGGATCCTCCTCCTGTACAAACTAGCTAAACTAGTACAGTACAACTTGCATCCCAAAGCTGTTACAGTCTTCCATATGCTTGTAATTTATTAACTATCTCAGCTATGAGATTACAACTGGAATAATTCTGAATGTCGTTAAGAGGGCATTTCTTGTATAAAATCTATATATACTGCACTATGACACCAATGCCGGAGAACCAACCTTATGCCACACATACACATTTGCAGTTCTTTAAGATGAGATTTAAACTGAACTGAAGAAATGCAATTATTCTACCTAGGACTAGGACATGGAATACATAAAAGGTGTGCTATACCCTACAGATAAACAATGCACATGGTGAAAAAATGTACTTCTTACTGCGATATAGCACAGGGAGCAGTGATGCATGTAGTTCAAAAGTTATCCCAGAGAATGACAAACACCAGGTACTTCACACTAAGGCAGCAGAAAGGCCAGAGCAAATAGGTTTTGGATATTCTGTCTAGAAGGGATCCTTTTTCTCCCTTTAATATCAAGATGATTTGTTACCTAGAGCGGAATAAAAAATAACATATCCTAGAATGTATATAGGACAAGAACATCATCTAGCTACGCCACAAAGATTTTGTTATTTATGGACCAAACTAGGAAAAAAATTAGTTAGAATGTTAAGAGCAAAACAGAAATTAGGCAGTTCACTGAACGATACTCTCCGAATTAAGGACAGATCCTTTCCTGGTATGCACTCATCATGATGAGCAATTTTTAGAGCATCTCCTTGTTACAGACTGATATCATATATGATAAATAAGCTAAGGTGACACACTTGGGTTATGTCTCTATTGACACATTTACCTGAATCACAGCCACACTGACAGACCCTTTTTTTTTAGGCTGATAACCATCAACTTTTCATAGATTTGCACAATGGCTGTACACCGGTTTCAGCACGTGAAATCTAGGCTGAGAGAAGGCAGGAGAAAATCTCCAAGCACCTTACAGAGGTGATAGAACAACTTCACCAATTGAAACTTCAAGTCAACATTATTGAACCGCTGGAAATTCCTAACAACAGAATCCTAGAACTTGTATACTGAATACAGTTAAATTGCTTTAGGTGAAGTAACTTTTAACTTAGGTCATTCAGCGTAAGCAATTTGAGCAAACTTATCAAGCTTGACTTAAAGTGGTTTAACACGGTCTAGTTTTTCAACTGACTCATAACAATTATATTCCTATTTTTTCTAACTGATGTACGAATTAATTTTTTACATGTCCCTTACTCAGAAATTTGCAAGCAAAGCCAGTCCTGCACAAACCGCACCCTTCCTAGAATTTACTGCCATCATTTTAGAAAGTTTATTTAAAAGAATATAATTCAAATATATGCTTTTCTATGAAACACACTTTTCAAGTTCATTTTGCCAGAGAAAATACTAATTTTCCAGAATGGCATATTTCATTTGCTACCAAAGAGGACTGACTGTAACATAAAGCGAGTGGCTCCTGTAGAAGAAAGAGAAACGATTTGACATGGTAGGTCTGGTATCCTTCTGCAATATCAAATGAAGCCCTACATTTTCAAAATGATGCATGGGAACTTAACCACGTGGTGACCATTAAAGTCCATGCCAGCTCTCATGGTTTATGAGGTCACCAGAAGACCTTGATGGAATTACACCCCCATCCTGTACGGCGGATTCTCTTGTATCACAGATTCTGAATCAAAGCCTGTAAGGTCAACAAAAATGTTTGCAGTCAGTTTGCTCAGATTTGGATCACGTATTTCCATTCGAAAGAGAGAAACAAGAGAGAAATAAATTACTGAACAATTGTTAGTGTAACAGCATGGCATGGGTCTTATGTTGATACATATTCCGGTATGGTAAGGGGGAAATAATGTCTTCCTGTGGTCGTGCTCAAGGCATCTGAATGAAAAGAGAAACACTGGGGAATATTCCTCTGAAAAACAAAAGGATAGTTTGCGAGAGTGCAATTACAAAATAATTCTCTAAGCATTCCTAACAGCTATCAGACAACATACGAAACACAGTATATTTGAAGAATAAATATTCTGGGCTCTTTGTGCATCACATGCAGTTTTAGAATTTGCTGTTCTGGTGCACATAGGTCAGTTTTGTATTTACTGGACCAAATCTTTCAAAATCTATCAAAATAGTAACATTCACCATTCAAAAGTGAAACCTGGCACTCAATTTACACAAAGACTTTGCACATTGTTGTGTTTTAAAACACTCAGTAGTTAATAAAAGACTGTGGTCTATTGGTATATTGGTTTTCATATTCTCTTCATTGGAATATGATCTTGCTTTAGCAATAAACTGATATGTTGATTGAATACTTTCCAGTTCTCTAGGTTTCTAGGAGTGCTCCTGGGGTTGTATGACTACCAGCACAGTGATTGTGTTAAAAGAATCCTTCTTGGAAAATGAAAAGCATGTACCACTGGGGTCTCCTGAATCTGTATATGTAAGGTAGAATAATTTTACTCAAAAAGTAGATGGTTTTTCAAGTCACATTAATAATATTCATTATTAAAACACGGAGAAGCAAGTTTCTAGGAATTTGTACACTTATCAAGCATAGTCAGGATTCCATCAGATTACGAAGCGTCCTAAGCCAGTTAACAATTTAGGGAGCAGTTGGTGTGCATTAATACACACATACCTTGCAAACCAAGGTCTAGAAAGAAGAAGACATGCTTATTGGAGGATATTTGCACAGAGAAAATAAATAATGTCTGTGAGAAGCAGCAAATTAGGAAGCATAACAGAGATGTGATAAGGATTATCACCAGGGGTTTCCATGGGTGCATGGTGTCTGTGGTTTAGCTAGGCTTCTGTTATCCAGGCCTGTGAATGGGGTGTCCTGGCCAGTCAAAAACATAAACACTGCAGCACTTATTTGACAGCAACCGACAAGATCAGATCAGACAGAGAGAGACAAAAAGCTGATGTTTCATATGGCATCTCTCTGAACTAGGGAATACAGATGATACAAATATAGCTGTACTGCTTCTGGATTCAGGTGACTTCACACTTACTGCCCTGTCTGTCTGCGAGCTGGAGAGGTCACCCACCGGATAAGCGTGAATTAACCACAAAGGGAATGCAGTGCTGTATCAAATGAATTTCTGTAGCAGCTGTGGGGGCTGTGGCAAAATTTCAGAGGTTTTGAAGGGCCGATCCCAGTGGTACAACAGCTTTTCCTTTTCCAAGAATGGCCGATCCCAGTGGTACCATGGCTTTTCATTTCCCAAGAAAGATTCTTTTAACACAAGCTGGAGTATATTTTCTTCTATCTTTTGTTTTAGTTTCTGTTACTATTCTTTGAAAAGAAAGAAAAGTCAGGCAAGTTCAGAGTGGGGCAACTTTCTCATTACAGAGGATTGAATCAGCCAGGATTCACAGCAGGAATCCTGTGAAAGAAGCATTGTGTACGTATGTTCACATCCAAACCTTGTGATATAGGCTGTAGTATTTTACCTTTTGCAGCCAGGCTACTTTTCTTGCCTTTGCTTAAATGAGCAGTCAGTATACACACAGCTGGCCTGGGCTATTCCCCCCTCCCATCATCTCCTCACCCCTCTGAACATCAAGCAACAGCTGAATTTTACTGATAAAGCCAACACTAAGCAGAAGGAAAAATATGCATTCTTCATGCTGTATAGCTGAGCAGGGCTAAATGGCTAATAAAAAGTCCCAGGCAACAACTTTAAAGTGGGAAAGGAAAGGACTGGTGCTGTGGGTGGAACTGGAAGGGGAGGGAGGCTGGAGTGGCGGGCTGTGGAGGGGAACATGTCAGTCCTTGAACTGGAGCCAGTGCCAGTCCCTCTACATGGTTTGAGCCAGCACCACCTCAAAAGTGAATGGTTATTTCTGCAGAATTTTTATTTCCATCTGAGGACATTTTGTATGAGCTGAGATGAAAGGCATTTGAATTAGTTTTATAAACAACATAACTTAGGTAGGTATCCGACATGGATAAACACTTTGCCAGCAGCATAAAAACAGTAATTAAGAATTTGCAATCTCTCAGTTTACACCTATATTCCAATGCCCTATTTCTGAAGAAGTATTCACAACCCTGGTGAAGGTTGGAGTATTACATAGCCTAGGTTTTGATTAGCTTTTGGGAATGAAAATCTTAAAATATGTATCATAGAATGGCCTGGATTGGAAGGGACCTTAAAGATCATCTAGTCCCAGCCTCCTGCCATGGGCATGGGCATGTTCCACTAAACCAGGTGTCTCAGAGCTCCATCCAGCCCGGACTTGAACACTTTCAGGGATGGGGCACCTTCAGCTTCTCTGAGCAGTCCATTCCAGTGCCTCACCACCCTCACTTTTTTTCTTAGTATCTAATCTAAACCTACTCTCTTTCAGTTTAAAGCCATCCTGTCTTGTCCTGTCACTACATGCTCTTGGAAAAAGTCCCTATCCATCCTTCTTGTAGGCTCTCTTCAGATACTGGAAAGCTCCAATTAGATCACCCCAAAGCCTTCTCTTCTCCAGGCTGAACCCAATTCTCTCAGCCTTTCCTAATAGGAGAGGTGGTCCATCCCTCTAATCAGCTTCGAGGCCCTGCTTTGGAGTCGCTCCAACAGGTCAATGTCCATCCTGTGCTAGGGACCCCAGCACTGGATTCAGTACTTCTGGGGAGACCCCACCTTGAGTATAGGTGTTGAGAGACTGCAAATTCCTAATTAATAATTCCATGCTGCTGGAGCTGTCACTTAAACTAAAGCTGCGAGCGCCTGCGTCCCTGCCGTTCACAGGGGCCGCGTCAGCGACGCCCGGGCTCTGACCCCGGCGCGCTCTCCTGTGTCGAGCTCCTCCTTCCCGTCACCTCCGACAGGCTGGGGCGGTGCGGGCCCCTGCAGCCCCTCGGCGAGAGCCCATGCCAGCGGCGGGAAGCGGCAGGCCGGCGCTCCCGGGGCAGCCGGGCCCGCTCCCTGCCG
>VZRL01007056.1:1535313-1645868 GCA_013397895.1 Origma solitaria
CGGTCACATCCCAGCCATGGCAGGGTGTAGCCCAGCGCTTGGCCCGCACGCTTCTGGCTGGGCAGCAACTCGGCCAAAGCCTGGGTGTCCTGTTTGAAACAGCTGGTTAAAACAGCCCCTTCTGTGCGAAGCCTTCGGGTTGCAAGCACAGCTAGGAATCCTAAAAGCAAAATGGCTTTGAAATTCACAAGAAAAATAGCAGGCAAAATGCTTTCCTTTTTCCTGCTGCCATCCTGAATCCCTGTTTCTTTCCAAAATGTTGTATGCTCTTTTCTTATTTGGTGTGTTTAGTTGAACTATTTTTTTCTCCTTCAAATGATTGAGACATAATGATGCATGAAAACAGATTGATATAAGCTTTGAGATTAGGAGTATAAACTGGGAAAACCTGAATTAATTCTTCAGATTAAAAAAAAAAAAAACACCAAAAGAAGAAGAAAAAACAAAAGAAGGGAAAAAAAGAAATGCCCTAAGTCAGAAAGGTATTAATTAATAGGAGGAGAAGTAACTCATGCTTTCCTGTTAAGTTATAATATGAATGGTAGCATTTTGAACTCTTGGCCTAAAATAGTTATATAGGGCTTTGATCCGTAAGACGCTAACAGACGGGAAGCAGAGGAGTGAATTTGGGTGAATTTAATAGTATCCAGAGATAGAATAATTAACTCTTATGGTGCCTATCAGCAGTTAGAGTCTGAAGGAAAAGGCTTTATAAAAATAAAACCAGGAAGGGAAAAGGGCCATTTCTGTATGTTATTATTTGAGAGAATAATATGACATGCTTCCCTAATATGAGTCATGAAATGAAGGCCAAGTTTGTCTTCTTATCACCCACCGAAAAGGGCCACAGTTTGCAAACAGGATGAAATACTGTAGACCAGCAGTTACTGTCGCTGCTTGTTTATTGAGTTTTTATTCTCTTATTTTAGTGAGCTTTTCACAATACATGTATGAGTGCATGGATTAATGAGCCTTCTTATGAGTCATGAGAGCTACAGATGCTCTCCTTTCTTTTCAGCCTTTGTTGTTAGCTAGATATCAAATTCTCTTTGGTTAACACAGAGAATGGATCTCTGTAAATCATCTCAGCATAAGATGTAGCACCATTATGCTCCCTGATTTACCTCTAAGTGTCCACATCAGTTCATATGTATCATTAATATGTATCAGTTCCCCACTATATCGTGTTTTCATGTTGTAAGGACAACCTGAGCTCGGGCTGTCTATAAATGCAGCACCTTTGTGGTTTTTCAGTGGTATTAAGAATCCTCTAGGAAGGACTCCCAAAGTAGCTTTTTTGCCCAACAGAATATAGATGGGGCTTGAAAAGCATGTGTTGACCACATCACAGATAGGCTCAAGTGCTGATTCAGACCTCTGCTCAGACACAGGGTGTCTGTTCTCATGTGTACCTTCCTGTTTAATTGCTATGTTAATCACTGATCTGTTCCCACAAAAGCCATTGAAGTGCCTGTAAAATACAAGCAGGACAGATTCCATAGCTAGCAGCCTACAGTCTGAGAGGTAAAATAAAATGATTCTATAAATACTGGAAAGATGCACTTTACATCAAAAGAAACAGCACTTCATTTTTCAAAAGCTAAAACATCAGCACAGGTGACCATATCTTTCAAAGTGTAGAGTAGATATTAGCCCACTTCACTAGAACTATGCAAAACCTCAGCAAGATGTACTTCACATGATTATGTATTATATACCAAAGGGAAAGGAAGGAAGGAAGAAATCTCCACAGCCTTTCTGCAAATGCATACAATAGAACTCATTGAAAAGCCTCTCAGTATATTGCAGTACTGAACAGTAAATCAATGTAATCTGAATTTCTGCAGTAGCAGGAAACTTTCCAAATGATCGCTATAAATGGAGCACATGTTTTACGTATAGGTTACTATTTTTGGCAGTCCATCAAACCCCTTTGATGTGTAGACAGTGGGGTTTCATCCAGCTAGCAGGACAAGCATAAAAGGTCCGTATTCTGCCTTGTGCCAAGATCCACTCAGAGCAGGAGATGGGGAGCTGGTTATGGTCACACAGGGCCACAGCAGGACCTAGATAAGCTCGTGTTTTAGTCCCTGAGATGTACCCATTAAGAATCAAGAGCACTCTGTTCTGCTTCTGTGGGTCTCTCAGTCGCTCCCTGTGCCAGCACAGGGAGAAGAATTGGCACAGGAGCTGTTTATACCACCTTGCACTGGCTGCATGGCTCCTTGCAGAGGGAACATCCCCCGGGGGCCAGTTAAGGCAGTGCTCTGGAACACCTGCACAATACAAAGTGACGGAAACCAGCACAGAGAGTCTGGCCCATGAGCCCTCAAAATGGAAAAAGGCAGATGAAAAAAAGAACACACCAAGGCAAGGGAAACCAGGCATCGCATGAGGATTAGAAAGAAAAGACCAGAATGAAAATTTGTAAAATGGAGTAAATCACTTCCTGACTGCAATAGAGCTGAACTTCAAAAAAGATCCAACTAAACCCACAGCACTGCTGCCCAGGACAGACAGTGTCTGAGTGTCCTTCCTCTCCTCAGGTTTCTCATCAAAGATGATGTCAAGATTTATGTATCCCTTTCTGAATAGTTCTGTGAGTTTGAACTAGCCTCAGTCCATTACAGCCTCCACATGAAGCAGCAAGCAGTAAAGTGTTTTGCCGCATGTGGATAATGGCACTATGGGACACGAGTGTCCAATTGCCATGATTTTGTGACTGTCCAATAGACATGATTTTATGTCTCTACAAGTTGATTCCAACTACAGGGAGAAGCCAGTGTTGACAAAGAGAATTAAAGATATCTAATTTGCCCACTACATTCTTTTTCTTTTTTTTTTTTTAACTCTGAAATTCATTACACTCATGGCATATATGTATATAATACATTTTCATTAGTCCGTCATCAAAGCACACAAATACTAAAACCCCTCTGCTGTTCTGAGTGACATATTTCAGGAATAACTACTCAGAAATAACTGCTGTAGATGTCTGGCTGCTGAACATGAAAGTATGGGCGCTGCTGACTGCCTGGCAGCTGGCCCAGCATTTAACCCTGCTGTTTTAAAATGTCATAAAATAAGCACAATTTAATCTTTTGAAACCTTTTGGTCAGTGACTGTGATTTCCGCAAAAAATGACTTCAAAGGAAAAACAGGCACCTTTGTTGATGCCTTTTTAAGCAGTCATGAGTTCCAAATTATTTTAAAAAAGGGAAGCAGAAACCTCAAAGTGTGTAACACCTCCTCAGAATTAGATGCTGAAGTGATATGTAAACTGGGCTGTAAAAATCGATCCTCCACTAGTGATGTGGCTCAGAATGATATAATTAAAAGATAATGTCAATGGAAAAAGAATATCATCATAGACTAATGGGCTCCTCCTGACACATAAATACCACAGCAAAACCTCTATTTTAATGAAAAAATACCGTTTAGAAGCCAAGATATTTGATTTTCAAAGCAGAATGTGCTGAAAATGTTCTATTTCTGTGGCTGTGTTTCTGTTTTGTCAAATATGTGACACAGAATTAGCACTTCAGTCTTGCAGTCTTCATGTAATACACAAGATTCCTGCATGGCTCAAAAGCACCAAGCTTTACCTGTGCAAAAAGCAGCTGACTTCTGCAAATAGTGTTCCTTTTTGTTAGTGAGTTGCAATCTGAATGTAGACTGAAGGTTTTACTACCAAACTTAGATTTGGAAAAAAATTATCCATATGTAATCATTTGACATTTTTTCCATCCACCTTGATTTAAGGAATGTGGGCATTTTTAGGCATGAGACTGTTTAGGTGGTTGTTTTTCACCACAGTAGAAGTGAACTTAAAAATACCCTTTAAACACATTGGAGAGGAAAGACAAAGGATATGAAGGTACCTTGAATAATTACACATATTTCCAATCAACATCATATTACCCTTTCTGCCTTACAAAAAAAAAAAAAAAAAAAAAAAAATTAGTCTTTCTTCTGTTCTTCTTAAATTTGGGTGGGAAGAAATGTCTTTTGACATTCCAGTATTAAAAGAGTGATATGAAGAGCATTTGATCTATCACTGTATGCCAGGATGCTTTGAAAATGCCTACCAGATGTGGCCCTCAAAAGTCTTAGGCGTCTTCTGCTTAGTTCCTGGCTTTAGACCAGTCCAAGGAAAGAACTGGCTGATGAGCTGCTCAGACCAGGCTGATCTGGTCAAGATCTGGATGACTATTGTCACCTACAAAACTTTAAAATCTGAAAGGGAAGTGCCTTGCAAGACTAGGCGCCTCCAGGATTAGGCAGCAGCCAAGCACGGGTTTCTGGAGAGTGCTTTTGGATGCTGTTCCACCTACATCCTGCCTTAGGTGCCTAAGTCCTTTACTTGAGCTAGCCAGAAAGGCTAGATTCTCATTGAAGTCTGGAGGGGGATTTACATTAACTTAAGTGGATTGGTTCAGGCCTTAAAATGAGAACCATGTGTACATCCTTACGAAGAATCTGGTCCTTTCTGTTTATTCGTTGTGACTTCTTGCTGTATTGAACCACTCATATGCACTAATCCACAAATAATATGTCAGAAGATGTTCTGGAGGATAAGAGAGTTGTGACTTTCATGCCCACAGTCCGTGCTACTCTCAGTGGTGCTGGCTAACAGGCCACTAAAGCCACATACACCATTCAGGCCATATATAAGCTCTAATTGTGTTACTCGTTTGGCTCATCAATACTTTTCCATGGAGCTGAAGGAAAGGAGAGCATATGGAACAGAGAAGCAGGAAAATTAATGAATGAAAGAATATAACTTTCAGGGTTCTGGCAATGTTTTCACATCCATATTTTGCTCCGCTCCCCTGAGGTCACAAAAAGCAAATGGCATGTTCATTTCCTTCCATCTGTGCTATTCTGAAGAGCAAATGGGAACTTATATCTAAACTTTCTTAATAAGCTGGGGTGGGAGGAGAGCTGGGTAATAATTAGCTACTGGCTAGAAATGCCCTGTAGATCATGTGACTTTCAGAATGATGTTCATTGTAGACACATTTTTCTTCTTTCTTTCCCTATTTCACAATGCTATGACACTTTAAATTAAAAATTTTTAAAAGCCCAAATTCTTCCCGAATCCTCCCCATCGCACACGAAGCAGCAGGCGCAGACCCGCGCAGAGCCAGGCCGGCGCTGTCCCATTTTCCTTTCAAATGCACACAATTCCTTGTAAACAGTGGGACGAGGTGGCTGGCCAGGAAGCCCTGGTGGTGTTGGCCGTGTGGCGATGGCCCCCCTTTCCCTGGAGAGAGGCTCAGCTCCAGCTGCAGCTGCCCCCCCCGCCGCTGGCTCCGCAGGAGGGGGCAGCTGGCAGGGCCTCCCCACCGCCCCAGCACATCACTCCCCCCGCCCCGGGCCGCAGAAACCAGAATTTAGTGACCTGGCGATGCAGCAAATAAATAAATGAATGGAGCTGGAGAGCTTTCTGGAGAGGACTGCGGGCCGTGCTTCCCAGAGCGAAGGAGAGGAAAAGCGCTTCTGTAGGCGTCTGGCTGGCTGGGTTCCTGGCAGAATAATGATTCCAATGTTACCGTGCTTTCACCAAGTGGCACGCTGGGGCACCTACGGTCTTGGTAGGCAATTTTTTACAGTTGTGAATGTAAATAAGGCATTTATTTAAATTAACCCTCTATTGTACAGAGAAAACATAAGCTGGGAGGAAGCATTGCTGCTTGAGTACCTGACTGCAGTGCATTTCTGAAGCAGGGAGGAGGACAGGTCTTGCACATCACCTGGGAAGCACTGGCCAATATTTACCTTTAAAAATGGGGTTCAAGGACAGTAATTCTGCCACCAACCTGGTTTACAAGGCAGCTCTACGCCTCAGCTTCCAGTCTGTAAAATGGGCATAAGGATCATGCCCTTACATAAGCCCCAGAAAAGAGGGCTTGAGGGATATGAAAACACTGGACACACACTAGGAAGGAACCACATTTCTGTTCCATAACAATATTCAGATTTCCAAGGGGAAAAAAGAAGACCATGGAAAAAATCCAACTTGAAATAGTGAGATATTTCTTTAACTAAAATTCTGCTCATAAGCAGCATTTTACTTATCTCATGCTATAAGATTTCTTGTGTGAGAGTATTTACATGTTTAATGTTTCAGATGACTTGTTTCCCAAAAGGGCAAAGTAATTTCAAGCCATAGAAGCTGGACACTGTTTTACGAAGAGAATAAAAATAGAGTTTTGATCAATGAAAAATTCTTCCAGATTTTTAATGTTCAAATACGCATCCAAACCCTTTTCTGTGGGAAAGTTTCATTTTCAACCAACTTGCATTTTTAGAAAGATCCTTTTCATTAAAACTTTTCCACCTAACCTTGTCCAGTAGTACAGCTTTTTACCTAGGTATTGCCAAACCTCTGCTGGGCTCCTTTTGGACTTGATGAGTTTCTGCCAGTTCCTTGATGCTTAGGAAACACCACTTTATTGCTATGGCAAAGCCTGAGTTTAAAATAAGGGCCATTCCATTCCTGCCTTTGGTTAAGCCCCTTCTTTTTCTTTTCTTTTTTTTTCTTTTTTTTTTCTCTTTTTTAATTTTAAAAACATTTCCCCTTTATTTTCATGGTAAAAGGTATTTTCAATATTTTACAAGAAAATACTGAATGTCCTTATTAGCTTTAGGTCATAAATGCCACAAAACAGATTTAAAAACTGGAATAAACCCAACATAAATGCTTACTATTGGTGAATATAAGGGCATACAGAACAGGGCAGTAAAGTCACTATACAATATCAGTAAAACCATTAAAAAAATCTGGAAAAGCATCAAGATGGCTGGCCTCTTTGTAGTTTCAGCACAGAAAAAAAAAATTGAACCTTATTTCTAAATATTTTCCCTAGTGGGAAATAACAGCTTGAAAATAATCCCAGATGTATTCATTTGTGCAACATTTTTCTGCTCACAACATATAGGCATGGAAAAATTATTGAAGGTTTCAATTCTGGACTTGTATTTTAAAAATGTCAAGCTTTTGAAAAACAGCATAATTTTTCCTTAAAAGCTATTCATTTACCTGGAATGTTGGCCAGCAGGCGTACATTATGGACTTGGTTTAGCTAAGATTGAAAAATTGCCCGAAGGCAAAAGAGAAGTAGGCAATTTTTGTGGCTCAGATTATATACCAACACAAAATACAGCTGAGTCGATTTTTGAACTGGCATATAAAAGAATTTTGCAAGTATGCGATCTTGAAAGTGATCAAAAGCTGTCCGAGGTTTTTAAAGAAGTCAGCGATTGTTATTTTTGTGTTGTCTTTTTTGCAATCAAAGTCTGTATCCTGAGGTACAAGCAATTACGAAACTCTTATTAAATGGCTACTGAAAACAATAAAAAGAAAAGCAATCCAAGCCTGTAAGTAACAAATTCCAAAGAAGAGCAGATGAAGGTGTGTTTCTGTTTGCTCTACAAAACAAGTTGTTTGATAAAATGTTTCCATTTTGAGTAGATATTTTTTAAAAAATGACACATACACTCAAAATTTCAGGAAGTTGTCTTGCTAAAGGAATAAAAAGTTTTCTTCTGCTCAATCCAGACTATCATCTTGAAAAGCTATTTTTCTGGATAGTATTTACATCCCAGAATTTTCTGTGACTAATTTCTGTGACATACAGTAAGTGATGTTAACACGTATGGGTGGCTACAAATAATTTTAACAGGTTGGACTTATTGGGAGGAGTGTGGGGGGGCTGTTTCCCTTGATGTATACAAAATTGCTTTTTTTATGGAAAGGAGACTCTTTAATAAAAGGAAAGAAAAGTCAGTGAAAATTCAGGAAATTAAATTCTTCCTCAAGAGCCAAGGGAACAGATATGGGAAAAGATAGAGTGGTCAAGCCAGCCCCAAGAGCACACAGATTGATGCTGTGTCAGCTCAATGCTCCGTGTAAGCTGAGCAAGTGAGCAAGGCTGGTCAGTACGGACACAATGCCCTGTGCCCAGAGCCCCACTGGCTTGGAGACAGTATCACTGCACAGTGCTGATGTCCTGCAGAGCTGTGCCAGTGTGCCTGGAGACTGCCAGAGGAAGTTGAGGGCAGCACATGTACAGCCATAAAGGAGCATGGGGATCCAGGGGCCATGCAGTCTATTCTGTTCCCACAGGAATCATTGCCAGAATTTTGCTGTTTTTCTGTTTGGGAAGAGTTGAGTCTTTAGAGGGTACCACAGAGGCTGCCCTTCGGGAAATATATTCCTGAAGTTGATTAGAGGGATGGAGCACCTATCCTGTGAGGAAAGGCTGAGAGAAATAGGTTTTATTGATCCTGGAAAAGTGACAGTTTTGGGGTGACCTGATTGCCTTCCAATACCCGAAGGGAGCCTACAGGAAAGCTAGAGAGAGATTATTTACAAGAGCATGTAGTGACGGAAGAGGGAATGGCTTCAAACTGAAAGAGTTTAGATACTTAGAAGAAATTCTTTACTGTGAGAGTGATGAGGCACTGGAACAGGTTGCCCAGAGAAGTTATGGATGCCCCATTCCTGTTCAAGGCCAGGTTGGATGGGGCTCTGAGACACCTGATCCAGTGTAAGATGTCTCTGCCCATGGCAGGGAGGTTGGAACTAGATGATCTATAAGGTCCCTTCCAACCCCAGCTATGACTCCATGATTCTTTAATTCTGTGGAATGGGATGCTGAATGACTGGTAATATCCCGTTGACTGGTTATTCCAGGAAGGGTGGTCCTTTTCCTTTGGGAGTGCAGACTGCTGCTGCCCATGCTGTCTCACTCAAAGGCAGAGCCTTAGAAGCTTCAGGCACAAGTAAGAATGACTCAGAGTGCCCCTGGGCTTTTGGTACAACATGTCAGCTTTGCCCTGCTGGAGTGAACGCCCCACTCAGGTCACGTTTGGTACTGGAATGTGGTCCATGTCCTGGGGAAATGATGAGCATAGCGTCACAAATGGTGTGTTCTCACTTCTTCACTAGATTCAACACTTCTGCAATGACAGCAAAATTTATTTCTTGAATACTTCACATTGCCCTCTGTATCCTACTGGCAACAAACAGTGGCTCAGTCATACTTCTCCTTGCCCAAGAGCTTTGAGAAGTATTTGAAATAGCCAGTCAGATGAAGGTGGTAAGAGTGAGTTCAGGGTCAGAGCTTCTACAACTGTAACACTTTCTCAAAAAGAAAATGTGAAGATGTGCTGATGTTTCTGTGTTACTGAGCTCTCCACCAGCACATAGAAAAGTAAAAAACCTGAAAAATACACTCAACAAGGTCTTAATGTACAGCTGGCAAAGCTGGCAGAGAAGTTCTACTTGATGCCCAGGAGACCTGTAAAAATGCTGTGCCCCCAGCTTCCAGCTGCAGGTAATTAACATATCTTAAAATTAGTATATCTTAAAGGACCAACAAATATCTCATTGCAAATTAAAGAAAGAGACTTTGTGTAGACATCTTTGTTGTCCCCCTGCAGAGAAGTTGCAGGTGTCTTCACAGATCAGGGAAATCAAATATGTGTCCTCTAGTTATATTCTAACTTGGTTTATTTATACATATGAATAAGTACTGAAACAGAGAGAATCAAAGTGTGCTAGTAATTCCCTTGTTAAAGAGTCTCAACTCATCAGTAAAATTGGTATTGCAAGCAACAATTCTACCTGAAGAACAGATTTTAGTATGAGATCAAAGCAAAGAGCAACCTCACCTTCCAATAATACAACTCCCTTCACACACAACTCTATATAACACAATTTAAAAAAATTAATATATCATTCCAGGAGCAAATATTTATTTATGTGCTTAAATAAAAGAAAAAAAAGGAAAAAATAGTCTGGAAGATTGAAATGGCACCATCTGGTGACACCTGCCACACAGCATGAATGGGTCATGAAGCTACTTTTTTTGTTTGAAGTTTTGTTGAACAGCCTTATGTGTGAGCATAAAAGCCTTTAACAGAAAACTCTTGATCATCCACTGCTTTTTTTATTCTGTTTCTTCATCTTGCTGTAAAGACAATTGTAGACAGGCATGTGGATTCAGAGACTTCATTCAGAAATTACCAGAGTAAATCAAGTTATGTATAAGACTCACCTCACTCTAATTTATAGTTCAGCTCAGACCATTGAACTTGTAAGTAAAATTTATGGGGGAAGAGCAATAAATTAAATTGCGTAGAAACATAATTTTTATCCTGCAGTTACTTGTACAGTTCGATTTAACACATAAAAAATGGAGTATAATACTAACTTGTTAATAAAATGTGCACAGCGCTGACATGTAAAAACAGGTTTATAATTGGTTGGTCCACTCTGTTAGCCTTGTTGACAACACTAAATTTTCAAACCCCTACATTAGTAACATTGAGCTAACATTATAAATACAGAAAGCTCATAAATGCATACAACAGAAATTCATTTGGCCTTTGATTTTTTTTTTTTGGGTGTCTTTAAAGTGAAAACTGTAAAATTACCACATAATAAAAGCCAGTACACTGAACACTAATTGCCCATTTATAAAACACTCTTTTCCTCCAATCACGTAGGTGTGAGGCATAAACTTCTTGGGTTTTACGGAGCTGCGATTTGTACTTTCAGTTCTGTTTCTCTCTGTTGCATTTCATCTAAAGCTTATAAAAGACGAACCGCATTTTATTAATCTGCATCAGCATTCATTGGACATTAAATCTGCGTAGATCCCTACAGGGTTTTAATTGTGGCTGAATTGCCAACAATAATTGGGCCTCCGAATAACCATGGAGGGCAGGCCACCCTCGCTGCCGGGCACAAGTGCGAGCTCCAACACCAGCCACGATAGCCCACTTTGTCAGCCGCCCGAAGGGAAGTTGTCAAGTCTGGGACCCTGCTGCTTTATTCCTATAACTATGTTTTAGAAACACCTCACAAGTGGAATTGTGGTTGCCTCATCCAGAAAATGTGGAAAGGATTAATGTGGCATGTAAAACAAATCACTCCTGAGCTCAGCTGAGAAAGTGGGTATTAAAAGCACTCCAGTCAAAAGAGCTTTAGTGAAAGGGTCATGGTGATATACAGTCAGCACATGTTGGGCTGGTAAAGCTGCAGGGTGTTTGGAAATGGTAATGGTCCATGGGTGTAAATTCTTTCAAGACCTCTTAAAGGCACATGTGTTTCTTGAGCATGTTCTCCAAACAAGGACCTGTTATAGGTTAGCTTCACTGGAACTTTTAAACTTTATTGATTGGTTTGTGGTATTCCAGGTTTGCTTACTGTTTTTTGTGGGGTTTTTTAATGTTGTTGATAAACACAGAAAACTATCATGACAATCTAAAACTTATACATCTATAAATTATGTTGTATATAGATTTATTGTAACATACTGCACAATGTGTTATTTCTTTTCTTTATACCAGTAATCACTGGATTCACAAGAGTTAAGAGTCTATCAATATTTCTTTTATGAATGCAGGCTGGTTAAAACGTCTGTAGTTTTGAGGTTAAAAAGGTCAGACCCTTAAGTCTGACATAACGTTTAGTGGGCCTTTATATATGTTTGTAACTTTTGTAATGTAATATTTCCTAAAGTTATTAAAAGGATGGCTCATGGTAGCTTTTCTAGTAAAGCTGGGAAGACTGAAAGTGCTTAGCAAAAGCTTTCTTTTACAAGCTGCACTATTCCTTGTTATTTTTTTTTTTTTTGGTTAGGAGTTTCACTGTGATTTAGCATAAAGAATAAAAATGTGATAACATATATGTACCGTATAGCTTTTTTTTACCCAAACAATTGCCACTACAAGATGGCAATGTCCAGGAAGGGCTTTTAAACAACAATTCACCTTGACTTCTGTCAGAAACATGAGGGTTCAATAATTTTGTACATTAGGCCTTCTGTGCAGGGATCACTTCACTTACATTTGAAATGGAGCCATTTTTGAGAAGCATGTGTCAGGTGTTGAGCAGAACACAGCCACATCTTTATACAGAATGAACAGCTGAGAAATGGAACTGTAAAAATAATGTATCTATTTGTTACAGTACTTGCCATGATATAATTAAAAACACTAATAATCACTTCCAACATGTACTCATTCAGCTGAGAACGTATCCCTGCAGCAAGTGGCCTGCATTCAATTCTAGAGAAGCTTATTATAGTCACGGTCCACAAGCCAGTATTTTAGAATTTGGCCAACAGAATGCCGTTTCAGTTAAGTACACTAGAGATTAGGGTTTTTCAGACTTATTTCTGAATGTGGTTTTTTTTACACAAGGCCACTGTTAATTATTTTATGTGGTCATTTAACCTGTGTTCACTATAACAGTCTTGAAAGCAAAAGCACAGATTGCAGCTACATGATGTGGTAGGTGAAAACATTTTTTCTGAACAATATTTAATTGAAATCATATTTTAAAACACCCAAGAGTTGTTTTCTCGCAAACCCACAGGACTCTTATGAGCAGAGGCCATGGTTAAATGATCAAAATCCTACTTAGTCAAGTTAAAACAAATAAATAAAATAACATGTGACCTTGGCAAGGTTTGGGTTCTATGTAGGTTCTGGTTCAGTGCCTCTGTCATTGGCTCCAGCTACAACCATGACTACAAATATTGTTTCACAGGCTTCAGCAATGACACCATTTGTTACTTTTGCCTAGTACAGCACTGGTGAAAGTCAAGATCAATCATTCTCCTGAAACGTTTCCATCATGCAATGAAGTTCCAGCCATAAAGAAAAGGGACACACAGTAGATTTGATGTCACTGTCTGGCTTCTTTATGGAAATCAGAAAGCTTTGGCAATGCTGACCTTCGACATTAAGTTTCCTGTCCTCTTCCCCTTCAGGAAGGTGAAATGTGATGTGCCTGTAACCTATCTTGAAAGAGATGTCCTGTAGCTACTTTGGTAAACAGCTGAGGTAACTGCCCAAGACACACTTAATCGTTTTGTGAAGAGACTCGCAGCCTAAAAAGGCAAAAAAACCCCAGAAAAAGTTCATAGCAGATGTGGGGTGCTGTAATGGTATTGTTCCACATCGCAATAACATGCAGGAAACTGGGCAACACTGTAATCTATAAACTAAATTATTGCTGTTCTGCCCAAACATTTTCAGAACCAAACACCTGCAAGAAACGGCAGTACAGTCTGTACAGAAGACTTATCCTTCTGGGGGTTTTTACCTCAAAAAGCAACAACAAAAAATAAACCTAGGTTTATGAAATTGTTTTCTTTAAGCTTTCTAAACTACAGGGCCGTTTTTTTTTTTTCAAGAATTTCCAAGAGCTGCTTTGTTACACTGAGTAAATGTTTCCCATACCTAGGAAAAAAGACACTGTTTATCTTTTGTTTCAACTCCCATTTTATAATAGTCACCATAGTCTTCACACTGAAACCTCAAATCTGCTGTTTTGCTGAAACACTGTGGGTTTTTTTAAGTTAAGGTCTTACATATGCCCCAAAAGCTTTGTAAGTTAAATTCCAATAGCATCAGCCCTCAAGTTTTGTTTCTTTTTGAGAAGTCTGCTCTTTCTCACATCTAAAACTGCAGATTCAGATTCAAAGACATTTGTCAATACATTCATCATCAAATCTGCAAGACGACTCAAAGCTGGAGAATAAGCTAGCAGGAGAAAGAAGAATATTGAAGTTTTTCTTTTGTTTTTTACTTCTTTTCTGTCGGTGAGGCTATAATAATTTGATTTTAATTCATTGAATGATAATTCATTGGAAACCTCAACTTTCCTTTCTGTTAGAAGGCAATCCAGAAAATATCCAATAAAGTAATATAAATAGTAAGTAGACTCAATAAATGTCACTCATTTATATCCTGAAGATTACCTCTTTTTTATCCAGAGACAAATTTTAGCTATACTTTGTCAGTAACCTGTGGCCCTTTGAATAGCTGGAATTTGACATTTCACTGCCTAAAAGTTAATTTGGACAGAAAAGGAGCCAAAAGCAGCCAAAAAGGTAGAGGGCTGATGAGCTCTTTGTGCAGCTCATCACTCAGCTGTTCCAGTTCTGACCCACCATCCTTGGGCCCCCAAAACTGGTTCAATGTAGAGTGAGGCCTTAAAGCACCAAGGTCTCTCCAAAATTATTCATCCTCTTACTCTCCTGCAGAATTACCTTGAAGATCAGTAAGGACTAGTCCCTTGCTATGCTAGGAAATATATTAACATTAACAAAACAAATATTATTTGCTTCGAAGGTCTTCTAACAATAACAGTCAGTGGGGTTATGCCCTCTTAAACAGGAAATCAAGTAATGAGACAAAAAAATAATAAAACAAATGTGGGGTTTATTTTCCTCTCAAATTAGAAAAAAAAAATGGGCTTGTTTTGTTCCATATCTACTGAGCTACATCCAATTTGTTTTACAAGGCCTTGACATGGAAAGACCAAGAGTCAAGGTTGAATTTTTTTGTAGGCCTGTGAGGAAAAGTTTTTAGTGGTACTTAGAGAAAAAGGAAAGAAAAAAATGCAGAAAGGAGCAGGAAAAAATACCTGCATGGAGAAGGAAAAAATTCTTTAGTAAAAAATATTCTGACTAAATAATGTACATTTCAAAAAAGTATATTAGGAAAATAATCTATTCTGTATATAATTTATCCAATAAACTATCAAAATGCCATGTGTTCAGTAAGGCCTTATGTTTCATTTTGAACTCATTCTATAAAATATATAAATATTTTGTGAATTTATTTTTTTATTTTAAATTTAATACATCTGGTTGTAGGTTGCTTTTTCCTTTTTCTTAATTTTTTTTTAATTCATAGAGGGAGAAAATGGCAAACCCAGGTAAGCCTTCATCTGGAACAAAAAAATACGCTGTAATCCTAAATGAACATACTTTTTTTGCCCACAAACTTGAACAAAACTGTTGTCATCTTTTCCAAGAAGCAAAAAAAAAGGCAAAACTAAATTCATGGCATGAGACAAGCGGCAAAGTATGTAAGTTATCTCACATTTTCAGCTGCTGATGTGGGACTGCCCTTGTGTCAGCCATTTCATACAGGGCATGGATACCACAATAGCAACCCTGTCCAAAGCAAAAGAGAGGGTGAGAAGGAGGAAAATGTCCATTTTCTTTTTGCTGTTATTGTTCACAAGCTGCTGCCTGTGCTGACTTTTCAAACAGGATTTTCTGTGTGGTCTTTTCCACACTTTGTATGAACTTGCCATATTTTGCCCACAATATCTCTCTACTTTTCTGAAAAAAAAACCTGCTACACAAAGGGCATGAGCCCACATCACTTTAGAAACAGTCTGATGGTGTACATATGCATGTCCGTGCACATGTGTTGAAAACATTTATCAGAACCTTCCTGTGTTACTCCTGCTTTCAAAATTCACAAGTGTCATACCAACTCCAGGCACAATATCAAAGTATTCACAATTGAATTACCTGTATATTCTGCTATCCAGTACGTATACTTTGGTACTGAAGCAGTCTCAAAATGTCATTCTCTACCTTCTGTTAGCTATGGATTTTGCCATCACAAGAAACAAAACCCTGGGTAGGACTAGGAACCGACTGACCAGCTCTGTCTTCTAAACAAAAGAGTGCAGATACAGAAGGCAAGTGCTCCCACTAACAAATTTGAGCAGAAATTTTCAGGTAAACAAGAGGAAGCACTTTTCATTACAATGTACAATTAAATCATGGAACTCCTTGCCACAGGATGCTGCAGAAGCCAAAAGTGTAACAGGGCTCAAAAGGAGATTAGACTAATTCATGAAGGATATGTCTATCAATGGCTATTAAGCACTGTGATCCGGATGCCCTCTGGTGAAGGAAGTCCCTAACCCACTGCCTACTGGAAGCTGGGAGGGATTCCATGGGAGAACTTTGGCATAGTTTTTATATTCATATATATATATAAATACTATTTTAATTGCACACCTTAAAGAACTGTTTAGTTCTCAGACTCATAGTTTTTATTCCTACTTGACTACTTAAATGTTTGAAATGTTCTTTTCAGGGGCCTTTTTTTAGCAACTTCAACATTATATTAGTCCTTTAGAGAGAAAACAGTAACTTCTTTTAATTTATTTACCTGATGTTATTCATTCAACTTGTAGAAATCTCTGTACCTTTGTAAAGCCGCAACATCAGGTCCCAGAAACCTGGTAAGTATAACTGAAATAAAATGTGATATGTGCACACCTGTACAGCAGATGACTATGTTAAAAGTCATTAAATAGCATTTTTTGTGTTTCTTTTAATTTGAACCTTACTCCCTTAGAAGAGTAGCAAGAAATTGTTAGAGCCAGGACCCCTCTGAGCAAACCAATTTGCTGAGGCGGAAGATGCAGCCCTTGATTTTACAAACTGAGGACAGATAATTGTCAAACCTCAAAGAACACATCATTGCAAAGCACCTACAGTAACCCTTCTCTTCCTGTGGCCTTCCATTTGAAATGTGATTGTATCACTTATACTGCAATTATGTTCTAATGTAAGATACATTTGGAGTGTAAATATCAAGATTAAATCTACCTTGAAAACTCAGGCTGAATCAGGTTTATAGCCTAGAGGCAAGTTGTGAATCCCATAAAGCATTGTTCAAGGGACCTGGTTAGTGTTCTGTACACCTGCTTAATGTTTTTTTTTTCACAGTCACAAATGTCAAACCGCTCACTAACGCATTGAGGTTTGAATGACAGCCATGCACTTGAGCACCAGTTATGTTTTTTCACTACCAAATTGGACTATAAATGATGAAAAAGAGGTCAGAAAGGAAGTGTGGAAGCATACAAATTTGAAAGGGGAAACTGCTAATAGTCATAAACCGTGTGCAATCAAAGGACCAGCAAGTCATTGTGAATTACCTGCTCCATGAATTACTGATCTAACTGCATTATGATATGGAATTCTCTAACTCCTTTCATCTGTGGTGCAACAGCTCCTAACAGCTCCCAGATCAAAAGCATGACTGGCAGTGAAACCACGGAGAAAAAGCCCACAACACTGACTTTCATTATGAGCACTTATCTGTTAAACTTTTCTTAATATGCAGGTTTCATTTTTTATTGATTCACTGATTCGATGTACTCGAAGTGTGCCACCTACCAAATTTGAGGAAATAGCACAGAAATGATCAGCAGTGTGGCACCTCAATGCAAGTCAAAAATTGTAAGCATGTGCACATAAACACTCGTGGCTTGTGTATTTCACCACAGGTGGTAACACGCAGAGCGTACATTGGGACATTTTTGTTTATTTAACCCAAATCACCCAAAATACTTCCGAAACAATTAATTCTATGTAAGTATTTTTACTGACTGTATAAAGGTGATGAGACAATTAGCTTGCAAATGCCAATAGAAACAACATGGAGACACAGACTAAGGTATATACGAGCAGTGATGAGACAATTGATTTCTACAGGTGCCCATCATACCATACATGCCCCAAAAGAGAATTCTAAGCTCAAGTTATGACCATAATGATAAAGCTCAAGTCAGCAAGCATATTAACCAAAATGTATGGGAAGTTCTTTTAGCTGGGCTTAGAAATTCCTATGGTGTCTGTTATAATATATAAAATACATTTCTAATCAAACACTTTTTTTTCCCCTAAATCTGATTTCTAGGCTGGACGAGAAAAAATGAGATTAGTTATCCTCACTTGAGTAAGTTTGACAATAAATATATTATAAATAAATAAACAAAGTGTGTGTGGATATATATACATTTATACATACATACACATACATACAGATACATACACGCACATACACACACACATATATACATATATATATATGTGTATATATATATATGCACATACACATTTTGACAGATATCTCATTTTCTTGGTATGTTCCTACTGGGACAATTCTGTGTACGTCCAGAGATAAAATGTGAATTGCTTTCACCCTCATGGCAGTCTGCACAGTGAACATATCCTTTTTTTGGTGCTTATCATAGGGAATAAGTGCAACAGGCACTAACAGCTGCATCATTATTTCAGTGTGAATATACTGAATACTTTCCATCTAGGATCATATTTGTAAGTATGTGATGTGCAAGCAAAAAGAAAGAAAATACTGTCAGTAGCACCTTGCTGGGAGATCAACCTAGAAAATAGACTTTCTCTTCTGTGGAAAAAAAGTGGTTGTGAGTCTTCTTGACGAGCTCATGCTTTTGTAAAGGAAAGAAAACCTCCAAAGAAACATTATGGCAAGAAAGCCTGTGGGAGGCCAGTGACTCCCACTTTATATTTCCATTCCCCCAGCCACCCCATTCCTGAGGCAGAGGCCTGGTTGGGGTGTCAGGAAGCTGAAGGAGCAGCTGCCTGGGGAGCAGGGAGCTGGGGGAGCCTAGGCTGGCATGCGACCAGGAGCGCAGGCTTCCTGGACAGCCTGCCTGCCTGCTTTCCATTGAAACTTTCAATGGAATCAACATGCTCCTGTGAAATGCTTCAATTCTGTAAAGTCAGCATTTTCCAACAGGGAAGTGTTCCACTGGAAAATTTTCAACCAGCTCTAATAATCGGGGCATCTTTAGCATCTCGCACAGGGGTGGTGCTGAAGGACATCAAATTTCCATCTCAGAGACCATGAGACAAAAAATTCTCCTTGCCTACATCCCACACTGCAGCCGTGGTTGTCACCTGAGCTGTCTGCCCCGCGGGCTGGAGGTTCTCCAGGGAGTGTCACCACGTGGCAGCAGGCTCTCGTTCCATCATTACAGCTTGACTGAAACTGTACAACAGCAGGCACCACGAGTTCAGTGTGGCCAAATACAGGGCCAGAGCAGAGACCATTTGTGATATGCAAAGGTGAGAGTTTTTGGAAGCTTTGAAGAATGTTTAACAGTTTTAAACTACCATAGGAACCAAGAGGATCTCAGGTCCAATCATCAGCAGAGGTTTTCTTATGCATCTATATGTGTTGGAGCATTTGAGATTAAATCTTTTTTTTTGTTTAGCGAGTTACTTGGTTGATTTCCATGTCTTCCTTAGGAGGTGGATTCATAAACTTGATCAAAAGGTATGGATTTTTTTAATATGAAAATTTCATTCAAGAAATATTTTAGGAAAACAGGAGCAAGAATGTCAAGCAAAAAAAAAAAGGGTATTTCCTGACAGATGCTGGTATAACCACTGGTTAGAAACTGCTGTTGATGGTCACACCTCTTTATGTAACTTTCACTTTTTTTTCAGTGAAAGATTTCAAGAGCTTGTTCTACTAAGAAGAGTTAAATGGTAACTAGACAAACATCTACAAACATAAATCACTGTAAACAATCATTCAATTAAGATTTTTAATAAGTAAGTAAATCTGAATGACAGGAAACTGATGCATGATATGTTGGGGGGTTTTCAGTGAGCATAATGAACCCAAATATATTTCTTCACCACAAGAAATAGTCAAGAGAAAGATGGTATCTTTCTGTAGCTGATGTTGGAACACAAAAAGACAATTTATAATTTGTTGTCAGCAAGTGTTAAATAAACACACTAGATGAGGGTAATCAGATCAGCCAATCCAGACTTTTGATTTCTATTTTATGACTAATTTTTAAGGATTGGATTTCAAACTACTGATATCCTTCAATTTCTGTTTGGTGCAGGTCTAATATTTAGGAGGAAAAGTCATCTTGAAGCAAGTCATGCAATAGTCAAGATCTTCTAGGATGCAATGTCTTAGTCTGAAATCAGCCTAATAAATCTCAGGAAGAATGCACCTATTTCACTGCGTAAGCCATAAAAGGAGGCTGCACACTAGATGATTGCAGAAGGTGAGATGAAATCAGCCCAACTTTCTTTTAAGGTAACTTTTCATTAAATAAATTGCCAGCCAAACTTAGGCTGTAGGTGACTAGTGTTTACATTAATCTTAAATTCTTCAGAGCAAGTTTAATGAACATCATACTGACATCTGTGCTTTAAGTCCTTCTCATAATAGGGAAATTTTTTAACAGACCAGATCCTGATGCTCAGTAACTATATTACTAAGTGACCTCAAATTTAGGGTGTAAGTATTAGGAGTCTCACTCATTTCTACCCTTACAGTAGCAATGCAAAGGAAAAAAAAGAGAAAATGAAAAAGCATGAAGGGAGAAAAAGAAAAATATATATATACCAAAAAAAAAAGAGCGCAAACAAACAAGAGAAGAAACCAAAAGACCAGAGCAAAAAGAGAAACAGAAACAATCTATGGAATTACAAAAATTCATTTTTGTGTCATAGATAAACATGCACAAACCACAGCAGATACTCTTCCCATCATTACAAGAGGCAGCCCTGAAACAAAATTCCAGATTTAGAAAGCTCAGTGGTTGGGGAAGCTGAGCACGGAGCTGTGCTTTGTGTATGGCACAGCCCTCGCCGTGGGGCTGTGCCAAGCCCCCAGACGCAAACACTCCCCCACGCTGCGGCAGCAGCACCGGGTGCCTGGCCCGGCTCCAGCCCAGCGCCAGCTTTTCCAAGCGCTCCTCGTCCTGCAGACTCCCAGTCACTTGTAATTGCAAGCCATAGATCACGTACACATCCAATATATAAGGTCACTTCCCACCCTGTGTGTTTTAGGGGTTTAAATTGTTTTAAATTTCATTACCTTGTACACGCTTCTCCAAGTTTCCCAGCTGATGGCTCTCAGCTGACCCCAGCCCCAGCACAAAGTGGGGGGATTATTCGTACTTGAAGACAGAAAAGCATGGCAGCATTGCTCTCCCTTGGGTACTGTTTGGAGAAGGAGGAACACCACATGCAGCTGTGGCTGAGTGCTGGTGGCCACTGCTGTCCCCACCACACAGTAAGAGGTGTTCCATGTGCAAGAGTGATACATTTTGGGAAACATACCAATTCCAGACATAGAACATGTTAATAGACATGTACAGTCAATGCTTAAATACCTATACGTATATTCATACTTACATATAAGTGTACATATATCATCTAAAGTTGGAGGTGCTTGGGAAAGATATCAGGGCACATACACTTGAATTACACGAGTGTGGTTTTGTGTAGATGGGAAAGTGGATAAGCACAGCTGTGCACATGTGCTCCTCATGTGCTCCCAGAATGCCTTCTATTTCTGCTATTTTGGCTGGGTTACCTCAGTCCCTAAGTCTGCAGCAATGCATGTCACCCTTTTGGGTACATTTTGTTATAAATCTAAGCATGCAAATATTTGTGTCAAAGCTGTCTACACGTGCAACCAGTTGAGAAGCTGAAATGCCTTCAAGTCATGTAGCAACTGTTTTCATTTTCTCTCAAATGGTGTTTCTGCTATTTTCTAATATCTGCCTTTTTTTCTTTTTATTGTCTTTATTCTTCTCTAAAGCTTAACTGCCTTTCTCTTTTTTGCCTAACTTCTAGGCAGTGAGAAGAATGTGTAGGAGCCATCTCCAAATGTTAATACAAAGACAGCTAAATTCCCAACTGTATCAAAACAGTCCCTTGCAGAGCCGCTCATCATTTCTTTTGTCTACACAAACCCTGTCAGAGAAGCCATAGTGCAGCCCTAAGAAACTACCAGAAATCCTGTAATAAGCACTTTCTTTCTAATGTGGCAAGGGCTTTGAAATTCAAGTAACAAATGTGACAGAAGGATTGAATTCAAGTTTACCCTGCGGTCATAGATGTGGTATAGCTGGGTATGAAGTTTGTGCCTGTGTGTTCTCCCAGTGCACTTAGCCAGTAATTGCCTGGGCCCAGGGCCTCTCCCACAGAGGTAAGAACAACGGGCTGACAGGAGACCATGGACAGGCTGGAGAGATGGTAGAAACTGTAGCTGAAGGAATGGACGTGTAGGATGATCTTCTGTATGTAATTAAAGCAATTAGGAGATGTTTAGCAGGTAGTCCATCTGTACCAAGGAATCATGGACACACTTAAGTGCTCCTGTAGAACCACATTCACATGCCCCACATTTGGGCAGTCTCAACTGATACAGCTAAAGCTGCCATTGCAATGCACCTTGCAGTGCAGACTACAATCACTACTGGATAGTGACTGATCATCTTGTTTGAGAGATTTGATTCGCTACATGAGAACTACCCTATAAAGAAAAGCCAAAACTTTTGGGGTTTGCTGGGGTTTTTTTTTCTTTGAGTTTGTTTATTTGTTTTTGGTTTGTGGTTGTGGGTTTTGGGTTTTTTTAATAAATAATCCATGAGTCAGTATGCAACACCTTTTAAGCATAGGAAATCTCCAACAGAGATTCTGGAAGGGAAGGTTTCTGGCAAGTATCTGTCTTCATAAAGCAACAACAGGACAATTTGGACTATGGTGGAATTCAAGGAAAATAAATATGAAATTGGCAGGACTCAAAGTAAATCCACCTGTCTTAAGATGATTTCAACTGTAAACACTTTGGGGAACTCAGACAGTTACCACCCACTGTGAGGATGACTGAAGCAACCAAGATGAACTCATCAAAACAGACCTGACCTTGAATTCCTCCTAGCACTAGTCCTAGCACTCTGCCTGCTTACTCTGCCTTAATCCACTTACCAGGTTTTCTGAAGTCAGTAGCCCAATAGAGCATGCGACCATATCCTCCTCAGTTTAACTTCATTTACTCAAATAACAATGAACAGTAACAACAACAATAATAATAATAATTCTCTTTCTTAACAAGGGTCAAGAGCATTCAGTTACCTGAATGTTCATTTAAGACCTTTTTCTGCAAGTTCAGGGAGTTTATATAGAACAGATGAACACTGAAGGTAGAATTCTCATCTTCCTTTTACTGCCATAAATTTGAAGCAGCTCCATATACCCCCAAGGAAGTAAATGGAATTTGCAGATTCTAAAATGGGGTAAGAATTTGGCCAACACCATGTACAATAACAGACTCTTTAATAAACTGACATTAAGGACACAGAGGGGAAACAAACAAACAAACAAACAAAACAAACAAAAATAAGTAAAACATGGTCCTTTAGTGACCATCAGTGGTTAGAGGAAGGGTCTTCTATAAGCCTATGGGAAGGGACATGCATTCATAAATTCTTGTCTGTTGCTAAGCGATGGATGGGCCAAATTTTATTTAACCACATCAGCAGCAAACTCACATAAGAAACATCAGGAGCAATAAAACTCATATGAATAGCTTTCATATATACAAAGGTTTCTTGTACCACGTGTCACATATTCAGTTTGTAGGAATAAATATATTAACTATGTTTCTCTAACTGAAAATATTTTCCACATGCGAACAGACTTAAAAGCACGTTTCAAAAGAAGATGCAATAATCAGATTTTAAACTTTGGCTTTAAATTCAAAACAGAACTTGAAGTAAGCCTTTGGGGATGTTCCTCTGTTTGAAGGAATGCACAATTCTTGTTACCTACTTCAAGCAATGAATGACAACACTCAGTCACAAAAATGCAACAGAACTACTTGGGGGTGTGAGGAGACTACATAAAACACATTTGAACACCAAGATCATAATAGTCAGCAAGATTTGGAAAAGACTGAAGCAAAAGTGGATTTGAAATTTTAAATAATAACATCAAATCTTTGCTTATCAACCATTACTTGTTTCCAGAGAAATAAATCATGACAGTTACAATTCCCCAGCTACCAGAAAAATGGGATATTTATTACAGAAAATAACTTCTCTCAGAAATACAGGGTCAGCTACTTTCACCAAAGACATGGTCAACTAGGCAATGTGCAGAATGAATGTTGTTGATTGGATTTCTTTGTTAAGGACTGGCAGAAAACAGTATACAATAGTAGCTAAACTGTAATCAGATGGCAAAAGAAAATAGCAGTTGTTCATCAGTGCTGTGCCCTTGATTTTTATTTGAGCATGTACATTGGGTGTGTGTAGGCATGGGAGCCAGGCAAACAGCATAGGGAAGGAATGGGGAAGAAAAGGCGCCCTGGTGATGAGCTGCACAACATATTGCAGTCTCTGAAAAACACCAATGCCACCCCATCTATGAAGGTCCTGTTATTTTCTTATTGTGGGGTTATTTTGCATGTTGCTGGCTTTGCTGTGGTGCAGGAATTTGCAGGAAAAATCAACCTCTACTCATAGATAGGTAGGGTAAAAAAGTGAACAGCATGCTTTGGGAAACAACAGATGTTAGCAAAGTAGTTACTACTGTTATAGTAGTTCCCACTGTAACGTTGTGTTGTTTGAATTGGTCTGTGTTTATCTCCTGTTGCAGGAGCCTAGCTAGCAATAACATACCAACAGAAGTTGAACCAGGACCTGTAAGAGGATGGTACAGGTACAAACTGGAAGGAGGGAAATGAAGTATTTTCCATCACTAGAGTGTTTGGACTGGCACCATAGAAAGAATAATAGCATAGAAGGTCAAGAGACCTTGGTATATCTAATCTAGGAAAATTGGACAGAAGAACAAGCAAGAAATACACCAAGGACCTTACTGCTGAGCCGCAGTGACAACGTGCAATGACTTCCCTCTCTCTTCTCTTTGCACTAAAACAGCCATGAGCTGTTGAGCCTCTGTGGCTCATAGGAACTGTTGTGCACCAGCCTGCATCAGTAGTGCTGGGAAGATGAGCACCCCCCCTCTCCTCTTCCTGTGTAAGAGCAGGAGAGGCATGCTAGGAATATTTCTCACACAATGTTCTCCTTATGACATTAAGAAGTTCTTGAGGTAGAGTTTTTACTCCCATGTTTCATAGCTCTTGCTGGACTTTCCTGAATGAACTACTCTCTTTTTTAACCTGTCTAAAGTTTTGGCATTCTGTGACAATGAATCCCACAGACTGATTGTAAAATTAAGTGTTACTACTTTCATGGATTCAGCACAGTCAAAATGTTGTGTCATTTATTCTGCCTTTTTTGGCTGTCAGTCATTATAAGTGCGTGCCTCTGAGTCATTTGCCCTCTAAGATAGTTCCAGTTGTATATTGACAGTTTTTAGTAGGATGCTCAGAAGTACTATAGGTCTTGTGATTTCTGTTTCTTCTATCCTTTTCCAAACTGTTCTCTACTGAGTGAGAAAACAATCAGACAGGCTTTTCATAGTATAATAGGATACAGAATGTTATAAGCCCTTATTGTTTGTAAAATCAGCATCAAAATGGTTTGTACAACTTTGCTGTGTTATAATCAAACCAAACTATTGTTATGGTGGTTGGGGTTGGTTGGGTTTTTGGGGTTTTTGGGTTTTTTTTTGGATCATTATTAAATGGAGGTAAAAAGCCACAGCAAAATTGCCAGATAATGTTTTCTTAATGTAATTATTTATCTTGACTTTTGAAACACTTCTTTTCAAAACCATCCTGAACTGCATTGCCCTTAAGTGCACAAAACAGACAACCTGAACGAGTGCATAACTGGGGTATAGTGAAAACTAAAATAAAGCAAATGCCCTTTGGGAATACATTTGTATCACAAATAGGAGCTCACTCTGGTTGATCCAGCTCCTGGCAGTCTCTGTAGCAATGTCAAAGACACAGTGTTTCAGAAACAACTCATGAGTCAGTGGCAAAAGGTTGAGAGATTTAGTTCAGAGAAGCCCATTTATTATATAATGAAATATTTCCATAACATCCCGTGTTTGACATCCCATAAGAATACCAGTTACAGACTGAGCTAATAATACCACATATTGTTGAAATTGCATTAACGTACTCCAGGATCTGATCCTCTTGCCACCTGCTTACAGACTTGTAACACTTTAACCATTTGGGGATGTAATTTTCCATGTTTGTTTCTGTTTTCCTATGACCCACTTCTGGGGTTTTTTTTCAAACTAGCAAATATTGTGTTTCTTTCCAAGAAAAGCTCTTGGGAGGAAAAATGTTGTTTTCTTCCTGTGAAATTAGGCCTGATGAACTTGTTGAGAAGCTTTCTGACATTCATGCTTTGGAACAGGAATATGAAATTTGGGCTATAGGGAAGTTTTGAGAAGATTTTTTAATAACTCTCATTATGGTCTTTTGCTATTAATCCACCAATTGTTGTGAACATCCAGAACTAGTTCTGACATCTGCAAAGTTTTCTTGAGCTTCACACAGAAAACGTTTGAAAGAACTCCCACCGTTTAAAAAAAATCTCTCCTTTCATCAGAAGAAAAGCAAAGCAAAAACAAAAACAAACAAACAAATAAAAACCCAAAAACACCAAACAAACAACAAAAAAAAACCCTATAGATGGTAAAATACTCAGCCAGAAAGGATTTGTTAACAAAAGGAAAAAGTATTATTTACTTTTCACTCTCTCTGTAATAAAAATAGAAACACATTTGGTCACACATCACAAACAGTATGCTTCACAGGAATGTTTCCTAACCTTTTATGTTACACCCTGTGGAAGATGGACTTGCTCTCTATTGCTCTGACCTCTCAAAGTTACTGCATTTTCACTGGCTAGACATTTTCAGCCCTTTTTCTAAAGTGGCAATTAAAGCTTCATTTGCAACTGTGCTTGTGAAGCTGGAGCTTTATTGTATCATTTCTGAAAGTCTGGGATTTATATGATCTGTGGAATAGTAAAACTGCTTTTGAGAACATAAAAAGTACATAAAATACTAAAAACATAAGAAATAAATACTATCCCTGGACAAAAACTATTGCCTCACAGCAAGGTGTTGAACACAAGCAGCAAACGTAAAGGAATAGGAAGAAAAGCAATGGCAGTTTGTCCTTTTCTGGAAAGTCTGGCTTTCTAGCTGACTGCATGGAATGAGTTGCAGGGGAAAACGAAACTAGAGAATATGTAAAGCTGGGAGATGAGATCATCCCCCCAAAAACAATCCTTCAAATTCATAGACACTTCTGGATTCATGAGGTGAGAATAACCAGCCCTGGGGACTGCAAAATTCATTTGTAGCATTTGAATTTGCTAACATGCACTTGCAAACTGTCTCCTCCTAGAAGGGGGAGCAGGAGATGCTGTGGAAATCAAGGGCAAAGAAACATAATTTTTTTAAAATTGCTTCTTAAAATGAAAGTGACAATACCCTGCATCCAGACAGCCTCTGCTAACAGTCTACACCAATTCAATCAAGTGTTACACCTACCTTTTAAGTTTTCATCAGCATATTATTTTACAACAGCCTGATCCTGCAAATGGTTGTTCCCAGGTGCATAATTATTTACACATGGAGTCCACTGAAAACAATGGGTGTCAGTGCATAAGTAACTACCTGGAAGACTGAGAGTCCTGAAATCGTTTCTGCATATGATAGGCAAGTTGCGTATTTGCAAGGGGATTTTCTTTCCTATGTGTATTTGGGGCTTTTTTGTTTCCAAAACTAAAATGGAGATAGGCCCACGTCAAAACAGCCAGACAAAACCCTTTGAACTTTAACAGTGGATAGAGTCCAAACCTACAGCAATCTCAAAATTTTGCATGTATAGTGGCTCTTTATAGTGGGCTGGATCCAAACCTCACATTGAAAAATATCCCCAAGGCAGTAGAACTTGGATCTGTGCTTTCCGGTTTGAACCCAAACTGAAAGTGTTGCAAGAAATGGCTCATTAGTTTACTCTGTAACATTTGCCTCCAGAAATCTGTCATTGAACAAAGGCTCCTCAACATCTGAAAAAAAATTATTAGTTATTTTTGGATAACCTGAAGGCCCTTTAAGTGTTGTAGCTCAATATTTTTTTGGAAATCAAGGTCTATTGCAGAGCTGTCTTAGATCTCTCTATCAGTGCAGACAAGGCTAACTTTTAGCACAATGAGAACATCAACATCCCACTTGGGGGGGCCAAATTTATAAAGATAGCAAAACAGACCCTCCCTTGAGGTGAAGATGAGGGCATGATGAAAATAGTCAGATTTTGGGTGACTATCACTAAAAGCAGTAGCTCTTTTCTTTCTCTTTCAACCCTTTTCCTTTTTTAATATTATGGTGTATCTCTACCCCATCTGTCATGAAAGGAAGAGTCCTTCCTCTTCCTCCTGTGTAGTTCTAGCCTTGTGAAAAAGCAGCTGTGCCTGCAAGAGCTGGGAAGTAGCCGGAACTTCCAATCTTCTTCAGTTCAAGTGCAGGCAAAACCAGACCACAGATTGCATCAGACAGGCTGATTAGCATGTCTTCCTCCACCCAACCTCCTTCCTAGAGCTACAGGATGGAAAGGAAAGGTATTCAGCTAGGTCCTAGCTCCTTGTGGGAAAACAGAGAAAGTGAGAAATCAAGTGCTTGGCTAATTTGTTTTCTTGTGAAAGCAATCATAGATATTTATGTGATCCATTCTGTCCCTTTGCTTGGTTCAAATGCTGGTTAATGTCACAGCCAGAAGGACATCTTAGAGAAGTAACATATCTCTACAGTATTCATGTCTTTAGCCCTGTTAATTGACAAATGCAGTGCTTCTCATGACTTGACCATCACACTGAGAGACAAATACACAAAAACAAGGGAGGTTTTGATAACTCATATTTGTGCCTTCTCAGTCCTAAAACAGGTCTCTCTGAAGTCCTGCACTGATCATGATCTCTGGAGCATTGATGGTTACATCCTCAAAGTAGTATGGATTTAGTCACATACTAATTACAGGGGGTTGATATTCTGACTCTAAAGACATTAATTGTGTGAGGAGGTTGTTTGTTTTCTGGTTTTTTTGTTTTGATTTGTTCTTTTTTAAGGGAAACTTAAATAGATTTTCATAAAACTCAAATTGCTTTTAAGCTTTGGCTTAATGCCTACAAGTATTTATAACTTGTGTAAGGAAGTCATCTATCTTAACCAGTGTGGGTCAAACATATTTTCCATGCTAATTAGATATATTGAATGTGATAAGTCAATGACAGTGCTTCATTTTAATCAGCAAAGAGAGGGCTCTTAACCTACACAGTGCATGTATAGCCTCTCCCAAACTAAGTGTAATGAGTCTGGAAATTATAAAATCACAGGCACTCGTTCCAAGGCCCTGGAGATGCTGGATGCTGTTTTTCTCCATGGGCCCTCACTTGTGGTAATAGAACGTTGGAATTCTACAGAGTAATTATCACTAAATTATAATTGCAGTAATGGATGTGTTAAGTCACTCTAGCAAGACCAGTTTCTGAATATAATCACCTAAAAAGGATGTATAGTTATTTTTGCTTTGACCCAGTGGAAATGTTCAAAATATCCCATGATTTTTGAAACAGCTACATGCAATTTTTGGTACTTTCCAGAAGAGTTCTGATTAACCCAGTAATAACCAGTAGTTTTTTGGTTTTTTGGTTTTTTGGTTTTTTTATCATGCACATTTGCAATATTGCTCTGTGCACTGTAGTCTCTGCTTTTAAAACTTTTGCTGCCAGATAAAGGGGACTTTTTGGAATATATTTTTGGAAATAAATTCCCAGTGTTATGACAGCTGTTCTGAAATGTGTTGTGACAAAAATAGTCACACAAAATGATTTTTTAAACATTCTCCAATTATTGGGGAATAACTGCTAGAGTAATTTCTTCGGAGTCTGTATATTTCATGTCCTAATATATATCTATTTGGTATATCCATATTTGTACACATTAGCCCTTTTTATTGCATATTCTACCACAGTGCAGATTTAAACTCTGAGGATCCAAGATCAAATAGTTTCCTCAGGACTGCATTGTGGCGAGTTCAGTGCTCAGCTCAGCAGCCCAACCACTCCCAGCAGGTCAGCTTGGTGTGCCAGGTGTCCCAGGCCGATGCACCTCTGGAGCAGCCCAGCTGTGCCTGGCTGAGCTGGGCTGTCACCATGCACATCCCGTTCTCCTTTTGCTCACATCATCACTCTGTGAATGTCAGGGCTTACCAAGCTGCAGTGTTTGGGCAGCGTTAATGGATGTGTCCCTGGCACATGCCGCACTGAAAACAGGGGGTTTACACTGAGGATATGATATAAACACTGCTCCCAAGGGCTGCCATCAGAGCTTGTTCCTTTCCCCAGCCTTTCAAAGGCAGCTGGTGTGTTAGTGAAGGAAGCATCACAGGAAAAGGGTTCTCAACCATCTTTAAATGAGACATCACCTATTAAAAGGAGGTGGAAACAATGGGGGTTATATTAAGCCACTCCAGATGCAGAGAGGCCTTCTTTTGGTCCTTCACACTTATAGGTCAGATTCCCTGATGCCTCTGACTTCGGTTGCTTACTGACATTACTGCTAAATTCTGTTACTTCTATTTTATACTAGTGTGAGCATAAAGGAGCCAGAAAAACTGAATATTGTTACCAAGGGCAGAAAACCCTTCAACAGATGGGAAAATGATCCCACTTGGCAAGAGGCAATGTTTGGTACTTAAAAAAAGGAAAAAGCTTTTGGATTTCAGCCACCAAATCCAGTCCCAAATCTTGAGCTGTGCAGAGCAATTCCCAGAGCTCAAAAATGTAATGTACTGTTGTGGATCATCCATTAAACTGTCTATTGAATGAGGTATAATGCTAAGCAGGCTGAGGAGAGCCTATCATTCAGATTAATGCAACTCCGACTCACAAAATCTTCAGAAATTATTTCTGTAGGTAGGGCAACTTGGTGCTAAATAAATTTGTTTCCTGTGAGAGCCAAGACCTTAGAGCATTAGAAGCCCAGAAGAATATGTCTGTTTCTAGGGGCTGAATCATGGCTTAAGTATGCAAGAAAATGGAAACAGAGTAAACAGTAATAAACAAAGAAAACTACATTATTTTCTACCTCTACACTAAAAACTTAGCAACTATATCCAAAGCATTAAAAAGTGCCATATATTCTTGTTTTAAAGGTAAATTTTAAAAAGATATTTTAGTCCAGTCAGCGAGTCTCTACGAATCCCACTCTGACTCCATAACTCCTTTTCAGTAGTGTGAAATGCATAATTTTGAGCTGTTGTCTGGATAAGGTTTTAGGCAGCCACTGAATGTGTCTCTAATGTTGTCATCCCAGGATGAAATACCATACACACAGTATCATAGAAAAAGCATCCTAAATTATTGTAGAAAATGTAGATTTACTTAAAAATTAACAAAAATATCACGCAACTCAAGATTCTTGAACATCTAGCAATTGGGAAAGTTTTTTTGAAACTATCTTAGCATATGAAAAGAATATTTTTCCCCTGAATACTTGAACTCACTATGATTGGAATAAAAGAGCATCGTTAATTTGACTGCCCTGCTTATTGGTGGCACACACACATATAAGAATATACACATATACCTTCAGTTTATAGGTGTCATTGGCAAACAAATAACAAAACATTTGTGACATGAAACAGTGAATTAGGAGATGTGTTTCTCTATTACTTGCATAGCTTATGCATTCAAAATAAAATTTTCTTATCTATTAGGTGGGTTAAGTCATAGTGTTATCAATTTGCATCAAAATACTCAGAAGTATTATTTTACTTACTCATAAGTGTTGAAAGTCTGTAGGTAGGGAGCAGAGAGGGACAGGAAAAAGGAAGGAGAATACATAGAACTTTTTATATGAAGTATTTTCAGTGGCTTTATAGTGAAATCTCAATTATATTCTTCCTGGTCCACAGACATAATCTGTGATCCCACAGCAACACAGTCGTCGTCCTCCTTCTCCTCCATGGTTCCGTTGAAATTAATTTTTCAGTCCCTCAGTGTCCCGTGATGCCTAAAGCAGAAGGGACACTGGAACCTGTGTCTTAAAGACTTGGTTCACTTCTCTGTATTTTACTATATAACTGTTCAGTTATTATAATATTATTTCATGATTATGCCTTGAAGTGAAAAACATGTGGGACCAAAAGATTGTATGCATGTTAATACAACGGGGTTTTTTTGCTGGTATCTGAGGGAGATAGCCATGTATGGGCATATAGAGTATCTTCCTCAGTCTCTTTGTACCTCATGAGTCTCATTGCATTTTAGTACAGCCTGAGGTATCTGGATATTGGGTGTTTGTAAAACACTGAAAATGAGCGTACAGCAAGTGGGAGTTCTGGTCTCAGATTCCTCCCTTTAAAAATCAAGTTGTTCTTTCTGGATGATCCTGAGAGGCATTGAGACAAAAATTAGAGGAACTTTGTATCTTTGCCCGAGTTGAAGGAAATAGTAACAAGACAACCTGAACCAAACATGGACATAAGCAGCCTCAGCCCCCAGTGGAGATTCACATCAAGGTCATCTGTCAAATAAGCAACAGTGAAGTACGTGTGCAGACTATTTCTTGTGACATATGCCCTTTTCTGGCACTGGAAGTAAGTAGTCTTCATCAGACTGTGGGACAATTTGTTTTAAATTGCAGCTAAAATAGATACATTGAATTTGAAGTGATAGGTCAAAAACAGAAAAGGTCTTAGAAATATGATTTATAGGTTTAGTGCACTGAAGGGCTGATATAGAGTCTTTCTCAGCTAGCATGTGGAATCACTTAGTTAAAACTCTGTTGTTTTCTTGAAATGGTAAAAACTATCCCTCAACTTTCTGAAATATATTAGGTAGAGAAAACTTGCATAGAGAAAACAATAGACAGTAAATGTGTAAAATCTATATCTCTTCTTTAACCAACTTTTCAATGCACACTCCAGTGCAACTAAAGGATTCCACCGTTATAGGTCCAGACCAAAGAGTAAAGGTAACAAGGGCTCTGTCCAGAAGCGAAGGATTTTGCACAAAAGAACTGACCCATCCCACATATGAAAAGTGTAGACCAGTAGTTTAGGGACCATTTGCTTTTATACGACAGTCTCAAGAATTTTCTGTTGGGACTATACAACTTCTGTTCCACACTGCTATCAGGCACATAACTTCCTCAGTCATGTATGAGATCATGAGAAAAAAATTCGAGTTTTGTGGTGTGGGTTTTTTTGGGGTTTTTTTGTCTGTAAAATTAGAGTGATACAAGCATTAATATTGACATTTCATAGCTGCTCCTAAATATCACATTATGAGAAACAGATCTTCAGGACTCTAACCAAGAAAGACTGTTTTTACTTCCTCTAGGAAAAGGTCCGACTAATACAATATTTTATTATGTCTATAGAGACCTTATTTTTATAATACTCTCTTTTAAGAATCTTCCTCACAAAGAATTCACAATTTCAAGTTATTTAAACATCACTAAAGTAATCATTGAATTTTTATCTCACTGGATTCAGACTGTGCTGTATAAAAAATTTTAGTAGCTCTCCAAAACAATCACTTTTTGTCAGTGAGAGCTATTTAACACTGAGGGGAAAAATCAGATTACTAAAAATAGGCATCTACTGCCATCTTAACCCTAAGATATCAAAGACATCCACACTACAACAAAAAAAGAAAGCTGAAATGGCATTAGATATGTATGTGTGTGTTTATCAAATATACCATTTTTTAGGTACCTGAATTACTTCCTACATACCAAAGACCTCATCCCTACTGAAGATCCATGAAGGAGATGATTATTCCTGATCTACATGTAACTGATTGTGTGTAGGAGACTGGGGACAGGTCCCTTTCTGTGGAGGATTTGGTCTGCCCAGCAAAGACCCTCCCAGAAGGCTTGGGATTCACCAGTGTGGAATTGCTTCTCCACTACAATGAAGACACTGTAGGAGTAATAGTTCATGGCCTTCAGCACATCTTAGCAGCCATGGCTACTGCAGATGGTTTGAACTAGCCCAAATGACCTTGCCCTAGCTAGTCTCAGAAATCCAAGTAAAGCCGTGCAGAACTGTACGGACAGGGCCTTCAGTAATGTGCTGGCTGCAAACAGCTGGGGATAGTAACATCTTAAACCAACACAGCTGTCTGCAAATTGAACATCTGTCCGCAGGCTAAATATTCAGCTGTACAATAAATAGAACAAGCTAGATATACTTTGGGCAACTTAAAAATGTGATTCTTACTAGTAGATATCATCTTAAATCTTACAAATTCCTAAGTATTTCTTGCATTACAAATATGGCAATGCTCATTTGCCTACTTTGTGTCATGATTCTCTGTCAACTTAGAGAGAAACAAAGGAGCTGCAGAAGTTATACAAAGCCATTTGTAGAGGATGTTAGCTGCTAGGGATTAACACCTTTACTTTCAGAACCATAATGGTAATGACACACACACATACATGAATATATGCAAGTATCTTTGAACGAGTCCTCTTAAAACCGAGCAGACTGTGTTGGGCTACAAATATGCAATAAGCAGAAAGTAAACTGAATGGATTGCTTGCTAAGACATGTTAATAAGACTACCCTGATCACAGGATCACAGAAGCAATTGGTTAGAAAAGACCTTCAAGACCATCAAGTCCCACTCTAAACACCACCCTGTCAACTAGATCATAGCACTGAGTGCCGCACCCCATCTTTTCTTAAACACCTCCAGGCTCAGTGACTGCATCACCTCCCTGTGCAGCCCATTCCAATCTCTCATCACCCTTTCTGTGAAGAAATTAATTCTAACGTCCGATCTAAACCTGCCCTGATGTGACCTCATCAGTACCCAGCACAGAGTATCATTTCCCTAGTTCTGCTGGCCACGCCACCCATGATCCAGGCCAGGATGCCATTGGCTTTCTTGGCCACCTGGGCACACTCTGGCTCATGTTCAGCTGCTGTCACCAGCAGGTCCTTTCCAATGGGCAGCTTTCCAGACAATCTGTCCCCAGCCTGTAGCTCTGCCTGGGGTTGTTGTGACCCAAGTGTAGGACCTGGCACTTGGCCGTGTTGAACCTCATGCCATTGGTCTTGGCCCATCAATCCAGCCTGTCCAGACCCCTCTGCAGAGCCTTCCTGCCCTCCAGCAGATCAGCACTCCCACCTGACCCAACTCCAACCTGACTCGGGTAAAAGCCTGTAGCAACCTTAAATTGTGCCAAGAATTTGAAACATGACAGTAGTGGAACAAATCTCAAATGGTCTCATATGGCAAGAAAAAATTATCTATAAAATCAGGAGCATCTTTTGATGAATTCCACTATGGCATATTTATGACACACAAATATTCTGCTACTGCCACATTGTATGACCTGTATTTGAGATTATACTAGGAACAAGGCTGATTCTATCACACAGTTCCAGAACGTTATTTACAAATATGACATTTTGGCAGATGTTCATTAGAACTGGTGATGAAGAGACAAAATGATTAAATATCCCATTATCAATCCCTGAATCATCAAGTATTCTTATTCATTGCTACACGTGCAAATCCCAGGGAAGGATGAAAATTGTGTAACGAATTTTCAACATACAATAAGTACATAGAAATGTAATTATATTTACATCTATATAATAATCAGTGATTTAATCAAATAACAGAAATATCATTCTTTGCTGAATATTTTAAGAATGTGTTTGATCTGACACATACACATGCACACATATATATACAGTTGGGTTACATTCCTCTTTGCACTACTGAAACTAAATTAATTAATGACATTTGCGTGTCTTTGTCCCTTTCTGAGTACTTGTGAAATATTCTTAAGAAGGATTTCATAACAAATAATGTCTAATTTTCAAGCTATTACTCACTAGCAATAACAGCACTTGTCAATAGGATTTCTGTTTTTAGAGCAATCTGTGCACATCAGGCCTCACAACATCATTGTGAAATAGCTGTTTATGGCAGACTTGGGCAAAATGCCCTCCTTGAATACAGAGATGCATGGCTTTGTGGTGCTGTGTAAAAACAATCACTTCACACAGCAAAGGTACATCCTTGTCTCACCACTGTGACCAGTCCCGGGATGAGACTCTTCATTTGTCTACTGTGAGGGCAAAAGGACCACAGCTACAGAGCTTCTGTCCTTCAGACTCTTACACAGCAAATGTAGAGTGGCTAAAGTATCCTTGTCTTTCCTGACGAAATGATGCCTCTACTAGAAGACTGAAACTGCATCAGTGTGTGTGAACTGCAGGGCAGTCTTTCTTAGGAGACTGTTAAACTCTGATGCAGAGCAAGTTCTATGCATTTTGTCATGATGTCCCAGTTTTATGACCCTGACTGTCTTTGTCCCACTGACTCGAGATGGGAGCAGAACTTTCTCTTGTGTCTTCATCTCCCTTTGTCCGACCACCAACCTGGCAGGAGCTTCTGTTTTTCTGGAAAAGATGCTCTTCAAGACTGTCCTTCAGAATAGGATCTAAGGAAAATTAGCTGAATTCAGTCAGAGGAAGTTGCTGTCAGGGCTCTGCTGTCATCTTCTTCTTTCACTGCTGCCCTTCAGACTAGAGTGGTGTGCTTTCAGGGCTTCACTTACTGCAATTTACTTGCTGAAATACTGAGTTTTCTCAAAAAATATTCAGTCATATCCTTCAGCATTACAACTGTTTGGTTTTGATTCAGATTTCTCACTGAGTATGCAGGAGACTAAAACCACCACACAGTTCACTTGTGCAGTTTGGAAGAAAAAGCTCATGGTGTGTAATTTCTCCAGTTTGAGTTCCTGTCAACCTTGACAGGCAGGTATGGGAATAGACCTGAAATTTGAGAGCTCTGGGGGAAATCTCCTTCCTGACCTTCTGAGCATCCATTCAAGGTTCAGGCAGCTACACCATACAACTTTTTTTAAAACATGCAGCAGGTGTCCCCTGCAATAAATTTTCTGCTTAGCAGTTGGAGTCTGCCACTTTAACTGCTTTCCAAGGTCAGCTTTGGAAGATGGTCAGAATTGGGCTGTACAGTAGACCACAATGGGCACAGAAAGTGCTTGCACTGCACGGTAAAACAGAACTGGCAAACCTATGTTTGTAACATTAATTTGTTCCTTGCTCCTGAAAACCCCTCTGTGAAAAGTAAAAAGAATTTCCCCACAGCTTCTGTGAGGTGGGGAAAAAAGTCCATTATATAGTGTTTGAGTTAATGGGCTGCCCCTGGCTGGATGCCAGTGCCAGCCAAATCTGTTCTGTCACTCCCACTCCTCACCTGAACAGGTGAGAGGAAATTAATGAAAGGCTTGTGGGTCATGAAAAGGATGGAGAGACATCCCTCACCAATTACTGTTACAGACCAAACAGGCTCAACTCAGGGAAATACATTTAATTTACTAATAATCAAATCAGAGTACAATAATGAGAAATAAAACCAAATCTTAAAACATCCTTCTGTCTTCCCAGGTTTTACTTCTTTCCCAATTTCCTCTACCTTCTCCCTGCCAGGAATGCAGGGGGACAGAGAATGGGGGCTGTGGCGTTCATCACACATTGTCTCTGCCACTTCTTCCTCCTCAGAGGAAGAATTCGTCACACTCTCCCCTTGCTCCAGCATGGGGCCCCTCCAGCAGGATACAGTCCTCCATGAACTTCTCCAACATGACTCCTTCCCATGGGCTACAGATCTTTACAAACTTCTCCAGTGTGGGTCCTTTCCACCGGGTACAGCCCTTCAGGAACAGGCTGCTCCAGTGTGGGTCCCCCACGCAGTCACAAGTCCTGCCAGAAAACCTGCTCCAGTATGGGATCCTCTTCCTACAGTTCACAGGTCATGCCAGGAGCCTGCTGCAGCGGAGGCTTCCCACAGGACCACAACCTCCCTTGGGCGTACACCTGCTCCACTGTGGTATTCTCCATTGGCTGCAGGTGGATGTCTCCTCCACCATGGACCCCCAGGAGCTGCAGAGGAACAGCCTGCCTCACGACAGACTTCATGGGAATGCCTGCCCTGGCATCTGCAGCATCTCCTCCCTTTCCTTCTTCACTGACATTGAGGTCTGCAGTGTTTTTTCTCTCACATGTTCTGACTCCTCTCTCTGGCTGCTGTTTTGCATATTTTTTTCTCCCATCCTTAAATATTTAACGGACTGGAGCATTTCTCTTATGATGAAAGGCTGAGGGAGCTGGGCCTGTTTAGCCTGGAGAAGAGAAGACTGAGAGGGGATCTTATCAATATCAATAAGTATCTCAAGGAATGGTGCGAAGATGACGAATCCAGGCTATTTTTGGTGGTGCCAAGCAATTGGACAAGAGGCAATGGGCAGAAGCCGATGCACAGGATGTAACACCTGAATGTGAGGAAGAAATTCCTTACTGTGCAGGGAACTGAGCAAAGGAATTAGTTGGCATGAGAGGTTATAGAGTCTGCTTCCCAGAAAATATTCAAAATCCATCTGGACATAAACCCAAGCAATGTGCTCTGAGGGACCCTGCTTGAGCAGGGAGGTTGCACTAGATGACCTCCAGTGGTGTCTTCCAATGTCACCCATTGTGTGATTCTGTGAAATCTATAATCCCAGGGACACTACCACTGTCACTGCCTGGCTTATCCTTGGCCAGTAGCAGGCTCATCTTGGATCTGGCTGGCATTGGCTCTATTGCACATATGGGAAGCTTCCGGCAGCTTCTCACAGAAGCCTCTCCTGTAGCCCCCCTGCCCCCACAACCAAAACCTTGCCACGCAAACCCAAACCAATGAGACAGAGACTGATAGGCTTAAACATAGATGGACTTGATAACAGTCCTCATCCTGAAAAAGTCCTATAGGAGCGGTCAGGGAGGCCAGTTCCCGCTAGGATCAAAGTGAGGCCTTTTTCCAAAGGATCCATACTTTCTCCAAAGAGAGGGAGAAAGTACTGCTAGATTTCCCATCAAATAATATCTGCTATCCATTTCCTACACCTTGCAGGGAACAGCCTCAGAAAAGTAAATAGTTGGGAATACAGAAGAGGAGTTCTTATAATTTATCTCAGAAATGGCTGAACTAGTTTTCTCATCAATGCTAGGCTTTTTGTTTGAACTCTGCAGCGTTAGTTTCTTACCTATACCCATCACAGGAATACATCACCAAGAGCAAATCTTCTGCAGCGCACCAGGATAGCAATTCACAATTTCCTGTGGTAAATACTGTATGATTTATTTTTATTAGCTATGGCATGAGTGCATATTAAAATGTGAGGTCTATGGCCCCCTTTTGCTCTAGTATTATACAATGCATGCTTCCAGTCACATTCTAGAGAAATGATTAGGCAGCTGGATCATTTTCCTCCCCATCCCATCCCTACCTTATCCATAAAGCACAACTGTCCGCTACTGAGTCCTCCTACAGCTTATTTCCTCCCCATTTTAAAAACAGAACAGATCATCTCTTTTAGCTTGTGAGCAGACATATGTGGGGGAACCCTAACCAAAAAACCCACAGGAAAAACCCATGAGTCCTTCTGTAACTGTCAGGGATAGCTTAAGGAGGAAGATAGAAGCTGGCTGAATCCAGAACTGAGTTACATGATTGCTCAGTGCTTTAGAAATTGTACTTTCAATATGATAGACAGGCTGGCAGGAATGTTTCTAGATAGAGATCAAAAACTTCAGCCAATGAAGCCAAACGGTAATAGAGGCCCTTCATGTTTCTTTTAAGAAACACACAAGTATAGTGGCTCAACATGTCATATTTTTGCCTTATTTTGAATTTAGCTATTAAGGAAAACAAACAAATTAAGCATTTTTACCACCAGAAAACAGCATTTGATCCACAACAAATGTTAACCTCCGCCTAAGTTTGTTTCCCTCTCCTGCACTTGAATATTACTGATTAACCACAGGAACAGAAGAATCTTTAAGTTCAGCCCAAACTGTCTGAAAGCTTTTCTTGGTTTCCCAAGCATGAATTCCACAGTACTTAGAAGAAAGAAAAGTATTTACAAGCTGAGTGGTAGGAGACACCTGGGGGGAGTGAAACTGATAGTGAGAATAGAAGTCTTATTCAACTGTTGATGGAGTCAGAAGTTTGCCCAGAAAATACAAAAGATAAGCCATCAATAAAAACTGTGGTCTTGAGTTTCATTCCACAAATAGGATAGTAGAGCATGGAAATAGCATCAGCAGTTCCAACTGAAAACATAACAGAAAAACAAACATCAGCAGGGTGTTAGAAACTGATCTGGAAGAAAAAAAAGTCATTTACAGGTAAGATATATTGGGTGAGATCTGTCATGTGACTGCAGCTCTTTTATGCAGGAAAAAGGCTCATGTAGTGAAAAGAGGCTCTGGAAATTTAAGATGCAGCAGAAGGAGGATTTCCTTCAGCAACCATGAGGAAGGCTTTCAGCTGTCCCTCTAAAAGTCACAGGTGACCCCAGGCATCAGATATGCCCTCCACTAGAGATGGGGCCACAGAGCCAAACCACATGCGATTCAGGGACCTTGAGCAAAACTGTCAGCAGCAGAGCACCCAAGGCCTGTGGGCTACATAAATTCCACAAAAATCTGAAGACTGCCTCAGTGTTTGCAGCAGCCTTGGGTAGAGAGGGGCCTGAAATGGGCTAAAACTGCCTGTACTTCTCCCTCCCATGTGAGTAGGAGTCCTGTGGTCTTTGGCAGGCGACGCAGACTGTCATCCCTCACTGACACTGAGATGATGTAGAGCTGCCTTTAAATCCAAAGACAGGAATAGTCTGAGAAAAGGACTGAGAATAATAAAGCCAGAAGCTGCACCAGGAAAAATGCTCTGGTATTCCATGAGAACATCATAGCACCCACCATGGACCTCCTTGCATCCCCACAACAAGCCAAGACATAAGGAACTGCTTCAGTTGGGCTAGGTCCTGGCACACAGCTTCTTCCATGTACAGGATGCTTCCACCAGCATTGGGATAGCACAGCCTCATGGACTTCAGAAACAAAATTAACAACAATTCATCCACTACCTTAAAATCTCATATTTTAAGACTTAGTTCATGTCAAGTCACTTCCCATGACCACAAAACAAAGCCTAAATGGAACGAGGAGAAGGAGAACTAGAGGAATATTCTTATCCTAATGAAAAAATTAGCAGGCACACCTGCCTAAAGGGGCACAAGGGAAGATATTGTAAGCATTTCTTTGCTCTGACAAACTGCTTTAGCAGTGAGAGCACCAGGGAAGAGGCTGCCAGTGGCTAAAAAGAAGAAATCCCCAAAGTGGCCACAACGTTCGAGGAAGTGTTCAGGCCTGAGTCAGCTGTTAGTTAGGTAGCTTCAAATGGGAGAAACCATTTATAGGAAGCCCTGATTCTGAAAACAACAAAAATCTCATGTATTCCATCTGGCATTTTGACAGGTCAGTGAATGTTAGATAGAACAGAGAGAAAGAAATGAGGCAAAAGCTTTAATGGCATCCAGGAAAGTCTTTAGTTCCTTATGACCATCTCGTTAATTTCTGTCCAAACTAACATCAGTTTGCAGCTCATCTAGATACATTAGATTGGCTCCTGGGATGATTCACTCATTGAGGTGGATAAACTCTTTCCACCAAAAAAGCAGAAGGTGACATAATGTTTGTTCTAGTGGCCTTCATAATCATTCCCCCAGTGTTCCAGGGACAGGGCAGAGAATCAGATGCCATGATGCACAGTTTTGTGGTGCTAATTTAATTGGAAACAAACATAAATAGGGAAAACAACACCCCAAATCTCTCATTTCAAATTTAATGCTACTGGTGTGATCTCGTCATTCCAAATTAATGGATTATGTAAATAAACTCCCCTAAAATACAGCTGCTGTGATGGGTTCTTGCTTTCTGTTGGTTTCTGTCTAATTTATTTTATTCCTAATAAATTTGTAGAACAGACCCTTGTAAGTATTTTCCAATAACTTTTAAATTTCTACAATTGCTGAGATAGTGTCTCAGACAAAGACCTATAGGGCTGAAATAAAAATAGTGAAGGGTTCAAGATGACATCATGTTTTATGAACACAAGACGTGACCACAAATAACCTACAATAACCTTTAAAATTAGTTTTTTCCTGACTTCATAAAACAATATTTTATTTGGCAGGCCCTTATTGGCAAGCACTTTGAACAGTTCTATTTGTTTTCTGTAACCAGGAAGACACAACCAGTGTTTTCACATAGGTTTCCTCAGTACTGTGGTTTTGCCATTTTTTGCCTCTTTATTACTGCCTGCTGCTGTTGAATATTTTTCTTTGGGATGTTTATTAAGAACAAGGATATGAATTTAAAGAAAAACCCCAACTTTCTTTGTAACAGCACTGGTGAGTTTCTCCCACTGTAATATTACTGTATCAAAAACGCAGAAATAGATCATGGTATCTAGAATGATCTGGTTGCTTTAAGTCTAAAGTTATGTAATAACATGCAGCTGGCTACATGTATATTATGAGAAACTGAAGGAAATCAGCCCATATGTCCTTTGATGCATTAACCAAGACCAAGATTTAGAAATCCACCATAGCTTGTAACACCATATGAAATGGAGGAAGGGGCTTAGCCGGTGACTGAATTAAATAAAAAAAAAAGCCCTAAGCATTCCAGTTAAAGTAAATTAGAAATGAACATTATAGAGTGACAGAAATACTTCCGGTTTCTTAGAGGATTGTACCTGGAATTAGTTGCTGTTTCATATCACCACCACCAGTGGTCCTGCAGAAGAGAGTCACAACTTGTGAGACGTGTTTTCATAGTACCTCCTGTAACTGACTGGGTTTGCTCTCTGTATTCGACCCTGCAAAACCTTTTGTTGTTTTGATTTGTGCTGTTGTGGACAAAATGGACTGTTTTCCCACCTTATCTGTAGGAGTAGTTATGCTGCTCCCAATGTTTTAAATATCTTAATTTGGGAGTTTGTGGGGTTTTGTTGTTTTGCATTTATATATATATGTATATATATATACACACATATAGAGATATATAAAAATATAAACTTCCGTAAGGTTTTTATTCAGTATATTTTGAACTAACATAGAAACTTAGTCTGCAGTCCAAATTGCACTATTCAGCAAATCCCATCTTCCCTGCTGCCTCCAGCCCCCACAAAAAAAAAAAAAAAAAAAAAGGGGTTTTATATGTTTGAGCAGGAGCCATGCAATTAAGATGAGCTTTTCAGCTTCTGTGCACAGTTTGGAGTTCCTAGCAATCCCTCTTTCTTCTGTACAGTGTGAAGCTTGAGTGAATAAGGTAGGTTGCAATAATTAAACTTGCTCTATTGACCTAACCAAAATTAACTGGCTATGCAACAATGTAGCTGTCCATGTAAAAACAGGAAGTCAGATTTCCCCAAGTAACCCTTATTCACCATGAGAAAAACAGCTGGTGCTCTCCCTTTACATGCAAGTGTGTGGGGCATGGATAAAAGATGTATACTTCTGATATCCTCTCTTTTAAAAGGCTGTGGTTTTTTTTCCAGTGGAAGTTTTCCAGCACTCAGTTCCTGAGAGGCAGGGCCCCAAGATAGTCTGGTCAAAATAGTTAGAATCATATCTTTGTAAGGAGAAGTCTGTGAAATCGAACAAAGAAGCCACATTAGTATAACATGAATAATACTCCCTGACCTCCAAAGAGAAAAATAATAAAGGATTTATTACGCTTTTTTTTCCTCCCTAAGAAAGAGTAATAAGAAAAATCCTCCTTACAACAATAACCACTGTTTCAGAATCAGAGCCTTTGTGTCACTGGTTTTCAGTAGTTACGCTACATTTCGCCCAGTACACTGCTGGGATTTTTTATTTTTTATTTTGCTATGCATGCTCGCACATCTGCTCCACATGTGTGATCAGCAACTGGATTTTCTGAGCTGAACGTCCTGTTAAATGGACAGAGTGGGCAGATCATTCCTTAGAGAGCAGAGAATCTGCCTCTGGTGGATTGCTGCCAAATGCAATGGTGTAATAAAGAAAAGAAAGCTGCTCATTCGGATTGCTCTGAAATGAACTGTGTCCTCTCCTAAAATTCCATCTGGTAAGATCCCTGGAGGCGCAGTCCAACACACCTAGGTCTGGCAGCCTGTATGTTTGATGGCTGTAAATGTCTCTGCGTAGGTTGCTGGGGGAAGGCAGGACCATTAAGAATTAGAAGAGGTGAAACCATTGTACTCTCATTCCCTTTCACCCCCCCAGACAAAATTACATACAAGGGATGTGGAGGTGAATGTACTTTCTGTCGCTGACACTGACAGATAATTTTTAAAATACGTGTTATAGGCTTTGACTTTTTCTGTATTGTCTGAAAGCTTTGTTTTCAGCTGATGGAAACCAGCAGCAGTCTGGACTGATTATCCCTCTTCAGGTTTGGCCCTTAGCGCATTAATCAAGGGCTTCTTAGTAAACTGTATGAAGGAGATTGAAGTGAGCATTTTGGTATGTGTGCAAGGAAATCCAGCTTCCAAAAATCAAAGCACACGAGGGACTGATAAAAGATGTGCAAAGCAAGAGAAAAAATTAACAGATGCTTCCCAGTTTGGGCCATTTTCACCAATGAAACCCAGCTCATATGGTTCATGGGTCTGCTGCATGTTAATTTGGTTCTTTCCCGATCCTGGCAAAATTAAGATTGCAACTGCAAAGTGCTGGAGCTATCCTGAACACAAGTTGATTTTCTGAAGTAATATCAGTGCTACTAAAAGGATTCTTCTCGTGGGCTTAGTAGTTAGTTCTGCACTAGGCAATAGTATCACATTGGTTTAATCCATCTCTGTAATAGATGTCCTGTAGAACATGACTATTCTCAACAAACCAAATATTTAATTTTCATTTTCTTCTCAGTCTACATGTATTCTGGTGAAATAAACAGGGCCTGGGAACAGTTCTGGACACTGAATTATGATCATCTATGGTGTTAAAGAGTTAGGCGTCCCTAGTAGCCTCAAGGCTGCTGCCAACTACCCTTCAAACCACTCCCAGGCACAAATCAGAAGCAGGGGATTTCCAGAACCATTCCCAAAAGACAATTTGTAAGCAGACACATGGTTTTGCAGGATAAGAGTGTTTACTAGAGCAGAGCTGGCTGCCCTGTACTCATTGGCCTTGGCTCCTGGGAACACTCTGGGAATGTCTCAGTTGCCCATCCATAGGCCAGGACAACTGTCACCAGTGAGACATTATTTTAAGAACAGGCAGAGTCTACCACTTTTTGTGACAGTGTTGTGGGTTTGGGTTTTTTGTGTCAAAGACAATTTTCTTTGTAAAAAAGCACAAATCATAAAACTCAGGATTTGTTTTCAAGGCGCCTCTCTGCAGTTACCACTGCACAGGGTTTTGTTTCTGGGATTGTCCTGGAAGCTATTGGGCTACTGTGTCCCTACAGTAGTGTCACTGACAGGGTAGATCTCACAGTCTCTAGCTAATGTAATCACACTGTCCCATTGAAAACATTCTAAAAATGTTTGGGCTTGTTTTTCCTTTAGCAGAGGTGTTTTAAAATAACTAGCTGCTAGTTAAATTGTGAGTTCCTATTGTTCTTGTTTATCCATCTGCTTGTAATTGTGCTGTTTTTGGTTCAAGATGATTTTTAACTAATTTGAAATCATTAATTTGATTATTGCTTACCACCCAGAAAATCCAGGATTCTGCCTTTGCAAGACTTTTCAAGAACTTGGATTCAGCTCAAATACAAATGAATTATTATTTTTCAAATTTCTCTTGAGTCAGACATTCTAAAAAAATGGCATTAGAAACAATTGCAGAAAGGGTGATCCTTACAGAAATTTCTACTTTGGTTCAAACCACTGTTTTAACAACTATAAAACTGAGAAAAACATCACTTTCACTAATAGCTGTGCTGGATCATCAGGTCTCAGACCAGGTATTCTAGGGAAAATCCCATGTTTAACCGGTACTTTCTGGGCTTCCTTGCAAGAACCTGCAACCTGGCAGGAATTCCTGAACGAACCACCTTCTAGTCCCATGGAAGGCTTTGCCTGAGCCAAACACTTCTAGGCTCTTTGCCCCCAGGCACCTGGGACAAGGAGCAGAACCAAGGGCCAGGACTTGAAGGGCTTTCAGTCGGCTGGCAATAAGCTCTAATGCACAAACCTCTGAAGCCAGTGGTTTTCCACCTTGAGTTTCTGCTGATTGGGTTTTGAGAAATGCAAGGCCTTTAGTGTTCAATGTTCTAGAGTCAATGAACCATTCCATTAGACAATTTCTGATATAAATTAGTGGAATAAACATAAGGTAGAAAACAAAGCATTGGGTGGAGCTTTTATTAACTAATCACTAGCATTAATTACGTTAAAAAGTTGAACTAAAACCAGATGAAGGTTGTCCAGTTTGGCAGTTGGAGATAGCTGGGGAGGGGGTTTAACTGTTTTCAGCCAGACTTCAGATAAGATTTACAATGTGGCAGGATACATCTAAGGAAATCATACTTTCAACTTTTTTACACTATTTAAGTAACATAAAGAGCTCTCCAATTGTTTCAAATGCAGATCCTATCTTGATCAATTATTATGTACAAAAAGAGGATTTAGCAAATAGCTAGTTGAAATAGGACAAGATCATTAAGACAAATGCTGAAGAAAGGTATTCACTCATTATCTAAATCATGGAGACAGTGTAATAACTACTGAGGAGGTGAATGAACTAGATTACAGGGCCCACCACTTGAAATTAACCCATTTTGCAGTTTCTGTAAGTTCACTTAAAGGTTTTCGGTATTTTCTTGTTTTCTTCCTGCCTTTCTGTGTCCCCATTGGTGCTCAGCCTTCTCCTTTGTTCCCCTTAAGCTAAAGTCTCCCAGGAGTGCATTTTCCTTGTAGTGGCCACAGCATCACATGGCAGACATGTGGCTCCTGCCACAGGAGGCTGGGGTCACACCACCTGTGCTAAGAGAGTTCTGCAGGGCTTCCTGCTAACCAAACTTGTGGGGGAAGAAAGGGGCACAGAATGATTTGGATATGTACATGAGAAATACAGAGTTAGTTTAGACAGAACAGGGTTCCTTCTTTGAAACTTTGCTTATCAGCTGAGCACGGCATTTTGTCCTGAGTTTTCCTCTTTGTAAGACAGTAGAACAGAAAATCAGCGTTTGTCTGCACAAGAACATTGGATTTGAGGCTAAACATCTCACCCACCTTGTGTACTGCTCTGCTACCCTTTACAGACCCAGAAAGTGTTTCCACTGGCTTAGGTGGGGTTTTGGATTGAGGCCCCCATAAAGGTACAGTAGAAAGCCCCTAAACAAGCAAATAAAGCTTCATGAAGCCGAACTATTCTATATTCTGCAGTTCTGTTAAAATGTATTTAATATTAATTGAAATCTTTGTCATTTTATAGGGTTACGTAAATAAATGGAAAGGAATATAGAGGAAGACACAGTGTTGTGTATGATAAATAGGCTATTTTAGCACATGTGGTGGTAGAGAGGCAGAGCTCTTCAGAGCCATGCAGCTGTCTGCTACTGTACCTGGCATAGATCTCATAAAGCTTAAAAAAACCCTCCATAATACAATACTGTTCCATGCCACACCACACACCTCTTCATTTTGCAAACACTATGTCAGCATCAGGGACTAGTGAGAGAAAAAAAACTACTACTGGGGAAAAATATTTGCCAACTTTGTCTGTTCAGTGTTCAGTACCATTTTTAAATGCCTCAGCAAGTTGTTCTTAGGTGAAAGACAACAGTCTGCCAAGTCTTGAGAGTAAACATTTTGTGTTGGTCCACCCACAAAGCATTCAAATAAGAAACTGGAGCTTATTCAGTGTAACTCAGGTTTAACCATCTCATTTTCAACATAGTTCACTCCTCATGGCCTTTCAGATCCCAGTCTCTTCATGTTTGTTCTCAGCCTCCTGAAGCTTCCCACTTGCTCTTTCATGTTTGACATCTGGCTTAATCAGACTTAGGTTATCATTACATTTGTGAACACATCTGATGAAGGTGCCTGTTTTATTACTTACCTGCAGTCTGGTTTTAAACATTAACATCTTAAATATCGACAGGTTCTACTCTTGTTCCCCAAACTGCATATAGTTTACATGTGTTTCTCCTAGGCCTATGGACATTAAAAAGGAAACAAATATATATATGGATATATTTGCATCCATACACTTTTTGTATATAGATTATAGATTTCATTTATAGATAGATATAAGTGCATATGCTATATATATTACACATGCAACCCTAGAATATATATTTTTTATTAGGATTTGTCCCTGAGAAGTGTGTGCAGTGGTAAGTGCTGGCAGCGGGCTCACAGTTCCGTCCCTCATTGAAGATACTTTGTTTTCTACCCCTGAACTGAGCACAGGTCACTAAAGATAAAAATTTCTACAGTGTGGCAAGACAACCAAACAATGCATGAGCCTTTATCTTAAGAATTTCACTGTTCTGATAGTAACTTACTTGGAGATTACCATAGGTTGTATATGTGGCTTAAATCCTGTTCCACTTCAGAAGATAAGAGTGCAATGTGACTGGTGACTACTGAGCTATATAGTTCCTTGATCTCCACTCCTCACGAGAAATCTGATAAAGTACCTTGGACAATTTGTCAGAACTTCTGCTCTTATTATCTTCTAGGACCTGAGAAATTGGCAAACACTCAAGGAGTGTGATTTGTTCCAAAGAAGAGAAACTGCTGCAGAAATCAATACTTCTCTCAAATAATTTTGTGTATTTATAAGGAATGGATTGAACCTCTTTTCCTGAGGAGAAAACCCACAGTTTTTTCATTGTATCAATGTCCTTCTAAGTTACCTCACAATGAGGACTCTCCCAAGGGTTTTCAGGGTTGTGCAGCAAGCTGTTTGTTGGTATCTATTTCTTTTCCTTCTATACCATGAAAAGGAATATATTGCAGAGGAATCACAAGTAACAGAAGCCAGGCTAATAGAAGAATCAAATTAACACAGTCATGCCAGGCCTGTGCTGCAGGTGAGTTAGTAAGATTTGCAGAAGGCAGTGCTTATGAGGGCAAGCCCAGAACAATACTCAGGAAGCTGATTTTTAGGGCAGATATTGTTTACAATCTCCAGAAGCAACACCTTGTATAGTATGGCTGGACCACTGGGTTACTGTGGGGGATTTTCTAGGCATGTCTTTTTCCTGCTTTCATTTACTTCTTTCATTTATGCAACCATTACATTCAATGATATCCTATTCAGCCATCCAAACAGACAGCTGAGGTTCCTCAGTTACTTTCAGTATGGCCTTGTACTAGAGTGGAGACCAGAGGCACTCCATGAACGATTTGTTCCCTTGATTCCGGGGGTCAAAACTGCCCATTTCAGGGGAGCATCACTGGACTGTCTTTGACTGAAAGTACAAGGAAGAGTTGCAATTCAGCAGCTGTTTTCTCTCTTAATTAATAGCATATACAAAGAGATATTTATAACATATGCTGCTTTACAGTTCTATCTGGAGTAAGCTTCTGATCTTTAATGTGGACACTATGGATTTTAGTTGGAGTACCTGCAAACCAAAATTAGTCATGTTAATCTTTAATGCAACACCTAGCTAAATCCTTTAAAACAACTGGATTATCACAGTCTTCTGTAGAAATAGCCAATGAGCTATTATGGAGACGGGACATGTTGTAAGGAAAGGTGGGGGCAGAGGCGGCATCAATTCTTGATTGTGCACTTCTCTGAAGAAGTGTAATTGCACTATGTTGCTGTCAAGGCTGTGGGTAAATCAAGACTAAGAAATTGTGTCTCTCAGCAAAATGAGAACAGCTCTCCCTGGCTACTACACATTGCTTGCTATCACCTTTAATGAATGTTTATAAAGTACTTGGGGATCTTCCCATGCAAAATGTTACATATAAGCCACTGAAAATTACTTTTTATTGTGTACTTGTTTAAGCTAATGCTAACTAATTAGTAGAAAATTTCAATCTCTGTCTCAGGTAGGTCAGAATAATTGGAAAGTACTGGGTAAAATATGTGAAATCTGAAAAAAAATCTGTCTGAAAAGTGTAGTGTGCTCACAAGTAGATGGAGAAAGGGAATCTGTCATTTATCAGCACTTGTATTTAATCTAATAAGAAAGGTCAAGAATACAGCAAGCTGATACAGCCAGAATATTGTCTGAGTATATTGCACTGATAACAGTCAGCACTTCAGTTGGATGAAATAAGTAAAAAGATCCAGTATCCATGTGATATTCAAACATCTTACATGTGATCTTTAGACAACTTTAATATGGAGCAAAGGAGTCCAATCAACTTGGAGCTATGAATCTTTTCTAAGCTGGGGTGAGGCCCTTGTTAATTACACCTCTAGCACTAGTGCTTAAAATAAGTGGATGCAACGAACAGTGCATAAGAATAAAGAGATTGATGACAACTGAGAATAACACTGACTGGGCCTGGCTTAAACACAGGCCCTATAAATTAACACGTGTGCAGGTGCAATTCTGAACGTGCCTTTGTGCATGTGCACGTACTTTCAGTGTCTGCCAGACAGAGATCACAGGGAGCTATTGCAGCTCCCTCAAGCCCTGCTTGGCTCTGGCCGTTGTTGAGGAGCTGGTAATTGTTTCCCCAAACTGCATACCAGGTGCAGCTCCCTTGGCTCTAGACTGTCATTCACAACACTGCTCTGGACCCACTTGGGAAGAGCCCACACCTTTTGCACACACTATGCTAAAGAAAGAGGACAAGTGAAAACCGGAGAATAAGTACTTTGGTATCGAAGATATTTATCTTCAGCCTTTGCTGATTTACACTTAGCCATTAATATGTGATTGTATGACATTATTTTTAAGATAATGGATCATCACAAATGTAATTTTTAAAACTTCTATGTAGGATTTGCTGAACAATATACTTTCTTTTTTAAAGCTTTAAGTTTTAATACAGTTTAAGTTTCATGGAGGCACCTGGGACTCGCTGACTACAGCAGAGGGCAGAGATTTTAGGCTGGAAGTCTGCAACCCGAACCTCGGCACAGGCCACGAGGCCCTCTCCCCCTCACACGCACATCCACCTCATAATATCACAAACTCCTTTACATTAGCTAAACCCACGGACCAACCTTTATCACATACAGCACATAAATCAGAGCTAGCAGGGCCGAGCTGCCGAGGGCTCCGCGGGTGCCGCGGTGTGTGCCGCCGGCGGGAGCCCGGGAGCCGCGGCCGCTCCGCCCGCGCCCATTGCTGGTGCTCGACTCCCCCTGCAGGGCGAGCCGCGGCCCCGAGCCCGCCCGGGCCCTGTGCTCCCTGGCCCCGGCGCTCACCCGCCCCGAGCCGCCGGCTCCGCAGGGGGATCCCCCTGGAAACGCCGCTAAGGTGTGACAGCGAGCGTTTATCGCGGCAGCAATCTTAACCTCCTCAGCACTTACTTTCCTCTCGCTCAGCATTTTAGGGTTTCAGCCCGTTTCTCTGTGGCTCTCAGGTGCTCCTAGAGAGATCCTGTTTTCTGCATCCTTCCTTTTCTGGTACAGCTCCCTCCTCCTGCACGGCTGCCTCCAGCACACCTCTGCATCACCTCTCTCACCACGCTCTGTGGCAAGAGCTGATTTTTTTGCCCCTCCATGGAGTCTGACATTTGAAAATCTTCAGCCTATATCAAAGACATAAAATGGCATTTTATTTTTTTTTCTTGATATGAGTAGTGAGAAAAAAAGGGAAATTTTTAAACATCTCTTTTACTATTTTCAATCAAAGTCAAACATACTTTGGCATCCAAATGCAGCTTGTTTCAAGTGCTTTTTGGGGATTTGTTTGTTTGGTTGGGGGTTTTTTGGTTTTTTTAAATTAAACAGCATTTCCTTATAATAGTATATAGCCTCATGGGTGGAATATTCTGCTGTTTAATGCCACATCTTGCCTATGGAGTAGTCCTCCTGGCTGAGCATCTTTCACAAAGACTTCAGAGTTGTCCAACTTCCTCCTCAAGCCTGCAGCTTGCTCCGGTGCCTCAGAAGAAGATGGTGCTCCGCAGGCACTTGGCAGAGGACAGCTGCGAGATGGGAATGAGGGCCTGAGCTGCTCTCCTCTGAAGTCAGCATGGCAATACAGAAATGTGAGGCCTCGGTTTTGGGGAATTGATTGAAGCCCGCATGTTTTAAACCAAACTAAAAGCCCTGACTTGCTCTGATTTGGTTCCAAAGATCACTTCAACTTTGTAGACCATGTGTTCTCTTCCCAAAAATTCATTCAGGTGAAATATTCCCAAGGATTTTCTCCTCCTCATCCTACCAAACATCGGCCTCAGCCCTAGGCCTCAGCCCTACACACAAGGAGCAGCCCTGCTCCCATAGCACTGCACACACAAGTTGGAAGTCCAGAATCCTCTATTAAGTGCTTTCAAAAAAACCACAGTTCTTAACAGCATAGTCATCAGTGTCTATGGGTCTGTCTGAAAAGGATTTCAGCTCAGTTCATGTTGCTGATAAACAAAATAAACAGGGACGAGCATTCATAAATCTACCGCACAGCATCAAATGAGTCAAATGAGAAACATGGCTGAGTAATTTTAATACACCGATAAATTCTGTGGTCCAAGGTTCTTGCCTGTATTTCAAGTACATGACTTATACCACCTGTTACCTCTAGAGCCACTGAAAAATGAATGCAGGCAAAGCAAGATCGCCATAGTTCAACTGGTTAATCAAGGGTTCCCTAATACACAGAGTTGTTTTCGGCACTCGAGTCTCATCTCAGCAGTAATAAATTTTACAAGACAGCACTTTCAAGCATTTATGGTTTTCAATTTATGAAATACTTCATAAATATGAATACATTCACTGTAAGAAATGCTGCTGTGAAGTAGCCATTATTCATATTGAATAGAGGGAGAGGCTGAAGCATAGGGAAGTTTACCAACCTGCCAGGTTTCATTTTCGCTGAGCAGGACTAGTGCCTGGGAAACCAGATTCCTTGGTCACTACTGAAACAGGTGACTATGTGCACCATACTCACTTTGCTCTTTGATGGGGACAAGAGAAAGCAGCAATACACAGTGGGGGCCTAAGGGGTCTCTGTGATCTGGCACCGGCCTCACTCTTCTGGGACTTTGTGTTTCCTCAAGCAGTGTCTGTGTTCTTGGCCTTCCCCAGCCTCCTTCCAGCATCTGTGTCCAGCTTCACTCCTTGGGTGTGTAATTTAGGCTGTGGAGTTCTTTGGAGAGCAGTCACTGTTTTAAAAGTGGCTGGCACATTAGTGTCTCAGTGAAGATCAGAAATGCAAAGTAATACATTCAATGCATAGCAATATATTCGTTTCTTCAGAAATACTTCTGTTAGACCACTGTCTGAGTTCAAGTGTTGTTTCTACTAATGAACACAGTAGTGACAGTGAGAGCCATAGCCCAGAGAGCTTGCAGAAGTTATTCTTGTTTCAATTATATATATAAAATATATATATTTGGACCTGTTCTAGTCCATAGTGGAAGTCCATGACAGAATCAGTAACCAGCAGTCACTCTTGAAAATGTCATTGGTATGAAAAATAAGATATCTTTGATGTTTTAAACAGCAGATTACCTTCTCAGGATTCCTGACTGTTGCATCTTTTAATTCCTTTATCACGATTATCATTATTATCGCTATTGTTATTAATTCTTTCACTTAATTATTGGACACTTTTTCTTTCCTCCCCAAAGAGTCCTGTTCTTGATACTTCAGGACTGACCTTTGGCACTGTAGAAACTGAACATCCCTTCTTTCAACCAATGAAATTTTTATGCACTCTTGCACATTTCTCTTCAAATATAAGTAGAAGGGCTTTGGTGCACTATTTTACAATTTTGTATGTCCAAAAGTTAGACGTGTCTTTGAAATTAATTGAATGTAATTGAGGTACAATCAATTGAAATAATACACTTTTTCTGACCTGCTTTTATAACTGTTTTGTGTGGGATTAATTTCTTCAGGTGATTCTATGCATAAATATGATCAGCACTCTCTGAAAGTGATTCTAAAAAAAGCAATGATGAGACTCGTCATTGTTTTAAAGTAGTCTATACAGCAACCTGTAGATAACTTCTACCTGACAGCAAATATGCATGAAACTCCAGACCTGAGTGGGGATGGATGCCTGCATGTAGTGAAACCCAGCAAAGATCTCATGTAGGAGGGAACCTCTGTTTCCTTCTGTGCTTTGAGCTCATGCCATGTAGGAGGTACCCCTGTGACAGCACAGGATCATCTGCATTACTGTAATGCTTGTTAAATGGGAGTGTATAAGAAAAGTCACATTCTAGCCTACAGGCACCCCAAAAAACTCCCAGTAGTATTTACTGTTCTACAGTTTTCATTAACCCTAGGTACTGCATTCTGCAACCAGGAAAAACACACTTTGACTGCACAGACACAAAACAGAGTTTTAACTGCAGAGGGCATGAAAGAGCCACTGAAGAGCAGAGTGTTTTACTTCCAAGGCGTTATTACCTGCAATATAACTTTCTGCAAGCTTGATTTTTATCACACTGAATATCTACAATATCCCATTTTTGTCCCGAGAGATCCTCTGAGGATCCATCTGAATGCTTTCTTGTGGAAAAATACAAACCTAATAAAGAACATAAAATATTAGATTAATTCCAAAGGATATCCTTTATGATAATCATGGACTAGTAATCATTCTGTTATCCTCACAGAATCTAGTGGATGTCTCTTCTTACTGAGATTTTCTTTCCTATTTTACTTCACACTCAAAACCAGGGGTTTTTTTAAAATTTGCATACAAGATTGGTAATGTAGGATGAGCTGACATTTACCTGTTTCCCACTTACTGCCATTTTGAAAATGCCCAGCCATTCATTTATGCTCACTTGAGTCACGGTCCACATCTATCACAGTGCAGTACAGAACAGCTATTTTCTAAGTTTTTGCTGATGCTTCTAAGGTTTTAATCAAATTTGACTTAAGAGTAAAAATATAAAAAATAAAGAAAAATAAATACCTGAGATTTTCACTAAAGTACAAAATAGCATTCAAGAAAACCATTTTAATATTCATAATTTGAACACAGAATTGTCCAGAACTTGCCCATTTTGCTGTAATTTAGGGTTTTCCAGAAATCTGAAACAAATTTTACTCAGTGTGTGTTTTGAGAGGAATGAAAAAGGTCTGCAAAAACCACTACCAAGAATCCAGCCTGAGGCAGATACATGTTGGCAGGAGCCATCCCAGACGATAACAAATGCTTTGCCATCCTCCACCCACACAAGCTGATTAGCATGAATCCCCATTTTTCCATTAGCCCACATGTTAAGGGTGTTTTCCAGCCTCCCCTTGAAGGTAGCTGCATCTTTGTTTTTCACTTTGTAGTCATTGGGGCTGATGTGGGGCCAATAGCTGCAGAGCTGACATCATGCCCAGTGTTTTCTCAGCCCGTCTCAGAACCTTAAGTTATCACTGCTGGGAATCAGAGAAGATGGAGAGAAAAATATTGGCCCTTCCTCTGCCATCAGCTGTGTTTGTTGATAGTTGGGGAAGATTTTGGATAAAATATTGACAGACACCAGCAGAGGGTGCATTGCTGCCACTGTAATGATCTTTCTTATACAGTAAGTAACAATAAGTAACCTTGGTGCAGCAAAGCTATGGACAAATCCTGCACATTCTAAGTCTATGGAGCAGCTTACACAAAGGTGCACAATTGAAAGCAGGATCAAAGACCAAAGTCAGTGACACCAATTGCTTTAAAGATTCAGAAAAAAACGAACAACCAAGGAGAAGTAATGTGTATTTTCTGCGGTGCACTCAAGGCATTTTGCAGCTTTTCTTGAAATATCCATCATAAAAATACTTCTTTGATCTGCTGGAAGCAGCAACTCCCAGGAGTGAGAGACACCTCGTTTCCTTCCTTCCTTTTCTTATCCTGACCTACCAGTCTGGAATGCAGTTCACCTCTGAGCATTTTCAGACGTATCATTTTCAGAGAGGTTTGCATGTCACAACACACAACCGGGCTTACTTTACTGCTCACAAAGCCTGCACATGACAGCCAAAGAGAGGAGCCACATCCAGGGTCTGACCCTCCTGCACTTCACCCATATATATACACCCTTGTCTGCAGAAGGAGCACAGCAGTGTTAGAATAACAAATACTCACCTCACCCTCAACATACGCAGGACCTGAGACTGCAAAGTGAAGAAAAGAGTGCCCCACGGCTGAGTCACAGTTTTGGGCAGATCTGTGATTCTATTGCTGCAGCCCCATGTGCTTCCTGCATATCCCTTTGCAGCAGGAATCACAATGTACCTACTACCCCAAAGTCATCCCACCTGGTGAATCTGCTGAGAGCTAGCCACTTTTTGCAGGGTTGGTTTCCAGACAGATAAAGTTTTTCAGCTTCCTCATCTGAATTTCTACACAGCAGCACAACCCTTAATGCTGGCATACAGGAAAGAGGGACAAAATACAGTGTCCAGAAGAGACCAAGTCTTTTTCTAGTCCTGCACAAAATCATCCTTTTGGGCTTACTGTGTTGTCACTGGATTCAGAGTGAAAGAGAAATTTTCAAAGAGAAATTTTAAATTCTGAACTGCCCTTCAGAAGTGCCCCTATAACCCCATGTACCACAGTCCTGTGGGTGCTTAAGTTGGAGTCACAACTAAATTCCAAAACAGAGTTGGCATTAAGCAAGACCATAATGTTCCCTACCAAATGGCAAGGGAGTTGAGTACAGCATAAATACACACTTAGAACTGCAGCACAATAAAAATAATGATGATGATAATAATAATAATAATAAGCCCTCAGCATAACCAGCATGGTTATGTGTGGGTTAGCTGAGGATGGCCAGAGGGAGGAGATGCCATGCATTCTTGAGTGCACTGCAAGGAAATTTCAGTCCTATTGACTTCAGTGGGGCTTCAAGGAGGCCATGTCTCTGCTGTGGAAAGGAACTGCTTAACACAGCATCGTGGGGTTCCTTGCTTTTTGTGTCTGAGCAACTCCTGGCAAAGCCACTGGTTACTAAGTGAAAACATACTTTTTCCATGCACCAGAACTGCAAGCCATACCTGGATTTGGCGCTTTTTTTTCTTTCACTGTTTGTTGTTGCTGCCATTCTGATAGATTTGCAAATCTGGCTCCTTGACTCGGTGCTGACTTTACAAACCCAAGTTTGGCTACTGAAGCAGGGGAAGGGGGGTCTGACCTTGGGGTGGATTATTTCCCCCCGAGGGGGATGACTCTGCTCACAGCTAATAGGCGGCATTCAGTGTCAGCCCAGCAGCTGCCATGCAGGAGGTCTGTCCCTTCGGGCAGCTGCTGCTCATCTGCCGGCAGCTGGCAGCGGAAGTGACATCTGTTTTCGGTCCCAGCTGTGAGCAGCGCGGAGGTGCCAAAGCCCAAACGCCTCAGTTCTCGATCCAGGAGCGAGGAAGAGTTTCTGATGCCAGACCACGGCCTGGCTTGCAAGGGAAGGGAGGGGGGATCGTCTCCTTCGACGATGGTGGGCTGGGAGGAATGGAAAAAGAGTGACAAATGCAGAGAGAAAGAGAATAAGCAACAGAAGGAGGGGAAAGGATGAGAAAAGAGTGCAGGAGAAGACAGGAATGGCTGAAATGAAAAGGAAATACGAAATTTGAGGTGTCCAGTCTGAGGTACAAAAACATAAGGAAGGAGGAAGAGTAATGAAAGAGATGCACAAATAACAATAAACAACTAACCAAAGGAGACGATTCCCTAAAATGGCTGCTGAAAAGGAAAATGCCTTATTGAGCTGATAGTGATCTGAAGTGCCATCTGAAGTGATACTGAACCTGGAAATCATTCCTGCCTGCACCCCTAGCCTACCGTGCCATTCGAGGGGTCTCCCCTGCAGCTTTTGCCATCTGAGGGAGCTCTGGTATATTCTCTCTTGCCTCCTTGCTTCTCTGTGCTATTTAAATTCACATCACTTTTTTCTTGTCCAAGTCTCTTACTCTCTCATTTATCTTTGTAACTGTGTCATAATTCAGTGTTGTGGCATTTTAACTGAATTATAATTTTAGTTTCTGAACAGGAATAGGTGCAGGATGAAGGACAAGATCCATTTCAATCTAAAGATTGAACGCATACTTAAATTAACCTTGGAATAAATATGTTAAGAAATGCCACTTTACTCCCCAGGTTGGTGCATGCAAGGCAAGCAACTTTATTCTATCACAAAAGCATTTTCACAGTTGGGACTGTTTCCTCCACACAGGTGCTGAAATTGTGTTTTTTAGATCTCTAAAGTAATTGGGTATTCCTGGAAGAAATAATGAAGGAAAATGTGTATTTAACAAGTGCTTTACAGCCCTGTCAATCAAAATCAACCTACACCAGGAATAAATGCAGTGTTGCTGACTGCTTCTTTTCCCTGGCGCTTGCCAGAAGCTCAAGATAGGCTGAATCCTGGTAAACAACTGGGCTGGGGAATGGGCTGAGGGAGACAGGTGTCATAAAAAATTACCAGTCTGAAGTTGAAAGTGCAGACATTGGGGCACAAAGATTTGAATCCACTTTCACACTTCGCCTTTGGTATCTCATTGTAGGCACCCAGAGCAGGGCATTAGTCATCTAACTGCATGCCATTACAAATTACTTAAAATCAGTTGCAAAAGGTTGGATTGATTGAGTAGGGCAGGAGTAATGAAAGCAGTTTCTTAATCTCTCAGAATTCAGCTCTACAAGACCAGCCTTAAATACAACTGTAGTTACAACTGAACTTCTTTTTAAGTTACAGTTACATAATTCTATAACATAAAGATAAGATATATATTTGTACGTTAAAAATTCATCACAGATTTTACCAGTGGGAGCCCCTGATGGTATTGTTCTTTTTAAAAGTCTCTGCAGCTTTCCCTGTTTCAGTGAGAATTAGTTGTGATTTTAGTAAGTGATCTTTGAAACAAACAAGAGGAAAGCCCTCCAAATGCCATTCTATCACTACCTGCACAAGGAGAAAAACTTGTGTAGGTAGTGACCATCTAATAAACATCTGAATTAATCAAAGTAATAATAAAATACTGGGGCAGCAGGAAGGGTGTTCCAGTCAGACAGGAATAAGATTAGTGCATCTGGCATACAGACCTGAGAGAATAATCAGCAATCTTAAAAATCATGAGGTTGAGGCAGTACTAATACTCTGAAGGGCTCAATTTGTCCCATAACACACAGTTTTTACAATTACCAGCCATTTATATGCCCCACTCACCAGAGCAGTCACACTGGGCCAGGACAAAGGTAGGTCTTGCCCCAAACTCTGGCCTACAGGAACACTGTTAACATAAGCCTATTCCTGAACCCCCAAACCCTCCTCAAGAGAAATGAAGGGATTGTCTCCATATTGGTGGATGCTTGATAAGATGAACTAGAATTTGTCAGATCAAAGTTATGGATGAAGAGGAAGGAGATACAAAATAAAAAAAGCTTTTGCACGTTTCAAAGTGAATGTGCTCTTTTTCAGAAATAAACCCAAACAAAAAGCAGTGAGAAGTGGCAAGTGTCTGAGGCAGGGAGAACAGAGAAACCAAAGTATGATGCTCCTCTGGGGGAATGACCTACAGACAGGAAAAGTTGCTGCATCCTCAGAAATTGCCAAGCACTTCTTGGAAACCTTACATGTCTTTGGAAGCTTCTCTTTGGATGGCACCTAGAACAGTACTGTGGAGATAATGAGATTTTGGTGTCACCTAGAAATACAAATTTGAATCCACCGAAGGCTCCGTGGCATCCAGAAAAATTTTGTTCTGCAGCCTACGTTAATTATCAAGATGAACTCAACTGAAGTTGACTCCACTCTGCCACTGATTACAATAGGTAACATCTCACTTTCTCTTTGCTTTTTGGTGAGTTTTGGGGTGTTGTGCTGGTATAGTGTTGGGGTTTTTTGTTTATAATGCCACCATCTTCTATCCTTTTCATTTCTTTCTTCTTTAGAGGACCATCAAGCCATTTCTTTTCAAGCTAGGTAGTCTGAAAAACTAAAGAAAAACAGACTAACTAGAAAATCTCCTACCTAACGGATTGAAGGCAAACAAAGTAATTCAGATTTCAGATTTTGCATGAAGTGCGTTAGTTTCAGTATACAAATCTAATACACTTAACTTTGCAGTTAGGAAAAGCATTTCAAGGGCCACATTCTGCATTCTCTTTTCTGATGAACACTACCCAAGGAATACTAATTAGAGTGCTTGAGGAGTAAGGTAAGCAAGGCTGGCAGACTCTGAGCTTTTATTTACTTTCTGTTATCTCTGTCCAAATGTTCAAAGCAATATGGGTGGTGACTGACTCACTAGTTAAATTCAAAACAGCATGTGTGTACAAAAGGCTGCCAAGTTTCTCATGTATACTGCTATTTGTGAGAAGCTATGCACAGACAAAAAAACAATCAGCCAGTTTCTTAATTTCATTTTATATCTTTATTCCCATTGTAAGTACTAACAATCACCCAAAAAACCATTTAAATTTGGTTTGGATACACAATAGCATTAATCACAGTCCAGTTTCTTTTTTTTCTCCTTTTTTTTTACTGCAGTTTTAGTATCTTGTGATCTGTTTTAGTAGTTCTCTTGTTGCTGTATTTGCTTCCAGCAAAATGGATTTTTCAGTGTTTATAGATTATTTTGAAAGATTGCTAAAGATTAAAAAGCCATAATGCAATGATTAACAGTACATTAATAAAGCTTATTATCTTTCATTTAGGATTAGTACTAAGTATATTGGATGACCCAAAACTTACTTCTTGTTGTGCATTGTCTGTTCTCTTTTCAAAATAAGTCCATAAACAACTATAATATATATTTTTTTATTACAGCAGTTCATTGAAGTATCATTTTTAATTGGATTGAAATCCTCTCAGGGGAATGAAATAAGTAAAACAACCCTAAAAAATAAACACACTGTTTAAGCAAATGATGTTACACACAAACCAATGTTAAGGCAGTACCACAATGTATAAATTAGAGTGGATAGAAAACATGAAGGATTTTCTAAATTCACCTTATTATTTGGGGAAAACACATCACAGATTGCATTTTAATCTTCAAGCAAACAAGAATAACAAAATACAGTCAAAGACATCTTTCATCATGTCTTTTAAATGCCTGTGGGACGAATTCTTTCATCAAATTTATTAATGTAAAAGTACATTCAGAAAACTTATTTGCGAGAGCTGTCCTGTTAAATTATGAATACCAGTAATAAATTCTTTAGTTCTTCATTTATTTGCGTACTCTGCATATGAACAGACATGAATACATGTATGAATAAAACATGCCTATTGTATAGCAATACACAGAGCTAATATGAATGCTTATGTTATACAATGTCAGAAAAGGACAAATTATTAATCAAAGTAGATAGAAGAAAAAAGCAAAGAAGAAAGAAGATGACGCACAAGAACTTTGTTAGTTATCTTTGCATGACTTGTGTGTGGAAGAAAATGTCTGCTTTGGATACAGAACCGGCAGCTAACAACTCGATTTTATAATGCAATGAAGGAAGTTTGGGACCAAGGTCAGCTTCTAAAAGGGATTTAAACCAGATATACATAGTCATGTGAAGGGAAAGAGGAAGGGGACCAAGCATGGAGCTTGTTATACTAAGTTTTGCCTGAGCACCAGAGGGAGTGAAACATGGTGGGAGTAAGGGGAGGAATGCTGTTTTTAGAGGGAAACTTGCTGAACTGAGTGATAGACTGAATGAGGGACTCAGGACACTTCTGGTGGGGATACTTCTCCAAGATCTTATTCCAGCTATAGCAGGTATGTAAAACATTAACCTAACCCCATCACAAATTGCAGGAGAGACGGAATTCCTGGGTCTGATGCATAAGGAAAGACGTATGTTTTCAGAGATTCTGCTCTTAGTGGTTGTGATACCTGGAGATCCTCTACATAATAATCATTCACCATTTCATCTTCCTGTCCCAATTGTCCACACTTGACTATCAATGCAGCGTATCTTTGAATTCATAATGCTTAGTCTCCTTACTACTATTTACTACATACATCTGCTACCCAGCAAGAGATGAGAATTGTATTCATATACATGAATTAACAGACTCTTTCTGTTTCTGTGGAGCTACAGAAGCTAGTTCTGAATGATGGCACATGGGCACTGGAAGAAGTGTAGCACCAAGGAGGCTACAGCCAGAGCGTACTGCATCTGGAAAACTGGGGGATAGCACCTCGTTGTACCCATGCACATCTTTTCTTTGATTTGAAGTTACTTTCATTCCACAGAGAACAGGTACCTGACCTTTCCAACACTTCCTGCAATATGCATTTCTCTTGATGGCAGGAAAGCTACACTCTCTAATGAACTCTACATTCACTAATAGGTATTACAGCAGCAATTCTAAAATAATTTCACATAAAATAGATGAGCTGTGCTTTAGGATTAATTTATCTGAAATAAAATTTAAGTCATGCAGTCCTAGAGTAAAACACACACACACGGTTAAAATTCTGCATTAATGCTTTGGTGCTCTCTGTGCACCTCTTAAAATGATCAGTACCTTAAAAAAACATTTCAGTATCATTCCTCACAGTATATACCCAGCGCATCTCAGAATTATTTGTATTTCCTTCTACACTTTATACATTAGACTTGTATTTTAAATATCAAAAATATGCTGTTAAAGGATCTTAATAATAAATGGCATAAATCCAGAGTCTTCATCAAAGAATAAAATGGCTTAAGACCTTTGGTGAACAGATGATGAAAAACTAACATTTCCAAAAGCTATACATGATTTATGGTCTTATGCTACCAACAGCTGACCAATGAGCTCCGGGTTTCTGTCCTTTATTAATGCCATGATAAGAGCAGCAGCAGAATTTACTGTCTCCTGAAGCAGCAAAGGGTCCTGGAACAAAAAGAAGGAAAAAAAAAAAACGGATCAGGGAAAACAATATATTTACAAAAGTGGAAAAAATAAGTATTTCAAAACAATTTTCAAAGTTTTCAAGTATGCCAAATTACCATATGATTGTTGAAGAAACAAAGCTCTTTATTAGAAGAAGAACTTCTATAACTTTTAAGGAAGCATAATTTCATAGTAATAACCATTTTCTCCACTCTCCTTGATGCAGAACTGATAGAATGCTATCTACTCAGAGACCACCAAAAAACTTGATTCTGTCACTGGCTTCCTTACTGAATTTTAAAATCTAAAAGGCAGCAAAAATTTTGGGGTTGAAAACATGGAACAAAATACAGGATCTAATGGATTTAATGGAGCAGCATACTTAAAGACCTGCAACTTTAAGCACCTACTGAATCTCATCTGTAGCCAACCATGAACTTAAAGATGTTTTAGCACTGGGACTTCACTGGTTTAGGCTGATCTTTATATCAAATAACTTTAAAAAGTAGTCTGGCTTTGATAGGCAAATAAAGAAACCAACACAGGAAACAATAAAATAGACATTGATTCTGTGCTTCTAATTGTGCACTCCAGCTCACGCTCACATTTGAAAGAGTCTTTTGTCTAATTACGAAGTTTTCTTAATTGTATGGACTATAAAAAGCTGGCCTCTTGCTACCAGTAAGATTTCCTTTTGCGCACTGGGAAAATAGCAATAGGTGTAGCCAGGCATGGAGACATCCCTGGAGAGAGAAATAGGAGAGAACAATTTCTATGAAGCGACAGAGAAAAAGAAAGGTCTACAAAACTTTAGGGTAGGGAAAATCTACAAAGAGAAATCGAGAGCTGTTCTCCATAGCCATAATGGATAAAACAATAGGTTTTAGCTATCCATTTATTCCACTTATTCCATGATGGAAGCAACAGGTTTTGATGGTAAAGGACTAGTATACAATGGAACAGACCATTGGACAGATCAAGGAAACTCATCATGAGGTTTCTGTAACATGAGACTCACATCCATGGAAAATGGGATACAGGTAGATCTTCCTGCCTGGGGTAGGAGGATGGAGCAGTTTGATTCCGCATCTTTTCACCTGTTTTTTAAGATGCTGCATGAAGGAAGAATTTGTAGAGAATATTTAAGAAACTTGGACTAATGGACAAAGAAGAAACCGTTTCCACAACTTATACAAAAACATAACATCAAAACCCGCTTTTTAATGAATAAGGCAACTGCTGAAGGGACTTATCTATTCAGTTAGCACAAAGGGGAACTGGAGATTAAGAAGTTGCAGTTGAAGGAAAAGCTGAAAGGGAAAAGGTGTCCCTGGAACATTCTCAATTTGGAAACAGAGAAGCCACAAAAAATAATGAGAGGGTTGGAGTACCTCTCCTATGAAGAAGAGCTGAAGGGGTTGGGGTTGCTCTGCTTGAAGAAGGCAAGGTTCTGGGGTGACCCTATTTCTGCCTTTCAGAACTTAAAGAGGGCATACAAGAAAGAAGGGGTCAGACCTTTTAGTAGGGTCTGTAGCAACAGGACAAGGGGTAACGGTTTTAAACTAAAAGAAAGTAAATTCAGACTAGACATAGAGAAGAAAGTTTTTTTGATGGGGTGGTAAAACAATGGAATGGGTTTCTCAGAGAGGTGGTGGATGCCCCATCCCTTGAAATGTTCAAGGTCAGGTTGGACAGGGCTCTGAGCAACCTGATCTAGTTGAAGATGTCCCTGCTTACTGCAGGGGGGTTGGAGTAGGCAACTAACCTTTAAAGGACCCTTCCAAACCAAACTATTCTATGATTCTATGATAATGCTCTTATTAACTTTGTTATTTATGTAAATGAAATGAAACACACCAGAGAGGTAACTGGATTGCATAAGAAATAACTAATTTATACCTGATTCTTTTATCACTTATGAAAAAGAGATTTTTGTATTTGACTAGAATTTTGTCCCAAATATCATCAAATAAGCAAATTACAATTTGTAACCTCACAGAAGATTACACTCCTCACAAATTCATGTTATATATTCCAAAATACAGTAAAATTATTAATTAGAGTTCTAAAAAACTGTGATAGAATAAAAATGTTCACGAGTGTGTCTTGCGGTTCACTGAGTGACACCTTCTATCAGTTAAGCAAGGAGAGCAGAACTGTACTGAGGTACTGCTCCTTCAGGACCTTTTGTCATGGACCAGGGGCACGAAGGCAAAATTCAGAATCCACTACTCCGGTTCAGTGGGGCGTTCACTCCCTCACTTCCCATGGGTATAAACTGCTGGATAAAGTACAAGGAGAGCGGAAGTCGTGCACACACCCACTCAGATGGCAAATGCTGCTGTTGCTTTCAAAATCAAGCAACATATTTCTTGCTATTCAGCAATGCCAAATCTCCTTGTGCCCTTCATCACTTTTTGTTCAGTTTATCTCAAGAAGCACTTCACAATTACAGACACACTTTTCCAAATGGGCTTCCAGCCATATCTGAAATTGGCTGGAGGTATATAGTAGTTTTCTTTTTTTCCATTTCAGAAAAAGAAATAAAATACACCTGGCCAGGAATGCTCTTAATGTTTCTCCCAATAAATCTTTCCACATCCTCTGTTGGTTACTGGATTCAATACACATTCCTTTGCAGTAATAAATTATTCAAGTTTTTGAACATAAAAGGAAGCAAGAGAAAAAAAATTAACTTTCACAGGAGAGATTTAAAGTGACACTATAAGATTCCTTTAGACTAAAAAAAGCCTTTTCTAGAGCTAAACCTAAGGCTTTAGTGCTAATTTCCATGTTCTGAAGGAAAGACATGTGAAGAATTACGAGTAATATTTGTAAGGCAGGCAATGTGGCAGAGTAATGTGTACAGAAACCTGCATGCAGAATGGGTCTAAAAACCACTGAAACAGACTGCTGAATTGACGTTGGTCCAGAACCAAAAACATAGTAATTAAGCAGCACAAATTAAAATTGCAAGCTTTACAGCTACTTCACTTGTAATAATCTGATTATTAATACTATAATTATAAATTTTCAAGAAACCTATTGGCCCTTGTGTAGAATTGGTCTGTTTTTTGGAAACCAGAAGTGTTTTTCTTTGAGGGAATATACATCATCTCATTTATGATAACAAATGTAATAGAAAATATATTCTTAATTCTTAGTACAGTTACAGTTGATGATTTAACTACTTCGCAAAGTATATACCGAGGATTTCAGTAGGGCAATCCTTCAAAGTATTTATCACAGGGGTTGCTAATTTTAGATTTATGCTGATGCTCCTTCACAGTAACATTGTCCCATTCTGATCTCAGGGTCACCCATTCACTGAACAGTGTCCAGCACCTGGGCCCAGGATTCAGCCACTGAGTGCAGGAGAAAGCAGTGCCACAGAGGCCAAGTATGTGCTGACTTTAACATGTTTTGCTCTCACAGCCACAGTCCTACTGAAAGGAGGTAGTAAATAACGCAATGAACTGGACTCTTCCAGGAATTTCAATTTTTATATCCTGCATCTTTCTGAGAATCAAAACTCACTCTTATGATAAGAATCATTATTGTAGTATCTGATGGTCATTGCCTGGGCATAATTTAAAACTGTTATTGATAATTTCTAGGGTTTTTTTTAAAAAAAATAGCAACTGAAAGGTAATACATTGCTCACGGTGTAGGCATAACACTGACTGATGCAACAGCTAAATTATATCTTAGGTATTCTTTCTCTCCTCCAAATCCTGCTAGGACTTTATTTCATTTTAGGCCATTACTCTGCCTTTAAGCAGATATTTTCAATATAATTTGAACACCAGCAGTTTTTCTAAAGAATATTAAAAAGAAATAAAATGACAGAATTCAACAACACAGGAAAGCAAAAGAATCCCGTGGGTCTTTATTAATTTAAACAAACAAGCGAACACTTCAAGTCCCCTGGCCATACCCTTAAAACATCCATGTTTTTGTCACTGCAATGTTATTTCTGGCATCAGTGCTGATTACAGCTGATAGTGCCTACAGGGACACTTCAATAAGGATGCCAGGACAAACTTAATCAACCACACCTAACTCCATTGCACATACAGGCCTCCAAACTTCTTTTATATTCAATGGCATAGCACTAAATCTTTCAAAAATCTCATTATTAGTTGCAGGAAGTCAAATAATCAAGCAGAACCATGTCTTCACATGCCTAATTGCCTGACGTGTTTGCCTATATTGTAACCACGATAAAACTCAGGATGTCAGAACAGGAGGATCAATACAAATCCTCACACAGCCCACAGAGCTCTCGCATGTTACTGCCCACCCACTGCTCAGCGCTGCAAATTCCAAGCACAGAACATCCTTCGGCACGCCAGTCAGTGAGTGCACAGCCCTGCACACACTGGAGGGATCAAAGAGGAATAGTTCTTTTCCTCATTAACAAAGTCCTTAAAAAAGACTGTGACCTTTAAGTAAGACTTGGCAGCAGTAATGAGTTTAATGGATTAATAACCGAAGTTCCACATGATCAACTGGTGTGCCATGAACTCCCCCCCAAACCATTGTGATATTCACTGTCTATTCATTTCATCCAGTTGATTTAAATGATTCTCCTCTAAAAAGAAAAGGTGACCCCCCCCCCCCCCCCCCATTTCTTGGCCATTAATAAATAGAATTTTTTATTGTTTGAACAGATTATTAACTACATTTATAAGCTAAAACCAAAACTTTTACCAGTTTATATTTATGCACTTTGGAAAAGAAAATACTCAGAAACACTGCCAATGTTATAAACCATAAATCCACATAACAGCACTTTGATTCCAAAATAAAATATCCACTTTGTCTGTTATTAAATAGTAAAACTATTCCAACGTAACCATATTTTGTGAAGGCTGTAACTCATACTCAGAATTTATTTGATGTAGAGTTTCTGACTGTAGGGGTTCTCTGGTCTGCAGACTAAGACTAGGAATGGCTACAGGGACAGAGTTAAAGTTCTGTTTGGAATATGTAATCTGATATTTTACAAATGTGCATTTATTTAAGAAACTGTGAGGATATCTGAATATTTACTGACATTTCCCTTACAATTAATGTCCTTGCTTCAATCTGTTTAGGATTTATTTTTTTCCCCATACATTCTAGTTCAGTTTAAGAATAGCTTGAAAAACATACCTACCCTTTTTAGCTAAAAAAAAAAAAAGCTTCTGCAGATATTACCTCTGTCTTGTACTGCCAAAAGAATAAAACCGCTGTGTTCTATTATTTGCACTCTGTCTTGCTGCAATAGTGTTTGACATTCCGTTTAATACCATTTTTAAAAATTAATAGAATTATAATGCTAGTCCTGATTATATGGCTGACAGAAAACCTGAAAACAGGATTTAAAGATGCTGCTAAACTTAGGAAATATCAGTATTAACATGGTATTGTTTGTAGCAGGAGCAGAAAGAGGGCTGGAGCATGCGTTGGCATGCCAGCATGCTCCTGCCCTTGCTGTCCCATTGTAAGCCTGCTCCCTGGCACAGTTTTGGCTCCTGACAGCTAACATGTTTCCAGACAATGGCTGGGAATGGTTCAGGGGACAGCACAGGCCAAGGAATGCTCTCAAGGGACAGGCTGAATGAGGCCACCCTCTTTTGGGAATCGAAAACTTAGCCATATGGAGATGAGGCATGCTGTGCCTTTTAGCCCTAGGACAAGAGAATCATCCCTGGCTTGTTTTACTCATCAGTATGGATATAGCCTACATACCACTGTGAAGTGGCACTTGAGCCTTTCTCTCCCTACCAGATGCATCAAGAATACATAGAAGCACAATCAAATAGTGCCCCCCAGATCAAGGCACAAATCCCATGTTGCTACCACATAAGCACAGTCATTAAAAAAATTAGGATTAACTACTCTGCGGACACCTTTCCCACCCAAACAGAGAAGGGGAGAGGGATGAACCACACTGGAAGGCAGCAATTGTGCTGTACTGCACATTCCTGCCACCTTATGGACAAAGGCTGGAGCCAGCAGAAGGAACTCATGCCCACTGCTTGTTTTCAGGGGGTGGATATGGGTGCACATCAGGTACACCAGGAGACATGGGCAGAAAAGTGCTGAAACAGTCTCTGTTCTGGCAAGCATCTTGCAAAAGACTGTGTTAGCAGTACAAGAGGAGCTGCTGTTAATTTAAAACTCCACAGAATGCTGCAATTTATACTAAGGCTATACCAGGTCCCTCCAAAACTCACCTGACATACACATCACACATACTGAGTGTTTTCTTTGCACTCAGAGAAACTGAGTGGAGAATCTAGCCTCGAAAACCTCAGTTCTTGAAATGTTCTTCTTCAATTAATAATTTAATTTAAACAGTTGATCTGAAGAGGGACTGAGATTCTTCCACTACCAGAAATCAATGATCTAATGTGGTTTGTTGTTTAATCACACCACGAGGAATTCACTGGTAGATTCACAAAGAAGCATTTTTTCCCCTAAAGATATGTAGTGGCATGCATCTACATATTAAAGCAACCTCAATTTCTCATATAGTATAAATTATTCTGAAGTCTTCTTTCTTCTTAAAATGCTTCCACATCACATTTTTTAATCTATGTGCCAAAGGATCTATTGATAAGTGACATCTCATACATAATATCAATGCAACAATTTACCTCAATAAGAAGATAGCTATGCAGATCATTCTAAAAGATAAGAAAAGTATTTCTCTGAATATTTTTAGGCATCCTTTCAAGTAATACATAAGTAATTAAGATAATATTTGAGTTTAGATAGGTAGCTGCATTCAAAATTACTCGAGCAGGTTCATGACTGAACCTCTATACACACAGCCTTCCTTTCTGAACTAAGAAAATGTAATCAACTTTTCGTTAGTGGATACTCCTCAATAAACAACTTTGAAATCTAGATACTGAGGAAGTAATGAGGATTGAAAAAAGAGATGTAGCACTGGAAGAACCAAGCTGTCACTGTGCTAATGCAATTTAGCAGACCGCTTAATTAGTGTACTCTGATAGATCTGAGTCAATTCCCTGCAGTTAAATGGTCATACATTCATGCTAATCAACTCAAACCTGGATAAATGGTACATAAATACATTAAATGGTACTGTATCTCTCTCTCATACTATTGATCAGCCATGTTTCTTATAGTTTATACAAAGAAAATTGAGAGCCATCAACATTTAAAACAATTGTGAGAACAAACAAATATTTTAAATCTTCTGGAGTCTGTGAGGATTAAGTTTCTAGTGCTTTTACTTTTACCTTTTTACCTAAGAATCACAGATTTAAACCTGAAGATAAACATCTTTTGTTTAAAAATTACAACAAAACAGTACAAATGAACAAAAACTCAAATAAGATTCCTTTCTCTAGTATGAACAGAATAGACAGGTTTACCCTAAATCAGCAGGTTTAAAACAGCTCCATTATCTCCATGTTCTGCAGCATGTAGGTGACCAGGGTTTAGTTCCTTTCTTCAGTTCTCCAAGTCTTTTTTTTTCACCAGTAAAAAACACTGTTAGTGTGATCGTACCAAATAATCAATAAAAAGTCCTGGACCAAAAAAAATCTCCGAAGAGTTTGTTATGAAAAGCCCTTTCAGCACATTCAATCACTGCATCTTATGCAAGAGTTTTCATTCAGCACTTACCACTATCTGATTGAAGCTCTTGGCAAGAGTGAGTGTGCCTGCAGTGATAGCACAATGCCTGTCAACCATCTTGCCCTCTAAGTTATTCAAAAAGGTACCTAATGCCTGAGCTAGCAGCCAGTCCTGCCACCTGTATGGGACGGGTACAAAAGCACTGGCAGAAATAGGCCATTTAACAGTTGTGGTTGCCTGCAAAACTATATTATGTGTTTGAGGTTTCTTAGAGGTGGTCTCTTAATACAGTATGTTACCAAATAATTCTATAGTACTAAATGTATTCATGTTAATATATGTTCCTGTGCTACCTACCGGCTCTACAAGGTGTTTATAAAAAACACCATAAGGGTTTTTAAGGGGAAGGAAAAAAGGATTCTTGTCATCAGTACAGGAAAACTGAAATGCTCCTGAGGCACAAGAGGCTTGCCTTCTGCTCTGACAACCTGCATTCTGTGACCTGCTGAAAATCTAAGATTTGTCTGATGTCAACTGAAGCTGTAGCAAGTCATTTCTCTGGTTTCAGAAAGCTGTGGATCAATCTGATAGCACTAACAAATTCAGTGGAAGTGGGATTTAAGCCTTCCACATAGCAGCAGCATATAGAATCACAGAATCATAGAATATCCTGAGTTGGAGGGAGTCCAAAAGGATCATCAAAGTCCCAACTCCTGGGCCTGCACAGAACAGCCCCAAAAATCACACCATGTGCCTGAGAGCACTGTCCAAATGCTTCTTGAAATCTGCCAGGCCTGGTGCTATGACCACTTCCCTGAGGAGCCTTTTTCAAATGCCCAACCACCCTCTGGATGAAGAACCATTTCCTGATATCCAACCTAAACCTGACACAGCTTCATACCACTTCCTTGGGTCCTGTCACTGGTCACCACAGAGAAAAGATCAGTGCCTGCCCCTGCACTTCCCCTCATGTAGAAGTTATTGACAGCATTTCCCATCAGTGTGTTTGTATGGTGGATTCTCTGCTGTCTGCTCCACTGTGAGAGTCATCAATATTTTGATGGGCTGCAGCATTAAGTTTTGCAGCTAGCCAGGGATACAGAGCAGACCCACCACACACACACACAAAGAAAAAACAGGTTGAGAAGTGCTGGCCTCCTGCAAAACATAACACCCCAATCATGCAAATCACTTACAGACTGCTGCAGCTCTCCAGGCACCAAGTGAAGATGGAGCACCTATGGATCCATATGAATGCATTTGACACACAGGCTAGCAGCAGAGCAAAAACAGTTCAGCATAGCTTAGCTGTTTTTCTCCTATTATAAACAGAGAAAAGCAGCACTTTCAAGCTCCATTTCACTTGATGACTGCTATTTTAGCCCTAGCCAAGCAGTAAGAAGAAAGGCCAATATGTGTATGTAGGGAAGACAGACAGAAGTGATGGGGGATCAGGTTAGAAGGAGGAAAATGAAAAAACACAGAGTTAAAAGTTTAAGTACACAACAATCTCAACCCTGAAAATATAAAAAATACACCAACGCTAAAGATCAGGTGAGATTACATCAATGTCAGAGGCTCTGTCTGATAGGTAAACTGTGTCATATACTGCAGGTGAAATAACTACTAAAAAAAAAACTTTTCAAAGGAGCACATAGGACATTTCTACCCAGTGAGATCTGAGGTCATCAGTGCAATTGCACTATAAAAGGAAAAAATAAATTACAATAAAAATATAAAACCTACCTAATGGGGACAGAGAAAACAATACAGCACTTTTAAAATAAACTTATAGCATGAGCAAAAAGTACATATTTCTAGTATAAACACAGTATATTTCAATATTAGAGGTTTTTCTTTCTATATCATATTACATTGACAATATAGATTGGTTGTGTCACTTTTCAAGAAAAAGATGAACACTAGTTCACAAACATCTAAGCTGCTAATACGCAGTACAAGGCATGAAATGCTTTAGCTATCACAGGTTACATATAATTTTGCATACAAATGTGCTGCAGCAGTTTCACATACTTTGTGACATACAATTTGTGATTGTGACTACCATTGTCATATAAAAAGACTGGGAAACTTTCAATTAGTAACTGTAACAAAATGGTAAGGTTACTGGAAAGAATGAGTGATGCATTTGAATCTCCTGAGGGATGCTAAAAATCAGTGCAGAGGAAATGTAAGCATTTTTTTCCTTTCTTCCAGTCTAAAGCACATTTTTCTTCCTTTCTGTATGCGCTAACTTCATATGTAATATTAAGCATAATAGACATCCAGGTCTCCAAAATAAGAAGAGGCATGTGTCCATTTGTTAAAATGGACACAGGCCAAAATTCAGTCATTAAAATCTCCATTATACAACTCCTACAGACTGTGAATAATCTGAAATACAAGCACACGGCTGCAGTAACTAATTGTTTGGAAACATTCCTTTTGATTACAGATAATTTATTTGAGATGGTTCAGAGGAAAAACTGTATGGCTTACTAAAAAACAAAATTAAAAATTCTCCTTTGGGGAAAGAAGAAAACAAAACCCAAGAGATACTGAGAGACAAAATATGCGTAGACATGTGCTGGGCTATTGTTCACTTCCAGCCTTGTGGCTTCCAAACTTTCAGGATGATAAAATCAGTTCAGTGGGGTAAAGGCCACATTCCAGTCTTGGTTACAGAAATGCAAACCAAAGTAATGACAGTATTACAAGCCTGGTAACTTTGCAGTTGCAGAGACTGAATTTCAACTTTAAACTCTGTGTTTTGCTACAGGAGATCTAATACATAACTGGTGTTAAACTGTTCTCTCAAAATTTCAAAAGCAGCTTTAAAGTGACTCAAATGTCAGTGTTTTGGGTAGTGAGACAGTGAGAGGGAGTAACTGTCCAGAAGCTCATTGTTAGTCATTTGATATCACAGATTTCCCTAACTTGACACTCTTAATTGAATCTAGCTAGTTGCATGCAAAGTGGCTTTCAGTTTGCATCATCTCATCATTCTGTGAGGAGGGACTGATTGCAGAATAAATCATAAAAACTTCATGTTTAAGTTACACACTGAAATTTGAAAACATCCTTGAATCACACCTGAACATTTAAAATTGAACATCCATCCTACAGCTTTCAACTCATCACTCACATTCTGCTTCTCTGACTGCACCTCTGTGATACTAAGGCATAGTTTGTGTTCCACCTCTGTCTTATCCTGTCTACAACTGAGGTGCTACAACCTACTGGAAGGCAAAAATATAAATTCCTTGCAATCCAAGACTTTCGTGTAAGGCCAGACTAGTTTACATTTAACAAAAGAACCCAAATCAAACAAACAAACAAAAAAAAAAACCCAAACAAAAAAACCCCAACAACAATGAAAGAAACCAAACCAGACTATGAAAAAAACATCCAGAAATGAGACAAAAGGTTACAAGGACATGAGGTGACATCTTTCTCTGGAGAGTAAGAGGAGAGGAGTCAGCAGGGATAAAACAAGTACTAACAGAATTTAGTCATAAGATTTATTCCCTTTGTCTCTCACACCAGTATTAAGTTTTAACACATCAATTTCACAGTAATTCTGATTGTTCTCTACATTCTTTTGCACAAAACACAAACTTTTTCCAAGCTCCAAAGTAGTCTTCAGACAGTGAATTAAATAAGCAGAAAAGGAACTTAAATTTCTTGCAAGCATGAATAATTCCATGAGCAAAGTACCTCTAAGCACAGGTATGCTCAAATACATTCAAAACTGCTGCAAATGGAGAAAGTGTATTTGCCTTCCTCTGTTGTTTTCCTTCAGGTGTTTTGCCTACACCATTTTTACCTACTCACTTAAGACTGGACAGTTTATCTGACCAGCACTCCAGGACATGAACTGAAAGAATCCCTACTCAGTACGTACAAGGAAATAATAATTTCTGAAAATGTTGATCCAAACTCCCAATTTCTTTTTTCTCTATTTCCTTGCCACCCTTAGCCAATTGTCTAAAGTCAGTGCAAACAGAGCATCTGTCCTTCTTAAAGTTTTCAGCTAAAAAATGGTGGGAGCATAATAACTTTAAATAACTACTCCTAGAGGAAGAATGAGTCTTAAAATCGGGTGTGAGCAGAGGTTCAGAAAGCAGCAGCAAACAGTGTGCATTTAATCCAACAGCGTAGGAAAGCATAAAAACACACAAGGAAACCACCGTGGCAAAGTCCTCCATTTTCACCGAATAGCCAAGAGGAATGGCAAGCACCAGACACTCTGTATCTTCCCATGCAAGTGTGGATAGAAGTAAGGCCATTTGCTCTCTGCAACTCTCTGAGAGGCGGCTGTAGCATGGCAGGGGTCAGACTCTTCTCCCAGGTAACTGGTGACAGGACAAAGAGGGAATGGCCTCATGTTGCACCAGGGGAGGTAGAGGTTGGATATCAGGAAAAAACATTTCACTGAAACAATGGTTAAGCATTGAAACAGGCTACCCAGAGAAGCGGTGGAGTGACTACCCCTGGAAGAGTTAAAAAAATTAGTAAACATGGCACTTTGCAATATGATTTAGTGGGCGCAGAGGTATTCTATCAAAGGTTGGACTTGATGATCTTGGAGGTCTTTTCCAACTTTAATGTTCCTGCTGTGATGGCTGTTCTGAGTCTGACCTGATAATCCCTCCACTGTTAAATCAAATGGAGGAATCTCTCCTCTCACTAGCTACTGATTGAACCATGGCATAGCTGGAGGGTAAACAACCAGTTTCCAAGAAAACCCTTTGAGTAAAAGCCCAGTGATAGGAAGGCAGAAAAGAGCACATAACTTGCCTCATAGAAAAACTATAGCAAACAAAAAGCAGTTAGTAGCATTCCTCAGGGCTCACGAGTAAATCTTTATCCTTAAATTCAAAATGTATAATCCTTATAGTTGTAAGGGGACAGATGTGCTTGCTTTTAGAGTCTAGTTTTCTCTTAGGCTATGAGGGTCCAGCTACACCACAAAGAGAGCTCACAGATGTTCTCTTGCTTAAAAATCATAGTTTGCCAAGACAGGCTTCTCTCTCTTTCTGCCAACAAGTATCAGCCCAAATCATGTAACACAATAGCCTGTCTATATACAAACAAAGGCACTCAAAATGAAAATATATCCAAGCGATAAAACTCTTGTAAAATAATAAAAAATGTGCTTTTAAAAGAATGGCTATTTTAAAGTTTTGAAAAGAAACAGAATGAAATAGAATAAAAAAAGAATAAAAAAATAAAGGAATGAGTCTTGCTTTAGCAGATGCATTAACTTTACTCTATAATTAAGATATTTTATTAAAAATAAGGCATATGAAGTATTCTGTCTGCTATGAACACATCTATTTTTATGAGATTAGCATTCAGTGTTAAGCCTATTCTTCAGGTATGTTGTATCTTGCCTTGCCTAACAGAAGAGACTATGTTTTACAGCCTTTAACACTTTCAATAAAATTGTTACAAAAGTTTCCTTTCAAACATCCTAAAACCATCGTGTGCCTACTTGCAACTTTAAATATGTCTGTGACTGGCTGCACAGTTAAGTTTGGTTCTCCTTCTGTAATAGGCATTTGATTAAGAAGCTATTTATGGCAGTTTCCAAGGGCATGATTAAACATAATATGAAAGAGTTTACCACATCACTCAGTCCTCACTTCAAAATTTGGGTCATCCAAACCTGACTAAAATCCATGGGCTGAGTAAGTGACCAATGCCATTTTCACGGTGATGGATGGCACTATTTTTCATACGGAAATGGATTGCCATTTTTCCAAAATAGTAAGGTAGAAGAGGTGATATTAGTGTCTTGTAGACTTCCTGCATGTGAAATGGTTTTTGTTTTCAGCTTTCCCTATAAAAGCTGAATATTCATCTAAGTTACTGTTGTCAATACTTAGAAAGTGATGCAAGAACCAGGATAATCATCATACTTGCATAATTCACTTGCAAAATGTCTAAAGTATTTTAAAATATGTTAATTGTGAACAATATTTAAAACAAATTGAAGAATAATTTAGAGTGTTTAACAAAATTGTTGGATTAGTCTCTGAATCTAACAGTCAAAAATGAAAGCAATCAGAAGACTAAGCAGCCTCCACTCTTAGAGCAAAAACTTCACAGCGTCTAACCATTACAGATCCTGGACATAATACTGCCAAGGAATTTTAAACTGATTTAAGAAAGTCAATACTTTTTTTTTTCTAGAAACTGTATTATGATAACATTTATGATGTAGTAGCTTAATTTTGTGGAGTTCTGGTCTTGGTGTCCACAGCTACCAAGGAAATAATACTCATGAAATGGTCAGTTAGTAAAGTGGGAACACTGGACGGCACAGATATGAATCCCAGCACTCACCATGTGAGTTCAGTTATGAGACCCTGCAGAGCTGTTATGTCACAGATTCGTTTGGTAAAAAAGGAAAGGAATGTAGCTCTGTACTGTTTAAGCCTCATGCAGAATTAAAAACCTGTTGTTTTGCTGTTCTGCTGTTCAAATAATTTAGGTGGTCATTTCAACTAGAAAGCACAACTTTTACTCTCTCTCTGATTTTGACTCACTTTTATTTTTTTGTTCCTTTTCAGTATTTGCTTCCAAGTTCACAGCTGCATTTAGAAGTATCTTTTTACATGGGCACTAATTTCACATTGTTCATCTCCTCAGCCTGTATCGATTAGATGAATGTGTGGTTTGGATTTTCATGGACATGCTTTAAAAGTTTCCTCCGGACAAAAGAAGTAATCTCTGACTCCATTTCCACTAATTCCTCTCTCGCTTCAATATCTCTTTTGTCTTCAACAAACTGTATTCCCTTGTGCCTGCTCTTGGCCTCAGCTTTTACCCTGCATGTTCTGCTTCCATAAATCTGCTGCCTATTCAGTCAGCAGAATTCTGTCTGCAGCAGTACAGACGTGCCACAGCCTTGTCTGTTGACACTCCCAGTTGTCCTCAGTCCCACTGTCCCCTTCACACTAACCTCCTTAGATTAACTTTCCAATATTTACTTGAAGCTTACCTGGTAAGAACTTCTCCATTAACTTTTGCTGCTTAATACCCTTTTATATGCTCAAAATGAGATTCCATTCTCCCAGTCAAACAAATCTAACATTCCCTTCAAGGTCCATTAGCAAAACACAGACTGTTTTGTGCTTTACAGTATTATAGAAACATGTAGTGGGAAAAAAAAGAAAACTACCTGGTTTCCACTTCCCTGAAATTTTAATTCTTTTTTTTTTAAATCTTTGCTCTCTTACCAACATCCTGGATAATATAAGTAATGAGTTCCAAAATCTACACTTTCAAGTCACAGGTCATACTTTTATAGAGAGAGTCATTAGGTCCAAACTCACTAATTAAATCTTTTATAGCTGCAATGCATATATATGCCAAGAGCATTATTCTGATTGAGAGAAAATTATCTGATTTTTCCATTTAATTTTTAAAATTTTTTTTCAATATAGTTTATGGGATTCTAATACTAGGATGGAAATTTGAAGTGTCAATTTTAATTTTTGTGTTATGACCAATCTCAATGAATATACACTAGAAATAATTTGTTCAAAAAGCTCAGAAATAAAAAATGTTGCATAAACTTATAATAAATATCAGTTAGGGGCATTATAATTTTGCAATGGCATTTAAAATGATTGATCACGAAATCTCCAAACATCAACTTAAATACCAGAAAGAACATATTCTAAAATTCAGAGCTATTTATAAAATAAACTGTAATTATGCCAAAAATCATCTTTCCTGAAACATTTCTAGATTCACTCCACATCATTAGGATGCATGTAGGGAAGTAATAAATTTTAAAAGCATTGTATATGAATCCTTGTTTCTGCAGCTACCATCATACTAAGTAAATAAATCACAGAATCATCAAGGTTGGAAGAGACCTTCAAGACCAGTGAGTCCAACAGCACCACTATAATCACCCCGAAGCCATATTCCCCAAAGTGCCACATCCACACACCTCTTGAACACTTCCAGAGACAGTGACTCCACCACCTCCCTGGGCAACTTACCCAATGCCTGACCACTTTTTCAGTGAAACATTTCCTCTTCTAATACCTAAATATGTGGCAATCTAATTCATATTCTGCAGTCAGTAAATACCAGGAGCTCTAAAGCCAAATCAGTCAGTAGAAGCAATCCTTTATTGTGCTTAACTAATAATGTTCTGAGAAAGCTGCCATGGACCCCAGACAATTCTTTGGGCCCTAGTGTTGGCCACTGTGATGTTATATTCTGCTTTGACTTCAGTATGTGCTTAAAGGAACCAATACTGTATTTACACAATAGATAATACATAAACGGTAATAAGTTATGACAAGCATTGTATTTCAAGACAATTACAATTTGCCTCTAGTAGATTTATAAGGCATGAGACTAAATACCTATTGAGTTTTACCACCCAAGAAGTACTGTTTTGGACTGAAATGCCTGGATTATATTACTGATATAAAATGGAAAATAAACTTCAAAATACAGAAAATAAGCAATAGACTGATTTGTGAATGACATCATGGCACACCAGCTCCAGGACATTAATTTTATCAAGAAGCCTGAAGCTATTTATAGCAGCAATTGCTATCAGTTAATTTTCAGTTTCTTAAAGTGTTAGGCAAAGAGAAATATAGATCAGATAAAGAACTAGAAAAGTCTCATAAGCAGCATTACAAAGTGGAAGTATTGCATGATTGTGAGATTCTGCCAGCACCCACTGTTTACATTTCATGCACTAATATGATCTGATTTGATGACATAGAATCTGAAAATGAGATTTTTTAAAGTTCATATTTACAGAATAGGGCTCATTCATGACCAAATGGTCAAAATTCAAGAAGCTTGGTTGCATGCATTCATTAAAAAAGATAGTCCATAAATCCTTGTATTTAATTTAGGTAATTCAAACCACTGTGTCATTTGCAATTGCATTTAAGGTTTGCTGCTACTTGTGGAATCTTCTAAAGTTTCTTTTGGAATCAGTTCCTTCTCTTGAAAGAACTGTAAAAACACAAAAAGCATCATAAATCACCAGAATAGATTAGTTAGCTACTGCCCAGGTTGCCAGTCCCATCTTACGTAGAGACACACATCCAAGATTCAACATCAACAGATCATCAAGACTTAGTTTCACCTATTTCATTGGGTGAAACCAAGTCCCAGCAGAGGCTTGTTGGCAACAACAAACTCACTCAGACTTACGGTGGGTACATTTGTACTTTCTGACATCACACAAAACAAACATCACATACTTCAGATGCAATAACTTTGGATGGCTTCTGGCCAGTGCATTGCAAGGTTCTGGTGGCATCCCAAGAACAGCAGCTTTCTTGGAAAGGTGTGGATATATCTGATATGAATTGCTCATTTGTCATAAATATATCCACAGTTTACTTAATCTAGGAGTCTAAATCATACTGGTTTTAAGACAAAGCATTATTGATAAGTATCTGTACCTCAAAAATGTTTTAAATTAGTCTTGATAAAACATGTAAAATGCATACCTTTGTTTCTACTATTAAAAAAATTCAACTACACTTCAAATGCCAGCCATCAGAAGGAGAAATCAGCATGAACAATGTGTTCACCCAAAGCACACTTTGTTTATCACTTCTGCTACCTGTCTATTATTCTCTCTCTTGAGCAAATCCTGCTTTTCAACTGTGGCTTCAGACATCACATGAAAAGTAAAGAATGAAAACCAGAAAGTAGAACATTATTGCGAAGATTAAATGAGCAAACTACAATTACATAAATAAAAGTAAAATTAGGAATCCAGATTCCAAAGACAACATAAAAAGGTGAGAAATATAGATTGCATATGAGTGAAAGGTACTCTTTTATATTTTATTTAATGTGAAAAGATCTGAAAGTAACAGTGAACTACAGTCTTCTTACATGTATTAACAGCAACTGAATGACAGCAGAATTTACCAATAAGGATTATAAAATGTGTATGTGATTGTTCATAAAACAGGTTAATAGATGAATTGATTTATAGTAAGAATAAAGACAGCTTTGGAATACAGATTCATGCCTAGAAGCAGGCTACCTGAAACAGAGGCCAAAACAAATTAGGAGTATAAAATGCAGACAAATTTATTCAAGGCCTTCGAGGTACATTTGGGCAAGCAAAAGTCCCGATCAGGGACTACACCCAAAATGGATGCCAAGTCACAAGCCCTTCACCTTTTATAAGTTCTGTTCCATTAGCATATTGGCCCCTAATTCTCCAATCACACCCTCAGGTGATGATGCTAACCACCCCAGGCCTGCTCCCCCCATACCATAGCTGTTTACATATTTTTGCGCTCTAGGGCAACAAATATATCCTTGAATCTGTATTCAGAGAGCCTTGTTTTGGCTAAAGGTGCTGGGAATAGAGGGTTTTAGCACTTTGTAAGAAGCACAGAACTATACCAAATTACAGGTATGTGAAGAGCAAAAATCTAGAAATAATGAAGGCATCAAGATCATCTTTATTTCATAAGGATTCTTTTCTTAATTTTTATTCTATGCCCAAGAACAGAATAGTTTGCAACAGTATTTAGGAGAGAAGACAAATAACTCAGCAGTTAAAGAATTAACACTGAGTTGATACAACTCACAGATAATCCCTAACAATCCCTATATAATAATTTGATCTGACATATATGGAAAATGCTTTAAAATAAAGGGATTTTAAAATATCCTTCTGTGTAACATAAGCAGTTCTGAATGCTTATAGGGATGAAAGAGAGATGTAGCTATACAAGCTTTCTTTAAAATCAGACTACCAGATTGACACAATCCACAAGAAAATCAGAATTACAAAACCAGGCAATGGGAGAACAGCTCTTAACATAGTTAGTAAAAGCCACATCAGATGACAGAATCTAAAAAAATGTATCAGACTTAGACACAGATTCACAGAAAAACTTCATGGTTTTCAATAGTTTTTGGACAGAAAAAAGGGTGTGCAAGTCCCGAAGCACAACTTTCAAAATCCAAGGACACCTGCAAGTCAAGTAGTTCATGCATTTGACACAATGCTCTTGATAGACTCTGCTTTTAGAAGAGACAAACTGCTAAAACACAGAATCACTAAACCTAAAATCCATTAAAACTCTATGTACTAAGTTGTCTGACTTACTCTACTCCAACATTACCTGCAAGAAAGTGGATGGCTAAATCAGGAAGCTCTTTTCCTCTCATGCCCCTTTAAAGATATAAATAAACATCTCCTTTCCTATAAAGTGATTCAGATCAGGAGCCTAACACAACTTACTTAGATATCATAGCTGGATACAATAGTCAAATTATTATAATATGATAAGGAATGATTCTCTCTTTCTAAGATTCCATAGAGAATTTTGTATTTGTAGAAAATCTCATCTAGCAGAGAAAAATCCAGTGTAGGAGAGGAGCATTTAAAAAAAAACTTCTCTGAAGGCAAACATAACCAGATATATATATATAAGTAGAAAAACAACAAACTAAGTCCCACAGATTCTTATTTTCCATAAATGCTGCACTTAGTCTGTCTGTTGTGATAAAAGATAACTTACAAAACTATTACTTGAATAGTCACTGAAAATAAAAGCTATATATTGAAAAAAATGTTGTTACATCATAAAAATATATGTAATTCTGGGCCTACATTAGTTGTCACTCATGCACAGAAAATTACTAGAGAACTTGATAGATTTAAATTGCTATAAATGATACCTAAGAAGAGGTTGGAATTTAAATTGTAGTTCAGAGCAGTTGCTATAGCTCCTCATTAAAACAGGATTGTATTTTCTGCCTGCCTTTCTCTTGCAGGTTTATTTCCAATTTCCCATTTACTGAATGTCTGCGCAAAAGTTCTACAGGTTAAGTAACAGATATTTTCTTATAGACCTGTGATTGTCCATCTTTCATTTAATTAACTTGTTCAGAATCTTTGTATATTATGCAAACATAAGGAAATTCAAATGCCAGGCTACTTGATTCCAAAGATAGTTCAGTGTAGCAAAGAAGGTTCTACAATGCAAAGCATTAAGTTAAAATATACAGAGGTTTAGTTTATATTAAAAAATGAAAATTCTTAGAGGAAATGTTGTATTTTTACAATTATATTCTGTTGTGTTATTTTTACAGCTTTCATAGACCATATGTAGAAAATTTTGTAACTGAAAACACAGAGCTAAATATTTATATCTAGTAAAAATTCAGCAGAATTTGAAATATCCCAATAATAGGATGGAGATAAAACAAAGAATCATTAAACTGGAAAAAGTTTCCATTCTTCCTCATGGTCAGTAAAAGGGGTGGCTCTTCACATTGGAAGTCTCCATTTGCAGTATTTACTGCACCACTCCCCCAAGATAAAGTAAATCATTTAAATATGAACATTTAACAGTCCTAACACCTAACTGAGCATAATCGAGATGAGAAGTTCCATAAGCTTCAGTGAGAATCAACTTAATCTCATTTGTATTTGTTGAATGCCTAGATTTGATAAATGAAAGACAGAGCATATCAGAAAAATGAAACGTGCTTGCCAGACACTGTTGCTTAATTCATTGGAAGGTATACAGTGAAGCAATAGATGAATGACATATACAGTATATAACTCAGAGACACTGCCAGTTCACTTAGAAGTTAATTTTAACAAATGAACAAAAGAGCTCTAAAAATGTCAGTTGCATTATCTGTAACTGCATGAGTTTATTGAGTCTATTCCCAAGCCGTACCTATCACACCCATTCAGTTAGGCAAAGACAATTGTTAATGAAGAAATATTTTCTAGTTCAATCTGCTCAACCCCTGCTGCAATCTTTATTCAACAGAGCACTTCCAAGTTGCCTGAAGTCAAGTTTTCAAATCTTAGGCAAACACGCTGGAATAAAGAAACTCCACTCTTCCTGTGCCATACCTTGGCTCCCACACTTCAAAGTTTGAATCATTTCTCAGGAAGCATTTTTCACATCCCTTGTCAAGTCCAGTTCCATCTGTGCCTTAGCTTTCCTGATCCCATCCCTACACATCCAAACCCTGTACACTTCCCTGGTCACCTGTCCTTGCTTCCACTGGCTATGTATTTCTTTCCTACTCCTCAGTTTAAGATCCTTGCTCAGATATCAAGATGTCCCTTCCAAAGTGAAAAACACTCCTGACAGTACTGCAACAGGCATCAGCCTGTAGGTATAACTGTCAATATTTACCAGAATATGAAACAAAACTGGGGGCAAAACACCAATACAAAAGCACAATGTACTTTATTATCATACTTTCTAAGCAGCACTGTTCTCAGCTATATAACACATCTCTGCACCACTGAAATTACTGCACACGTAATATTCTCACTGCTCTCTTAACAGACCTCATGCAATTACCTACTTCTCTTATAATTTTTAGAATGTTACTTTGCATAGAGGTGCTTACTCCTACATGTCATATCAAACACAGCCCTGCTTGCTTAAGCTGGAGCATGTGCTTTTCAAAAATGTGATAGTTACAGTGCAAATAAGAGTATGGGTGGAGATACTGTAGGTTGCTGAACAGTCTTCAGTAATTTCATTCTGTAATGCCACAAAAAGATGTTAGAGTTTTAGCTTTCTGAAATAGTGGGATAGTGTCCTTACCCAGGGCACAGTACTATCTTGTAAGGTATATGCACATTGCAGCACTAACTTAATGTTCCAGAAGTAAATCTCAGTGTGGCTAGATTTAAAACCAGTATTGTACTCCTATAACACAGTTTTCAGTTGATCACATACTGCTGCAAGAATGGAATCAAGTCCAAAGCCTCAAGTTTACTGCCACAACTTGATGTGTTTTAAAACCCTGAGCAGTGCTCTCAAAATCACAGCACATGCAAGTGTTTGGGTTGGATGATAAAGTTAAGTATGGATACACTTCCGTTACAGCCTCACTCATGGAGTTCAGCCTCCACCATACTAAACGTTGTTTTAGCAGCAACCAAGTTTAGAGGGCATTTATGTAGAAGATGTTTAACAAACACCTAACTGAACACATTATCTGGTTGTTACCAGGTTATTACTGATACTGGCCTGTTATCAGCAATAGTGTGGCGAGCGGGACCAGGGCAGGGATTGTACTTCTGTACTGGGCACTGGTGTGACCACACCTCGAATCCTGTGTTCAGTTCTGGGCCCCTCACAAGAAGAAAGACACTGAGGTGCTGAAGTGTGTCCAGAGAACTGAGCTGGTGAAGGCTCTGGAGCACAAGTCCGGTGAGGATCAGCCAAGGCAGCTGGAGATGTTAAACCTGGAGAAAAGGAGGTTCAGGAGGAGCCTTATCACTCTCTATAACTCCCTGAAAGGAGACTGTATCCAGGTGGGAGTTAGCCTCTTCTCCCAGGCAACGAGCAACAGGAGAAGAGGAAATGGCCTAAACTATGCCAGGGGAGGTTCAGGTTGGACATCAGGAAGAATTTCTTCACAGGAAGGGTTGTCAGGCATGGGAACAGGCTGCCCAGGGAGGTGGTAGACTCACCATCCCTGGAGGTCTTCAAGAAACTGCTGGTTGTGGCACTTAGTGCCATGGACTGATTACCAAGGTAGTGCTGGAGCACAGGTTGGATTCACTGATCTTGGAAGTCTTCTCCAACCTGAATGATTCTGTGATTATTCACAGACAAGCCTTACAACTGTACATCAAACCAGCAAGTCACCAGCTGCCTTGTATATATATGTTGCGAATAGATGCTTACACTTAAAAGAAAAACATATTCTGAACTCTGAGCATTAGAATCAACAAGCAGACAGTGTAAAACCATACAAAGTTGCTATGTTAATACCAGCAGGCTTTAAATGTCCCTGCACACTGTGATAAAAAGCTTTTTGGTAACTGCATTCCCATCACTTCAAATTTTAAAACATTCTCTAGTTAATGACCCAAATACTACTGAGCAGTAACAATGCTTATTGTTTTCACACTCTTTTCATCTTCAGTCTATCAAAATAAATTGCCATGAAAAAAGCAGTTGATGAAGTCTGTTCCTACCAAGACAAGATCCTTATCTACATAACTTTTTTTTTTAATTACGAATTGAACTTCATGAAGAATTTCCCATCACAGATTGCTTGGCACTCAATTTTAGGCACACAATACCTTCACTATCTGCATTGTCTTCCTCATAACTACAGTAGCAAGCACAATCCCAAATACCCACGAGGCAACTCGGGTCTGTGTAGGCTGCTCATCTCATTGTAAAAGTATATGAAAAGCACTGAAATGCAGCCACCAGCTCCACTTAGGATCATGCTGCCCTTGGGTAGACTGCAGAATGATTCAGATTACCTCACATGCTCAATGGAGGGTGCTTAGTGAACTTTGGGATATGCCAGGAAGAATTTCTAATTATCAATATTTGAGAAATGTTACCTGTTCGGGCCAGCCTGCTCAGAATGGTTGGGTTTTTTTTAATGAGGGACATGAACAAAATAACATCTGAAAGTCTTTTATAACCCCAACCACTGTTAAGAAAAAAAAAAAAAAGCTATTGTCTGACTTGATGATTCATGGTTGTAATTTTTCTAGTAACTGTCAGCTTTCTGTTGCCAATTATTTAAATATAAAAATAATATATTTGCCTGAGGCAATAAAAAGCAATAAAAATAAGAGTTGGCAGTTATTACTTACATTATAAAAATCTTGATTCGAAGAGTTCATCCAATTAGCAAAAGAATGAATTGCATAGTGTACCTTTTAGCTAAAGTGTTTAATGCTGTTTTCATTTGGATTGTATTTGTGTTCAAGTCCAATAACAGCGAGTGAGAGTGACAGGGATCCACTTTGCAGATCCTGCCATCTGGCACAGGATCCCTTGGAAGAGTCACAGAACATCTGTTTAAGCACCAGATGCTCTCAAGGAAGACAGACTACTTGTGTGAGGGGCACAGAGGGTAAAAGGTCAGTCACATGGGAGTCTCACGGGGTTGGAAGATGTCTCCTCCCAAGCACAGCCTCTATACTAGCAGCATCCGGGCTTTTTAGGTTTGACTTGAGCAAAACACCCATTCCAGACTACTTCTGCTCTGTACCAGTAGCCAGAAACATAGGAGCTGAGTGGAAACTTCTGGACAGGAGTGGGAAAGTAAGGGAAACAAAATTTAGAGTAAATAATAAAAGTAACAAGTAATTCTGTTGCTGAAGGGAGTAAGAGAAATGAACTATTTGATTATAAAAAGGATGCTGCTGCTGCTGCAGGTGAAAGGAAAAGAGAATTTCCTGTACTGAAAAGATGAAAGGAGAAGGGAAGACTGCCTGGCAAGAAAGGCGAGCAGCTGTTGTAGAGAGAAGAGAGTTGCTGTTGCTTTCCAGTGCACAAGGGACAGAAAACTGAAGACCATGTTAATATTTTAACCCAAGGAACCCAGGAAAAGAGTTTCTCCTGCAGTTTCCTAAATTCATCTGTTTTCACCAAGTAGGGTAGCACAGTGACAGCAGATCAATGCAATGATGCAGTTGCTGCTGAGGACCTGGCAATTACCCAACATACATTTTGAGGATTTTATTTCAGTCTAGTTCAGATCTGAGGCACAGATCAAGTGTTTTCATTCCAGCAATTCCAAGGATAGTTATCCCATGGGTCTTGGTTTCCAAAGAACAGATATATCAGGTGGACACTCAGCGAAGCACTTCATCATCCCACATCATCCTTTTGTCTGTCACACAGGGTAACACCAGGTGGCAGAGGTAGTGACATGCATCTCCTTTATAAGCCTCATATATGGAACCAGCCCTTTCTGTTTCTCTTTATTTCTGCATTGAGTCTTCCTGTCTTTCCTTACACTGAAGTGCCACCATGAAGCCATCACAAGTTCCCTGTTCATTCTGATCCTCCCTCTCCTACTCTTCCATCCATAGGATTTATGCCATGAGAACACCCCAGATGAACTGACTTCATGGAGCCACTCGAGTCTGAGGAGAGAATGTTTTCTAGGAGTCTCTAGCACCACTGGTGCTTTGACTCAGCTGGAGGTGCCAGAATCTCTGGATGGGACTGCATCATCCTGGGACATGGGATGAAACATACAGCGTATGAAGAACTTCAGGATGTAGAGGCATCATGATTTCACTATGGTCATAATAAATTTTGCCACTTATAATTTTGTTCAGTTACAGTAGGCAAAGGCATAATCAAGACTGCTGGGGGCATTTTCAAATCATATTTTTTGAACAGTGTATACATAACTCTATACAGGGAACATCTTTTCCTCACATGTTCACATTGCTCATGAAAACTCAAGTGGAACTGGTACTGGAGGGACAGTGACGTCAATGGCAAAGAGTACGTGGTTTTATTGGTCTATGATGGCATGAGCAGAACATTTTAGTAGCATATTTCACATGGAGCAATACAATACAGTATGATTCCACATAGATTTCTTCTCTTATGGTAGTGTTACAACTTAACAAAAAACAAAACAAAACAAAAAAAAACCACACACAAAAAANNNAAAAAAAAAAAAAAAAAAAAAGAGGCAAAACACCATTAACACACTTAATATTTGTCAGCTACGCTAATGTACTACAACACTAATACCAGAGGATTTTTTTGGGAAGATCTACCTGGGGCTCTTCCTTTTATTCTGCTCAAGCATTGAAGCAGCCTGTAAACATTTCTAATTTGACAGCCTAAAGCAGCAATGAATAACTAAAAAGCTTCTCCAAATCCTGTTCTGGTGAATCACAGTATAAAAGTAGAATTTTACAGTAAAAATGTCCAGAAAATGTCTACAACTCTTATGGGAGAAATTTCTTATTCTTGCAAGTCTTAGCAAATCTGTATATTTATTCTGGGGTTAAAATTCTACTTTGCAATTTCCAAGGAATAAATAGCGCTGCCATAGCTTTATGTCACCTTTATAATCTTGCTTTAAAATGTTATCATTATTAATAATAAGCTTTCCATTGTCTTTCAAAGCGAAAGTTTTACTTTGTTAATCTTAATTTTTATAGTATTATAAAACAGTCTGTGAGAACAGCAGCTTTATTCTTTTCCGATAGGATATACCACCATTACTGTAGAGCTCAGTTAATTGACACTGAAATTACTTTTCCCTCAGCATCTCAGATGATAATTGGGTCTCCACTGAACATCTTCATCAGTCATTGAGAAAAGCTTTTTAACATGCATGTGCAGGGAAATATGATGAGTAGTCTGGCACAATCATTTTCATAATTGAGTAGCTGTTATGAATTCCATTTTTGCAAATAGAATCATAAAACTGGAGGAAATCTCCACAGCTTTCCTGTGCAAACCCTTGATCCTGAGCTATCCACAATCAAGATATTGAAAAACTGAAGTACCATTACTGTGCCAACATGGACTGTAACACAAACTAAACCCTGCTTCTCACAACCACACAAACAGACAAACCCTCCATTCTCCTAGGACTCCCAGGTTCCAGGCTTCTACACAGCCTACCTTAAATTCAGCTTCCTTGAATATAATTAACCAAACCCCATATTGTTTATATACATATATAAATACTAGAATGAGGTATCAAAATAAATTCTGAAATACTGCATAATTAATTTGCATGCCACAGAGAGAATATATTTTAAAGTAAGTGTTTTTCTTAAACACCATAATTGTGGAATATCAAAGGACTGGAATAAATCAAAATATGACAAGGTAAAGAAAAAGGCAAAACAAAACAAAAAAGAAACCAAAAGCACACTATTCAGCTTAAAAGCTCAGGGTGAGATAGAATCTTTCCTCTATTCCAAGCTTATGATGGAGAACTCCTCACCACTTTTTCTTTCTCTCAAATCTGATCTCATATGTTCATTCCTCCCAGGTCTTCTTACAAAAGATGACAGAGAGACCAAGATCTGTATCACCAGATCTGGCCAGACACAGCATTCCCTAGAATGTGTTCCCCCACACAGAGCATAGCATCAGTGGTCCTGTCATCAATCACAAATGCAGAGAAATGAATATAAATATACTTATTTCTCAACCTGATAGCTTGTTGATACTTGAAAAGAGATAAATCACTCTACAAGTATCTCATAATAATGTTCACTTACAATGAAAGCATTAATAATTGCAATAGTATGTATGAAGGCTACACAGAAGGCTGTTCACCTATCACAGGGTGTGGAAAGAAAAAACTAATAGCATGAATAGTTCAAAAACTCTGAGACATTATAGACTTAAAAGATGTCTAATTCTGTGGGGAGAAAAATGTGGAATCACACTAAAAACTGGTGAACTAAAGCTGTGAATCCATATGCATTCCACTCCTCCACAGATACTGGCCCGGGGCTCCTACATGTCTGAAAGAGGGTGTCTGTGTGAAGATTTACGAATTAACTGCACTTCATTTTCAAAAACTGCTATTCATCATTGCATGGTGTTTTCAATGAGGGCAGTCAAGATAAAATACTTCAGCTGAAGCCACTAAGTGTTTGCTAACTTGATACTGATGTCAGTTTCAGGGTGGAGAAAAGCACAGAAATTAAGGATCATGGTAGGCAAATTTCACAAGAATTTTGCAGAGAACACTATTTTCTGACTTTCACAACTCCTTTCTGCTACTTGAATTTTTACTATAGCTCACTCTTTGCTCATACTAAAAACATTGCATCCTAGTTTCTTCTCTACTGAAAGATGCTGATAACCTCTAGCAAATGGGAAATAGGGAATAATCTTTCATACAGAACATAATCTGCATCATTGGTACTTTTATTTATATCTGACAGTTCCAATAAAAAAAGAAGAGTTTTGTAGTTGCACCCACTTTTAGCCTTCTCTATGCCATGCTGAACAGATACTGTTAAGAATAATACAATAACCCACCATGTTTCAATATAGGGTGCATTCGTAACTCCTGGTAGGCCTTGAGTGTTCCTGCATGGAGGAGCATGTTTAAGAATGTCTTGTTTCAAAATAAATATTAGAAACTTGAGTAATAAATATATAATTATAATCTGGATAAAAATGCCTAAAATCCTACTGACTCTGACTATAATTACAGTAATAAAAGTATTGCTGATGAAGGAATGTACTATTTATACTGCAGGGATTGCAAATCAACACTTTTCTTATACTCAGTTAAAAATCCAGCCTGCATTATAAAACTTCATTGGTACGTAAAATAATTATTCATTGGTATACAAAATAACTCACCTCTGGACTGCAGTGATTAATACTTCTGGCTTTCTCCTCCTGTATTATATTTTTATTTTGATCTATATTATTGCCATGATAATAAACTCATCAATTCAAGACAATACTTGGTCTTTACTGGATAAAACATGTTTATGTAAAATGCATGCTCATTGTCCTAAATCACATCTTCAAGATATCTTTCATATGTGGTATAACATTGTCTACTGAGATTAGAGCAAATATTTCCAAACTTGCCTACAAAGCACAACCCTTAGAAACCTCTTATCTTATTTTAATATCATATCTTTAATCTTATTTTGCTCACTATATCCCTGGAGTGAATATTAAAAAGAAGACCTATTTTACAGTTGCCAAGTGGGGATACATCATCTGAACTGTAAACTTAAATTTAAATGCTTTAGATCTTCTAGAAAGATTAAGAATGTGAGTGGTATTTTCATCTATATTTATGAAGTACTTATTGATAGCGTTTCCAAGTTCTGTCAGTAGAAGAGCCTTCCCTCGTTCCGAGATGATGTGGTTATTGCAAAGTTTTTCCTGTTCTCAGTGGAAGAGTTGTGGGCCATGGTCTACATTCAATTGAGACAGCTTTGAATCAATTTTACATTAGGTGCCTTTTTGAGAAAATAGAGAGGAAATAAACTGTTCACTGTAACAATTTTCAATTTTAAAATACAAAGGTTAACTCAAATGCCAGCACTCAAATAATTAAGGAGGTTCTGTGCAGACTATTTCAGGATATTTTTGCATAAGGCATTTTAATAGCATATTATTATTCACTTTTTCACCCCACAAGACTAATTTGGAACAGCACTAACAAGTGTGGCAAACTACCAAGACTGGTAAAATGGTCATAGACTCCACTTGTCTTCTCCACCCACACCATTAAAAGCCAAGTTCATTGCTACTGCCCTACTCCCAGTATTTTTTCTTCGTCTCTCCTGCAGTGTTCCCTCCTGTCTTGCCTTTTTCTTCCCCGGCAACTAAAATGTCTCTTTACCCCTTAGCCTCTCTTCTTGAAATCAGGTGCCCAAACTGAGGTGGATTATGAACATAAGAAAACCCATAGTAAACCGTCATCAAATGGGAGCAGTGAGCTGCTGTGTGCTCCCTGGGAAAAATTGGGAGAAAAATGTCAAAGCCTGTGTGGGGTCTATTCAAAGTCTTTGTGGAAAGGACAGCTATATAGAAAGCTGAAACCAGGAACAATAATCTATGATGAATACAGAGGAATGTCTGCAAATTTCAGGGCTGTAACTTTCACTAGCATCAACAGTGTATGTACAAGAGAGAATGTTTATAGAGCTGAATCACTTGACTAAATCTGGATTAATCATCAAATCGCATAATATCCTGAGCTGGAAGGGAGCAACAAGGTTCACTGACTCCAACCCCTCACCCTGCACAGGCTAACTCAAATGACACTATTAGTCACTGATTTTGTTCAGCCCTCATCATTCAAATCCATCTCTTTTAGAAACAGACTTCCAAGCTCTTACAGCCACGGCTACAAGGAGTTGCTGGTACATGAAACCATGCTGGCCGTTCCACTAGAAATGCAAACCCTGTTAACAACAAAAGCAGCAGTAGAGCTGACAGAACCACCAATTTACCTTTGCTACTGCTGTGTCTGACACATAACATGTCTATGAAAATTTTCAGCAGCTATTTCCTTACACCACTAAACTTCACCCCAACTCTCAGTCTTGGGATGAACTGTTTCAGCAAAGATATCATATAGTTTAGCATAGAAAGACAGGTTCTTCCAATTCATGCCAGAAAAAGTGGGGCGGCAAGGTACCTTGTAACAAAACTTTGATCAGTCAAGTAAGGAATTAAAGAAAATGAGGAAATCATCTGAGTTCACTAGGGCAATTATTCAATAAGCTCTAGAAAGATCATAATTAACACTTGTTGGGTAATTCTAGGCAGTAAAATGCACTTTTCTCTATCATCAGGTGAAAAATCCCAAACAAACTGCAAACAAGTCACCTAAGCTTTAGCAGAATGTCAAAAAGCTAAGAGGCTGCACCTACAGATAACTATAATTGTTACCTTGTCCAAAATTTCTATTTATTGTAAAATTTATGTAAAACCTGAAAAAGTGACATGCCAGTAAGAGTTACTAGTAAATTAATCAGAAAAATCTTACATCAACTGGATGCAAATGCATGGTTAGCTCTTATTTAGTAACACCTAAGTACTTAAAATTGGGTTGGGAGTAAACTTTAGCATGTGGAATTTTGACATAGAAACAAACATGCTTAATGGAACTTCAGAGTGCAGCAAATCACCCCAATACATTTTGAAGCTTTATAATCAAAGCAGACTCATCTCTTCTCCAAATGATTTAGAAACAGTACATGCAAAAAACATATACTTCCATAAAAAAATTAACTCTCCATGCTATTTCTTCTAGAGAAATCCTAGTTTAAATTATTTTCCTAAGACAAGTGTAGAGAGCATAGAAGCAGTACTGTCAATTTCAATATAACTTTTAAACAAGAATTTGGTATGGCTTTATGAGAATGGGCTTGAATTTACTCTTGAGCTACATTGTATTGCAAGACACATCAGGGCAAGCTACCTTTGAAACACCTGAGTCAATACCTAAGGCACTGACAAAATTCTCCTTTAAATTTGGCACATGAATAATACCAAGCAGAGATTGTTGTTCTGAAGTAGGTTTTCACCAGTACACTCTTATCAATTTAGCAGTTAGGTTGTGTTGCAGAAATGTCAGTTTTAAACCTGCTGAAGGTTTATTCTCGGTAAAAGCAGGTATCAGTCACAGACTGCAACTCTGAGCATATCCACTAGCTAAAGCACAGTTAGTCACACTGAAGCTTCAACTTCACTCACTGAAAGTAAAGAGCTCCTAAACTGCACACCCATCACAGTATCAGTATAATTATAACTGATCATCTACTCCTATGCATACAAATAAAGCTGCCAGAAATTAAGGGTGGGATGTGAAAAGTGACCCACAGCCTTACATGGGTCTCCCACAATGACTGACCAAGAATCATACTCTGCTTCAAGTTCCATTTACTTCATCCTCTCCTACAGGATCAAACACCCATGTAAAAATTTACTACATCATATATTGAACATTGATACTCTGCCTTATCTCCCTTTGTCTTCCTGAAAATGTTCATGTGGTAAAACATTGGCTGGTACGGTAAGTTTCTCCTAAAGACACACTGGCAGTACAGTATAACAAAATGGGCAAGCAATTTGAGAGCAAATACATCACAAATAAATCACAAAATCCTTTCCTATCCCAAAGTATGTCCCCTCTTAAGCTCCCATTCCTTAAAGGGATTCTAATAATATTACAATTTTTTTCTTTCCTGATGGATAACATAATACCTAAACAAAACATTTTATCTCTAACAAACTCATCATCTCTGCTTACATAATTTGAGAATACTCGGAATACAAAGTTTTTACTGGAAACCCTTCCCCTACAAATTTTCGTATAACTAGACCCTTCATATCAACCAAGCATTTAAATCTCCAAAGGTTATGTTGCTATATACATATACATCTAGTAGAGAAGGAGGGAAAATGTTCTAATTGAAACTTACGAAACAGAATGAGGAAAAGCTGCACGTGAACAGGAGTCTGCACAAGAAATGGAGCTTCACCCCAACCCTGACCCTTTCAAATCCTTGAAAGAAGAAATTAAACTTTTGCAGAAGGAACTAACACCCTCTCCGCTTCCAAAGGCAGAGTCAAAAGAGTGAGGAAGTTCACACTCTACTTCAGAGGAAAGGGCACATGCTGTCCCTTTTGACAACACCAACTATTTTGTTTTATGAACTCCATGAGCTTGTAAACATAATTATTCCATTATTTCCATAATTCCATGGAAAAATCTTTGTGCATTGACCATGGCAAGCACAGAACACACTTTGAGGGCAAAAATCAAAAGCTGAACTATGGAACTGGTATCTGACCTAGTCAAAGAATAGTTCTGAAGCCATTTTACCTCATTTTGAATAATGAAAGACCTTGCAGGACAGGGAGAAGCGTCTAAAATTGCACAGTTCTGGGAGCAAGTGACCATAAAAGTTGGTGTGTAGTCAGCCTTACAAAGCATACTTCATCATACTGCTGTTTTTTAAGTAGAAATCACACATTACCTCCATCTTTCATATATTTTGCTAAAATTTTGCCTAAAAAATTCAACCCTTGGTCTGCTAAGTTTAAGCACAGAACACTGGAATTAAATATACAAGTGAGAGACACTTGACCTCATAGCTCCATAAGAATGGAAAGACTGAGTCAAGGAAAAAGTTGAAGGCAGAGGCTCTGCCAAAAATGTGCATTTGTGCTGCTGCCAGTACCACACAGGTTGAATAAAACTCAGATGTAAACAATCCCATTTTTAAAAAGATTCTGCTCAGTATAAATTTCAAAGATCAAAACAGTTATAAATCAAGCAGATTTATATGCATACATTGTGAAGTAACGGACCCTGATGCTCAATAGAAAGTATGACCTCTGAGCTGGTGAGAAAGTACATTGTAAGGCTTGGAATGTAGTTAAAATACTAGTTAGGAAGGAGGATGAATAAAAATTGGCTTAGGAAAGCAACTCCTCAAAGAATGTTTTATAATCAAATTTAATGAGTTCAGACTGAAAATGCTGGAAAACGTGTAACGGTGACATTTTTCACTTTTATTCAATCCAAGTATTTGATTGGAAAATAACTTTCAGGAAATACTTCACAACAAAATTCAGATGAAAATCACTACCCAGTGGAGGTTTCCTATGATCTACATGTCTTTCTCTGACTTCTGTTAAGCCTCAATCCATGCATTTCCATGTCTTAAGAGAACAGTTTAATCTAACTTCAAACACTCCGCATCTCACAGTCTTGAGATCTGAACATATTTTCATATTCAGATGTTCCAAAACATATTTAGATGAAAGCCAGCTGAAATGTTTAGAAGCTTAACATTAGTGAGACAAAGTTGCCATGAGATTTTCTCCTGTTATCTTTGAATGTTAAAAAATAAATAGCCCTCAGCAACCACAAGCAAGCAGCAGAATGCACTGTGATTATTCTGGCCTTATCATTAATGAAGAGAAACAACACATATTTATTGGCTGTAAGTGAATTTGTTTGCCTGTCTCTTGCTTGGATGAGTTGCTGCTTTCAGCAGGGAGATAAGTGAGGCAAGTGGCTAAGAAGAGCCCATGGCTGACAAGGGCACGAGCACATGTTAGGAACTGTTCCTAGACATGAGAATGTTCTTCCATCATTCCTCCATAAAGACTGAGATATACAGAATGTGATTGGAGGAATGAAGCACCTGTTCTATGAGGAAAGCTGGAGAGAGCTGGGATTGTTCCATCTGAAGAAGGGAAGGCTCCAGGAGTTCGTATAGTAACCTTATAGTACCTAAAGGGGGCTTATAAGAAAGATGAGGATAAACTTTTTAGTAGGGCCTGTAACAATAGGACAAGGGGTATTGGTTTTAAACTGAAAAAGGGTAGATTTAGATTAGATGTAACGAAGAAGTTTTTTTGCAATGACAGTGATTAGATACTGGCACAGGTTTCCCAGAGAGGGGATAGATGCCTCATCCCTGGGAACATTTAAGGTCAGGCTGGACTAGGGTCTGAGCAACCCGATTCAGTGGAATATGTCCAGGCTCATGGCAGAGAGGGTGGACTAGATGACCTTTAAAGGACCCTTCCAACGAAAACTATTCTATGATTCTATGATACAGGAGATGAAAACACTTCTCACACAACAAAAAACCCACACATTGGAGCTGAAAGATAGTCAGTATGAAATATGTTGTGCTAGAAATCTCAGAAGGGAAGATTCAGCTATGACATGACGTTGTGGCTGAAGAAAGAAGAAAAAAGCCTGTCCAAACAAGACAAAGTTTGCTATCATCTTCTGAATAACAGATCCAAGTGATAGGCCACAACAGGAGCAGAGAGATCCACGGAAGAACAGCACAATAAGGACAAAGCAGAAAAAGAAAATAGATAATAGAAGAGAAACAGAACTGGATGATTTGTTTCCTGTTACAGTTAACAGAAGCAAGGTCAAATGATAAGAAATCTTGCAACAAGAATCAGGTAGTGCAGTGAGACCTACAGGAAGAGTCAAGATCGTGGCTTCTGAAAAAGCTAGAATCAAAAGCCAAAAAAGAGGAGGATAACATTGCAGACTACAGGAAAAAGACAGAACAAATTGCAGAGGAGTCAATGGGGAAGAGAGAGTAAAGAAATCAAACCAATACAAGTAGAAACAATGTTTTGTATTATATTTTGAATTTAGACTACAGATCCATCACAGAATGGATCAAAGCTAAGGAAAAGAGCCTGGATTACATGTGCTGAATATAAAATGAAAAAGGGACAGAAATTAAAACTACATAATGAAAAATTGAGGAAACTTGTAATAAAGAAGCCAAACGAGCAAATAAGAGTATTAAATCCCCACAGAATATATGGGTGTCCAAGCTCCTATGGGTGACGGAATTGAAAGCACAAAGCCAAAGGATGCTGCCTGGCAGGCCTGAGAGGAATGACTCAAGAAAGGGCAGAGAGTGCTATGGTTGAACTGCAGGATAAGGGAGGTTATAAGAAAAAGAGCCACCCTTCAAAAATATGGAGACAGGCCCAGGTAGAAAGAATAGGGACTGGTACACTTTAGCATAGTAAATATATTTTTTTTAAAAAAAGATTTTGAGGAACGACTAGAAAAAATAATCAAAATCAACAATAAATCCTTCCTCAAATATATCAGAAGTCTCCCAGAGACTGTGCGGGGCCAAGTGATGATCCACATGTACAGTGAGCACTCAGGTAAGACTTTGTGACTGCAGAGAAACTACATTAACTCTTTGAACTGGTGTGGGGAAATTCATCTGCTGTATCCCCTCTTTGTTAATGGCCAAATAATTTGCATAATGGCAGTTACCACAGAAGAGGTATGGTAGAAATTAAAGAGAGGAATATGACAAGTCCTCAGGACTACGTAGCATTCACCCAACAGTTCACTTCCTATAGGGATGTGCATCACCTCTAGTTTAAAAATTGCCTTAGTAGGCACAACAGCGTGGTAATAATTTCCAATTTAAAACAAGAAAATCCTGAAAAGATACAGAGAACTACAGAATAGAAAGCCGTAACTCTGTACCACACAATTTAACAAACAACTAAATACTCAACAGTAATAGCAGAGAGCAAGTTAAGATGATGGTAAAGCCAACATGTCTTTAAGTTTGAATGTGCATTCTCACTGTATTTCTTCAAAGAAGTGGGTCACAGTTGATTGAATTTACTGGGATTTCCGAGACTTTCAATGAAATTCCTCCCCAAAGGTTTTTAAGAAAACTAAGGTGCTAGGACATAAGGCAGAAGACTTTCCAGGGATAAATCCTTGCTCAAAAGACAGAGTAGAGTGGGTAGGAGTAAATGCTCAGTCCTCAGAAAAGAACCCATATAGTTCAGGTGGGACTTGATACAGGATCTGTGTTGCTCAACACATTCATACACAAATTGGAAAAAAAAGTAATAATAAGAGTTTGCTTATGATATGAAGTTCATTAGAGTAGCAGCTGATGGGTGTGGAATGCAGGAAGATCATTATAAACTGAGTAGCTAGACAATAAAAAGATAAATGAAGTTGAATGTAAGAGAATGTAATACAATTCACCTGTATTTCAAATTTTAAATGATGAGAGCTCAGCGGACCAGAAGCAAGCCCTTGTGCTTAGGACACTACTTTGTGGAGAACCGCTTCTCTTTTTTTTTGTTTTCCAGTCTATGTAGTTGTTCATTAGAGGACACAGTGGAGGGAGGGTAAAAATTTACACAGATCTTAGAAGGCAAGAACATGGAACAGAAATCCATCAGGGCTAATACTTCCACAGAAAACATCTCTGGCTCAGGAAATACTTAAGTTAGCAATTTCTGAGTATAAGGAGAAAATTTAGGGGTGCCATGTATGCTTGTCCTGATCTGATTCTGTCCTAGGTATTTCCTTACAGCTACTGTTGGACACAAGAAAATGACCTAGATAAACTTCTGATCTGGTCCATTATGGCCATCTTTGATGGCAACATATGGCAGCATAATAAACCCCAGAGAAACCCAAATCTGGCATGTACCAGGACAGATTCTTCCAGAGGAGATGCGTGACGTAGTTGTACAAATCTGAAAAATGTTCAAGTGCCCAAAGGAGCTACTAGGACAGACAGGGTTTCACTGGGACCTGATGGCTGCGCACAGTCTGGGGAATAAAGGGCATTTTTCATTCTTGACATTATAGGGCCTTTACCATGTAGTGTAATATCACATATTATTTTTATATACTTCAGTACTGGCTACAATCCATAATGGATGACTTTCAGTGAACAATCAGACATAAGCAACAAATAAGATTTTGGGCTTAGTATCTCAAATACATACAGAAACCCCAAGCACAGCTCTTCCAGCCCTTCTAAAGAAATCCCCCAAAATTACCCTGAGGCTGGATTACTTGACTCCTGCTAGTATACAGCAGGAAAGGATGAAAGATGAAATTAATACTCCCAATATACATTTGATGGTCACTGCCTCTGCCACAAAAATTTTAGGAATTACAACACCACAACGACTGCAGCAAAAGCCATAGAATGGTTACAGTCACTACAATGAACAGCTAGAAGGGAATTTCTTTTTGTATTTAAATGGCTGAAGAGCTTCCCAAATTTTCCTGGTCCAATACAGTGATGAAAGTGTGCTACAACCTTTGCATACTTTCGCTATAAAACTAAACTTTGCACTGAAACTGGAAAAAGTTATCTGAAAAATTTCAGCCATATTTCTAATTGAAAAACTGCACTCAAAATACAAAAGCTCATTTGAAAACTAACACAACAGCAAGCTGTTAACGTTTTCAAAATGCTTCTTAAGCACACAGAACAATTTTAGTAAGCTTCTTCATTATTGTTGTTTCATGTAATCAGAGCTAAGCCAGAAAAAACAGACGTATTCTGTACTATAGGTGTTTCAGTTACCTGCTAAATGATGCCTCTGGGGGACAGCATGGAAGCCAAGTGAGAAGACTAATTTTTGATGCCCAGCTTAGAGGGTAAAAGAGTACAAACATTGTTTTAAGTCAAGAATTGCAGCACTAACAACTCAAACGTGCAACTGCCCTTAAAAGATGCAATGGACTTCAGAGGTTTCTGTCAGACAAGGTAGCAATGGAAAAAAAAGTTAAAAGCCATTTGTTTGCAAACAAAATTTTGTGTCAAAATCCTTTCATCTTAAATGTTTATGTTTCTATTAAGAGATAGCAGGTCAACATCAAAGCTTCAGTAAGAAATAAAAATCAGAATAACTCATACTATCAGATTTGAAGATGAAACTCAGATTTGATGCCCATAGTATTTGTTTTTGCAAATGGTTCCAATTCAATGTTTATTTCCTATTACAATAAAGTACCCAGAATAATTAATACCAACATACTTTTCCAAGTTGCCATATTGTATACTACATATTTTCCTTTCCTCCAGAGAGTTTGGTATTTAACCTCAAATCCATTTTTTCCCCAAAATTCTAGTCCATACTATGAAGCTATTTTAGAGTAATATGTTCTATAAAATTAAAATATCCACAAAAGAAACAACTGGCAACCTTTATTGACTAATATTGTCTGAATGGCTGAACTGAGGCATAAGAGCAAGGATGTTTAAAAGGCCATTTTCTGAAGTCATGACTTTTAAGATATGTCTACATGCCTTAATCATTTTGGCTGACAAGTTGATGGAAGAAGTCTAGTTTCTCCAATTATAAGTTCAATGGCTGAAACAAATCGAAAAAGGTCATGTGTAAAAGGCATAAAATATTAACCTTATCGTTTCTATGCAGCTTGTTAAACTCCTAGAACTTGTAATAGCAGAGACAAATTGAGCAACTTTCCGACCTTTCTCTGATAAAAACCCACACAGTTATTTAATGAAAGCTCGAAAGGTTACCAATTATTTTTCTTAAAAGCCTGTCTTCCTCAGACTGGGAATTTGGTACTGCACTTCAAAATTAGTTTGTGAAAACACTTCATTTGAATGCTTTTAGAAGAGTTTCAAATCTGTAAGAAATCCACTAGCTTGTTACCTCTTTTGGCTGGAAGAGGAGGAAGACTTGAGGGGAAACAAGGAAAGGAAAGAGAGAGAGGTAGACACACTAAAACTCTGAAATAAAAGAATAGCAATCCCAATTTGTTGATCCATATTATCCAGGATCGAGCTTCAGGATATCTACTAAAATGGGCAGAAGCACAGCCAAACAGCTGTGCTTCCCACAATGGGACACACCAGTGTTGCAAGAAAAAGTGAGGTTGCAAGGTTCTGTTTATGACCTTTCCTGACTCAAACCCCGAAGCTTAACCAACATTTTGGTTAAATTTTAACTAATACATTTCTTAATTGACTAATGGTCCAGAGGCATGTTCTTTTTTAATTTCTTGACATCCATTGAATGGTATAAAACAGATGGAAAAGGTTAGTTTGATCAAATAGATTTCAGTTCAAAATGCAAAGCCACCTAGCTTGTTTATAATTTCTGTATGTATTAACGTTACTTAAAAAAATATTCACACATCAATGTATTTCTTTGGAAGTACTCAGCTTTCTGTCTTTCAAACATTAAATTTAGAACTGATTTTCTACAGTTAAGTAATATAAATGTTTCAGTGACAGGAATTTTAGAAGGATTTTCAAACAATTTTGTTACTAATATGTAAAAGTTACAGAAATATCTTATGCTAACAGGCAGTTGTTACAGTGTGACTAAATCTGTATTTCAAAATTGTGCTGTTTTCAGTTGCTGTAGTTATTTGTAGTTTTATTGTACAAATCCATGTTTGTAAACCTTTTCCATCATATCAGTTCTACTTACTGCAAAATACGCATTCATGACAGATTGCAGATAGTACTAATAAGTAAGGATAAAAATGTGTCAAGCCTCCATAAATATCAATCTCTGGTTTTACTGGTGAATGACTGGCAATAAGTTTGTATTAAGAAACCTACAGATGCTGATTTCCATGGAGGCTACCCATACAGAAAATTTCAAACTGATTTCGTTTCCCTCCTTGCCCCAAACTGTATGGAAGCAAGATGACTCTGGCTCATCACACAATTTGCCCAATTTTCCTTGATGAAAGAGAGAATAGTCCACAGGATCACAATACTTAAAAGCTCAATTTCTGTCTCTTGAAAATACTAAGCAGTAATTACTTGGCCTTAAGGATTTCTAGGAATAAATGTAGGTTTCCAGATCCATTACAATCTATTACGTCATTGCAGCTGAAATAAATAAAAGTGTCTTCTTGAGAAAAGAGAGATCTCCAGGCAGCATCCCAATCATTTTAATCAGATTGCAATAATTTGACTAATTCTATGCTGATTATTAAATGAATTAAGAAGCATGCAGGGGTCATGTAGGGCAGAATCTATTTATTTTTAATGAGTTTCCAAAGTTTTATTTTGTGATTTTACTTCATTTGCCCGCCAGGCCTATTACCTCACTACTGGTTGCCAAACCACCTTCTACTTTGTGGATTATCCCATTGAGGGGTGTGTTCCCTCTTTTGAGAAACACTGCCTTAATGTTTACCCTTAATACTATTTTAAGGGATCTTTGATGAAAAAGAAATCATAAATGTTTACCTTTGGGGTTTACCAAATCAGACATAAAACACTTCTACCACACTAAGCATCTCTTGAGCAATCAACCACACTGCTGATGGGCTTCTTGTCTTCAAAAAGTCTTTAAGGCTACAATAAGTGTCCAGTATGTTTGCATAAGAAATCAGTTTCCTTTTAGTTTCAAGCAGGTTCATAACAATTATTCTATTGCATCATTTGTTTTTTTTTAGTGCATGTACTGTGATTTTTCTGGCTGTCAGTGAATAGTTTATTTATCTTAACCAAATAGAAGTTCCAGAGGCAAAAGTATTTGGGTTCACCTTACCCTAGGCAAGACTTAGCACATATTTGTTGCTCTGGCACAACATTTTGTCAGTGCTTCTCTGAAGTAGGATTATTTTAAACTAATACAATTCTATAACCAAGATATATTAATGTTACTTTCTTATTTTAAAGCTTTCTATGGCTTCCTATATCCATCCAAATGTGCTTTATTTTGGATGATTACTGGTCCTGTGAAAAGTAACAAAGTTTTTACTAAAATCTACAGACCAAGATTTTATTACTTTAATCTTTACAAGCTGCTGAAATTGAACTCACATGCTAGGAAATGCTGCTTATATTTTCTTTTTATGTGTGCTGATTATTTTTTTGTAATTCAGTCATAAGACGACATCATTATAATCTTCTTTTTTTTTTTTTAAGAGAGAAGAGCAGTAAATAGAGAAAATAGTATTTATTTAAAACATTACTGTTGTATTCAAGCATAAACCCATTAACTACCTAGAATATGTTTAATATTTGTGTGTGCATGTGAGATCAAGGCCCAAGTTCAGTATCATTCCATTACTTAGTGCATAGAACAACAAATTACTCCCACATGCAGCTGAGGTGCTCCAAATCTTTTGGCTCCAATGATATAAATCAATGCTTTTAATATATTTTCAGACCTGCAAAGAGGCAGTGATTTGACATCAGCTTTCATATTCTTTGGTTTTTTAGCAGTTCTTAAGACTCCTTTTAAGTAAAAATTTGTTTATTTAAAAATAACTTGGCTTCTTTGTATATGTTTTCCTCCTAATACTCAGAATTTGCTTTCTCCATTACACCCTACTAGAATATTATTAAAAAAATACTCTTATTCTAATATATAATAATACCATACAAGTCATTGTCATTTTTAAGGTGAACTTCCCATTAAATTAAACAGTTGGAATTTTACTAACATTTTCATCAACACATGCCAGTCATCTCTTCCATTAAAAAGTGGACCTTGCTCCCTATTTTTAATTCACCTTGCTTATCAGCTATTTCCTTCAAATTATCTGAAAAACCCTCAAAAGCTAATTCCATAAGTTCAGATTCTGAATATTGAATACACTTTTCCCCTTAGTATTTTGAATGTGGAAAACATTTTTAACATTTCAGAAGTGTTTTAGAAAAGAAAAAACAAATTTCATAAGTGAGATTTAAATTAACAGGATGCAAACTAGGTGTTTTATGAAGTGGATCCAATCTATGTATCAATACCAGTAATGTGGTATTCTTTGCATGACGTTTACAAGAGAAATAACTACTTGTGCACCAAGAGCAAACATGCGCTCGTTTTGAGCAAATGAAAGGTAAAAAGCAGGTCATTTATATAGCAGATTAAAGCCTTTTTCTTTAATTCTCCTGATTAGCTTCTTGGTGTATCAAACACTCATGAAATATTTGATATCTTTTTCTAAATACCAAACAAACACTGCATTTAAGAAGTGAAAATAAAGACTCATACTTTTTCTTAGGGTTTCATAGCTCGTTCAATACCATCAAAACTGAATTCCTTGGTTCCAAAAGTATTTAATTTCCACTTCCAAAACATTAAAAAAAAAAAAAAGCTATATTTTCGAACAAATTTGGTTTTCTAATGCAAAATCTGACAGACTGACCCCATATTCGTCTATATCAACATATCATCACACCCACTTAATCCTATAACCCTTCCAAACATAACATAATTTCACCTGAATATTGCTATGGCCTTGTATCTCAATAAATTCCTCATCCCCTACATTTTATCCATTTTTTTTTAATAAGCAAATGTGTATCTATCAACCATGTATGTCTGGTAGTGATGATATAAACCTGTCAGCTAGAGAAAAGGTCCATGAAGGAACCTGTCATCACTCTTTTCCTGAAATAAACTATAGCTTTCTGGGACTTCTAGAAAGCATCTAATGACAAAAGTTATTGCAATAATAAGTTATCCTGCACTTGCACAGGTGCTTTTTGTGTTTCTACTTCTGGACTCCCCATCATGCCTATATGAAATTCCATCCTCAAGCATGGAATTCACCTACAGATTCATCTATTAATAGTTTGTACTAGAGGTAAAATACCTTGGTGACTCTCAAGTCATACTCAGGACTTAAGATTAAAAAAATCCCCATTTTAAAGATGTCTTGTCACATAACAAATTGCTTTTGTTCACAGTCTCTCAGTCCCACCCAGGCCAGCAATAACTTTTGGGTTATGTAATTTCTAGATTCATACATCAAGTCTTTCCATAGGTCTTCACCTAGAGACAATTATGTTCTATATAGATCTGCAGCCAAAAGTAAACTTGATACATCTATCACATACATACAAATGATTTGTATAACCTATTCTTTTGTTATGTATCAAAATACTGACAAGCAGGAACCCCAGACTATCTCCCAGTCTTTGTGAGCAGGGACATGTTTTAAAGCCATTGTAAAACAGGACAACTAGAAATAGTATATTTACTTGGTGAAGTGTTTTACTCTACATAAGACTTTTTCCATGCTAATAATTGATGTCTCTGCCTGCAGTGATCTTACATAATGATTCTGGCTTTTTATTTTCAAAAAACGGAGGCAGCAGTCTGCTGCAATTCTCTTATCATCACAGATCAAGAACTCCCACTCAGATCTCATACTGCTCTTATACATGCCTGTTAATATTAAAATGCCTTGGTGCCATGCCCATTAAAATCCACTGAAGATTATAAAAGATTTTTCTTTCTTCCAGTCAGCTTTACTAACTGTTGCTATCCATATATGTCTATTTGATTCACTTGCATATAAAATCCTATATATACACAGTGAAGTCTAAAAGGAAAAAAACTGCAGTTAGACTAAAGCTATACTTGAAGTGTTACTTTTTACCATGATAAGGTGACTCTTAGAGCTATGTTTCAATAGTTATTCAAATTATTTTTACCAAAGAAAGTCAGAATTAACCATGAAAAAAATGGTGTTTGATAGTACCAAAAAGAAAACTGAAAAGGTGTATGCCCTTCAATGTTTTCCAAACAAGAGACAAACTAATGTCATATAATAGCAATATTCATATTCTGTTGGCAATAAAAGTCTATAAAAACATAAACTGATGGTATTGATACTTACAGCTCTTAATAAAGCAATAGACTTTCTCAGGAAAAATCAAGTGCTTGGTATACCAGAAAAAGATATATAACTAAAGCATGTTTAATCAATTATATATAAACCCAGCCACATAATTTGACCTAAAAAAAATATGTTAAGATTACTTATTCCTCTTTATTAAAATTTCCATTGAATATCTAACTTATTTCTTCCTTCACTGTTGACTGAGTTAAGAAGCTGCAAAACTATATCTGCACTGGAGGCAAGGCAGCCCAATCTTCTGGTTGACAGAACATGTTTCCCGGGCAAAATGATTTATTTTTAAATAGCTTTTGTGAGTACAAAGGATGTTGGAGTGCTAACTCTTTTTGCCTCCAGCTTAGGGAATTTGCTGCTATTACAGACACTGTTTCAACACCTTTATGCCATGCCCTTCCTGTCACCTGAGTACCAAACATAGTTTTGATGAGGGACATAAAATACTGCCAAACCACTGATTGAATGTACTTTCACTATTTCTCTTTTTTAATGCTGAAAAAAAGCAAGTTCCCAAGCAGAAAAGCAAAAAGGGTCCTGATGTTTTCATGTACTTCTAAAAAATGTTTACAATTTATTCCTCTCTAATCAAAAAGCTTACATTTTTGTCTATAACTACAGGCTTGTCTGAATTTTGAACAAGAACAGGCAAGAATCTTCCCCAAAAATCCTTTTCATGTCATATTTATTTCCCTTTGATTTTGTTCTAAATGAAGATTCCATCATTAATCATATAAATTGAAAAAGAAGATAATTTGCACACAGAAAGATAATTACATACCTTATACTGGATAAGGAGTCCATAAACCAAAATGTTTTTCTTTTTAGTTTCTCTTGCAAATTTCTTTATTGTAGTGAGGTCTTCCATTCCAATGTTGAAAGAATTATTTTCTGAAATATCTAAGTGCACCTGCAAAGGAACAAAAAAGAAAAAACAAAATCCACTTTTTCCATAGTGTGCCATTCTAGACTGATGGGTTTTAGTATCTCATTTTTATGTGTGAAGCACACATAAAAATACAGACTATCAAAGGTTTTTCTTAGATAGCTTCTATTAATGTTGAATTCCACTACTTACATATTTAGTGACATGAAAACTATTTATTTTCAAAGCACAATGAAACCAATATGCCAGAACATGTCATGCATCTTAAAAATATTCAATTAAATTAGAAAACAAACAATATTCTTTTCTAAGCTCTAGACTAACTTTCCCAGGTTTTGTTGTTATTTGGTTTTTTTTACTATCAGAGGACTATAGAATACATGTCTTCCTATGCATCTTGAAGGTTTTCAAGACAGAACTGAATTCTTGAAAGTTTAATTGGAAATTTACTATCCTTTCAGTATAGCATATTAGTTACCTAAATTGGATTAATTTCAAGATAACACTTCAAGTTTAAAAAGCAGAAACTGCCTCAAAAGAAGGTAGGGATACAGCTATCCTGAGCTCTTGGGCAGGGAAAGGCAGGTCTCATTTTCATCAGGGATGCTAAACAAACGTGGCAGGTCTTACACGTCCTGATCTGAGTTCAAGAAGTGTTTGGAAAATGCTCTCAGGAACATGGTGTGATTTTTGACATGTCCTGTGCAAGGTCAGGAGTTGGACTTGATTCTGATGTGTACCTTCCAACTTGGCACAGTCTATAACGCTATGAATTCTCTCCTGGGTATCTTGTGCAGGGTCAAGAATTGGACTCAATGATCCGTGTGGGTCCCTTCCAACTCAGAATATTCTGTGATTCTGTAACTGGCATTTCCAGGGAGGTATCAACTAGGTCAACCCTTTACCAAGGCTTATGCGTTCCACAGGTTAATCAATTTACCTTACAAAACTGCAGAAATCAAAATAAAGGATGATGATTTGTACATATAAAGTTTCAGCATCTATTAATAGCAAAAATACTTTTACCCCTAAAAGAAACATTTTTCTGGCTAAATGATTCCATTGATATAAAACTTATAAGTGACCACGATACAGAGGTAGGGCTATAGAGATCACCCAGAGACCAGTGCTTGAGAAAATTATTTAAAGTTCTCTTTGTACTTTATGGTACATTTATCCTGACAGAAAATAGGTCCACATGCATTTTCCCTTGCAACACTTTTTAACAAAGCTGTTTGTTGTCTAAATGCATACTCACCAGAAGCAAAGCTATTGTCTTCTCCTAAACAAGCAGAGATTAATTTTCACACACTCATTATTTTGTTATTTTTTACTCAAAACAAGACTAAGTATTGCTCATTTACAAGTATTTACAAGAAATTATAAAACCTACTCTTTTGAGAGAACTCAACCTAGCTCCTCTTTACCATTTAACCTCTTTGACAGCTTTAAAAAAAGATTTTTCTCAAATTTACTTTGGTACTGAAATGCAAATAATTGCAACTACAGAGCTGAAGTACTAATATTCCTTTCTTTCTAATACTAAGTAAAACAACAAAATAAAAATCAAATCCATTCATACCATCAAATCCATCCATCTACAAACATGAAAAAGCATTGTTCAAGAAAGTAATGTCAGTTTAAGAATACAATTCACCTAGTTGTAGCATAATTGGAGAGGATACTGGATTGACGCAAACAAATAGTTGCCTGAACTTTACCTCTATGCTTCCTATTCCTCCTGTAACATTAATGTTCCCTTTTGTCCAGATACAGTAGTCCAATTGCTGCTTCAGCTTACAGATGCCATGAAACAATCCAGTCAGGCACCAGGATAACAGACAGACTTCAAATCTGTGGCAACTGATAGGTGGGAATACGGACAGAAATCATTGTGCCCAGTGCAAGCTCATCCTTTTATTGGAACAATGTTCCCTGGCCTGGTTAAACAGACAATCTGGCACAATAACAACACCTGACATTTTTACAACTAAAGAAGATGACTATTGGAAGGAAAAATAAAACTTTTTTTCTTAATTATCAGATTATTATGAAAAAGTTACTTCTGTCATGTAATCAGAGAATAGACAAGACCTTTCCAATTACCAAATCCAATTACATTAGACTGTTCCTAGTTACGAATTTAGAATGGAAGCAGTTAGCTGCTCTCCCTATTTATCCTTTCAATTCTTCACTACCAGAAGGAGTTTTATTTTTGAGAGTAGAAAAACATAATGTTTCCCTTACAGCTGGCACCTAAGACCTATGCACTTAAATGTCATCATATTGCTCATAATTGTGATTCATATTTGTCTACGAAATATTAATATTAATCAAATATTATGTCCTTCTATGTCAAAAGAAAGTGTATTATAGGACTTTGCATAAACAATTTGGTCAGGTAATATATTGAAAAAGTATATAGGAAAGAATAAAGTTAAGGAAAATCCCACTCACGAGCCTTAGTGAAGAGGATACCCAACACTGAATTTAATTAAAGACTGCCTAAGGAAATTTCTGTTCCCCATACCATCTGCAATGAGTTTTAAAGACCAGAAGTTTAAAGGACTTCAATACTTTCCAGTGATTAATATGAGACAATTATTTGTTAAGATAATTCTTTAGTCACTCAAAAGATACCTCCCAGATCTCCTTTTTTCCCTTCTGGTATTTCTAACAGATAGGGTGGTGCTTCCATCAAATGAAAGTGTAGCACCAGATGCCCAAGCAATTAGGCAACATACTTTTAACAAATGCATTTCTATCTTTGTTTTAAATGTTAGCAACTGTTTCCACCTAGTTATGAGATTTTCTTCCACTATCTAGTTCTGGGAAATTTCAAGGAGCTGTCAGAAACAACTGACAGGTCTGAACTACAGTAAGGGGACTAAATGCATCTTTTTCTCCTAAGGCTATTTTAAAATGTGTCCACCTAAATAATTTGTGCATGCTGCAGGCTGCTCAAGCAAGTACACTTTCATTAAAAATGGTTCTGGGTTCTATAATGACTTCAAGATCGAGTATCTCTAGTATCCCTGAGTTTCATGGGGAGATTGTGTAAGCAATACTTGCATTCATACCTATTTCTTAGGAGATATTAAGACCAGAATATTTATAGCTACAACTATTAAACCAAAGGTTTCACATTCCTAGCATCACTCTAAAAAAAGTATTTAATTCTAAGTCCAGACTAGAAAGTGCTATCAATCAGGCACAAAATAAGCATGCTTTTGAGATGTTACCATTGACTAGTTGATTAACAATTCCAGCTTTATCTTCACACCCTCAAAATTCAACACAGACAGAAGTGGATTTTTATATTCTTGATAAAGGACTAATCAAAATATTTTAAGTCCAGAAAGAAGCATTTTGTATATCCAGTAGCCTTGTAAATGACCAGCAGAATTGGAGACATAATTGCTCTGATTATGAAAGGCAGAAATAATCTATCTTTGAAAATTCAGTAAAATTAAAGTTCTACCTTGAAGTTCCTCAGAAACTGGGGTAAGAAAAGAAGATGGTCTAGAAATAGGTGCTAAATATTGATCATAGAATCTCAGTAACTCGCTCCAAGAGAACAGCATACAATAGGTAAGGATATCATAGGTATGCTAGGTTAGGATCTACAGAAGGATCTGGACAGACTGGATACATGGGCTGAGGCCAAGGGTACACGGTTCGAGAGGGAAAAGTGCCAGGTCCTGCATTTGGGTCACAACAACCGTACCCAGCCCCGCAGGCTGGGGGCAGAGTGGCTGGAAAGATGCCCAGTGGGAAGGGACCTGGTTGTGCTAGTTGACAGTGGCTGAAGATGAGCCAGGATGTGCCCAGGTGGCCAAGAAGGCCAATGGCAGCCTGGCCTGGATCAAAAGCAGTGTAGCCATCAGAACCACACATGCATAGAAAAAAATAAAGCCACTTATTTCTGTTTCAACTGAGCATTCAAGCACAGCACGTGATTTGCAGCATCCCCAGCAGAGATGGAGCACAACAGCAAGGCAGGAGTTAAGAGCTCTGTACAACCAGCCAGCCACAATGAGCCTTTCACAGAAATATATAACTAATAAACTCTCATTTGCTAGTGTCAGTTTGTTTCCTGACAGCATGCAGTACACTTGCTGGAGTGCAAATGAGTTTCTTTAGAGACTAATTTACAGTTTGAATTTACAGTTTTATTCTGAGTTAGCAGCAGTTTAAACCTAGTCTAACTTTAAAATTATTTATATTAAATATCATTTACATTAATATTAAATAGTATTTTAAAATATTTAATGAGATGCTTTCTACAGTAAGATACAGGATTTACCTACCAAAATTAGGACAACTGGATATAAGAGAGGAATATTTGATTTTTCCAACATATCCACTAGTTGCTGGGTTTCTTGGAGAGCACACTTTTTATCCTAAATTAAAATAAATGTTTAGAATTACTGAAAACATCAAATATTTCATAAAAATGAAATTCAAAGACCTGTTCTTTACAAAGAAAAAGAAGATACAACACTTTCTTGGTTTTGGGGTGGGGGGGTTTGGTTGGTTAGCTGATTGATTTTAATGTATTTGTAACAGTATTTTCTGGTAAAGTTACAGATGTTTGAAAAAGAATGAGATTAATAATATTACCATATATATATATATATA
>VZRL01007056.1:1645888-1692195 GCA_013397895.1 Origma solitaria
TATATATATATATATAAACAAGATTAAGGGTCTTGATTGGTTTCAGATATGGTTCATCTAAAACAAACCTGTTCCCATACAAGTACCCAAATACAGATCACATGGCATGCACTTGTCCACAATGGAAAACATTAATTTAGACCACGATAGCAAAGAATGCACAGTTAGATGACTACATCTATGACAGGGCTCTCCTTAAAATAATTCACTTCAATAGAACATCTATGAAAGAAAATTTTGAACTACTTCCAGTGTTATCCCTCTTGCTCAAGAATTCACGGCTGGTTAAAAACAAAGTGAAAGAAGTGTGAAACCAGAGACCAGTTCTAGCCTAGGTGTAGTTTAGTGCATATCAGAAACACCAAACATCAGAATGGACACAGCACATGAGGACAAAAATAATAAACAACTTACTACTCAAATATTTAATTATAATTTACCATTACTAATAAGTTTTAAGTGCAAAATAAATAGCATGCATTCTTACTACTTACATTTATGCAAACAAAATTATAGCACTGTCCTGGAAAGATGTTTTGTACATGGCTGTCATTTTTGCTTAGAGATATTGAAATAGCTTCAACCTGATTAAACAAAAAGAAAAAAAAAAGGTCAAAAATTCTATTTCAGCCTTAACTATCTGCTAAAGCTTCCACCACTGTGGCAGAGCTTGTTCATTCGAATTATGTAAAACTGGCAATTATTATTTCCACCACAAAAACTGACAATTGCTCAAAATTTTGAGGCACTCAGCAGTGAAGCATGGGGCCCAACATGTGTTGAAGCATATTGCTCAGGGAAACCATTCCAAAAGGAGCCACGGAAGCATCAAACATGAGCGCTGCTGCCTGGGTTAGGACATTCAACTGTTTCCAGAGATGAAAACCCTGTTCATAGGATCAAAACGATCTAATGACTTTAGACATCTAATTCTGAGAAATTCTCTGTAATACTCAAAAATATACATTTTGCCTTCATGAAGTTAAAAATAAAATAAAATCAGTACGCATGAAAGAACAGGTGTACTGATATTCCATGATTCTGCACAGGACAAGAGTACACGACTCATCTAGAGTTTCTCCTTGAAATAATTTCCTCAACGAATGTTTTAAAATACTTTCTTAAGCACAGACATACTTATTTTGCAACAGAAGTTAAGAAACTATCTTATCCCAATTAAAATAAAAAGTAGATTTAACTACATTATCAGCTTCAGAATTGCCTTAAGTAAAACAGTAAACCAGGTAGCAGAGGGTGAATTTGCTCCCTAAGAGGAGATAACATTTTGAATCAAATAAAAAACCTTGAAATTCAGGGAAAAAAATCTTCATGTTGCTTCCATTAAATCACCAAATCCCTCTGATTTATTGTATAATTGAGCTTTACTTCTGCCCAAAAGACATAGCAAGCAACAGAAGCAATACACTGTTGCATTACCTTAAATTGCCACTTAAGTCACAATCCAATAGAAGTACCAAGCACAACACTCAAAGAGGTTTTGCAACGTTAAGTTGTGTTTGTTTACTTTTGTAATAACTGGGAGCTAACTTGTTTGCAAAGGAAGGTGGTTTGAAACCAAAAAGTTGGCATTTATGCTCTAAAGATTTCAGAAACATTTTGGGCTGAAAATTTGATACCTTAGCCACATATAGCTGGCATTTATTATTTTAAGACTGATAAATAAAATTCACAACAGGTATTAATTACTTTAAAATATTTGGAAAACGCAATACTCCAGGGCTCACCTGGCTTGAACCTCTGCATATGTAAAATCAGAAATCCCTGTTACCTTTACAACCTTGCACATTCTTCAATGACCATGAGCATACTGCAAAACAGAGTCTTTTCAGAAGGTGTTTGGAACATGACCCAAGGCAGAGGGCCTACTTTTATTTTTCCGTTCGAGATACTGCAATACATGACACTTAAGCATAGCTGAACATTTAAAAATTCCTTTAGTGTATCAGAATTTTGATTTAACTTCAACAATTTTATAAAGTAGTACACTAAGAATTTTTTTACCACCGTATTATCCAGCAAAAATGAAATTTAAGTTCTCTGTTGGAAAAGTAAGCACAGCTGCCTAAGTAGAAGTTTCAATAAATCATCAATTAACTAAAATTAATTCTTATTTTATTTGTCATTTAGTATCCTATGCAATAGTACTTTTTTAAATTAAAATTTATATTAATCAATGTTATCAGCTATGTAAAAGAGCAAAAATTACCTAAAAATATCACCTTGGTAAAAAGTGATTGTCACGTAATATTTTAGTATTTAAATAAAAAGACTTTATGGACTTGCTTAATTACTTCTGGTCATTGTAACCACTGATATTTAGCTAGCTTCTCTCTAGAAGCAGAGACGGCAAAGTTGTATCAGCATGAAGACAGGAATAATAAATGTTTTCTTTAATGCTTTTTTAGTTATCAGATGCCCTGTACTGAAGTTTCAACATTATTCAACATCCACTTTGATAAAATCAAAAATTAATACCAGGATATTTCGAACCTTTAAAAGTTGTTTAAATAATACCAGAATTTAAAATCATTATTAACACCAATGCAGTCAATACAATCATTAAGAAATTGGTGAATTTCTACTAGTGAAACGTTAGCTCTTTTTTCATGCTGCTCATGGATATTTATCCAGTCACAAAAATGACACATAACTTCATCCAGTTGATTACATTTCATGTGACAGCAGCACTTTGTCACTGAAGAAACAGGAGAACATGATTTCCAATCACAGAAGAAAATGCCTTCAGCTCCCATTTAGGTTCGTTTGCTTCAAAAGAAAGGGCTAAATAACAAATTTAAGGAAAGACTCGAATTATGTCTTTCACAGTATGATGTCTTTAACAAAACATTCATTCATTAGTTATACTGTTTAAAGTAACACTGATTAAAACACCGTAAAAGCACTTCACAAGCAATAACTGTAGCCTTGAAAATATTTTTAGAAAAGTTTTTATTTTCATTATCTTAGTACAATAATTAGTTCAATTAGTTCTTTTTTCCTGTTATTGACATTATCATGTTATTAGAGCTCCTCTCAGAAATCCTTTTACCAAAATTTCTTTTAAATTCTTCTTTAAGGATATATGTAGAAGGTAACAAATACCTCAGAAAAAATATGGCTGCTTACTAAGAACTAGAGTGTCAAGCGTATCTAAAATGTTAAAATACTGATCTCAGTTAATATGTACTCTACTGAATGATTCCCAGTCAGTCCCTTATTTAGATCAATTACCTTCCAATTATCCCTTCAAAAAGGTCCAGATTTCAGTGCGGTACATTTTCATTGCTTAAAGTAATTATTTTGCACAAAATCAAATCTCCCTCACACAAGTCTACTGTCTTTCATTTGAGAATATATTGGCCTGTGTATATATGCTTTCTAAGGTTAGAAGTTCTGCGTATTGGTAAGCTTACAAATTAACTCAGAGATTTTATTGTTTAAAAGTAAGTGATGTCTTCCTCCTAATAGCACAGTAGTTTACACTGAAATTAAAAAAGAGAAATAGCAATGGATCTGGTGTCAGTGAAATGGAAACATACTTCTGCCCCATTATACAGCTATTCAGGCAAGAGAAGGTCTTATTCAACTCTGCTAATGTTTTTCACTTTTAAATGTAGACATTTAAGAGATATGGAGCATATCATTCCATACTAAATACAATTCTTTCCAAAAAAAACCCCCGCAGGTGCAATGTCAAAAGACAGATATAAAGACAGCAATACAGTTTGGTAGAGAAACACATCCTTCTAATAACTAACACACCATGCAGAAGATCGACAGACATGAATAAAACCATTGCAGAAGTAAGATTATGCAAATCAGGAAACCTGTAGTTTTGAACAGCTATTCCCTGTCTGTTTCTCTGGGTAACAGGAACATGTGATATCATCATGTAAGATATAATTAAGAATCACCCCAAAACAAGTCAAAATTTAAGCAATTATCCAACGTTAATCACCTTTGGGAAAATGAAAATATGATCGTTCTAATAAAAAGAGTAATAAAAAAGAAAAATATATTTAAATGTCAGTAGAAAATTCCGTCAAAACCCTAAAGCAAAGGCTTCAATGAGCATTTACTGTGAGGGAAATGTATCCTTATCATTTTACAAAAAGACTGATTAATTTGATTTTGCATTCACAGCTCTGCAAGAAAACAACTTACTCTTTAACGGGTTTAAACTCCAAGTCAGACCTCAAAGTAACAAAAGCATTTCCTCTGTAACATCTTTGTAACAATTTGGGTTTACTGAATTAATAAAATCTAAAGAAAATTGCCTCTCTGTTGTCTGGATTCAATTTTTCCTCTAATCTAATATGGACATTTTAAGCAGGTCTGTAAGATTCCCTTCTACAGCACAACTGGGCAGAAGATGCTTCCTTCTTGGAAAGTTCCACACCTGATATTAATCCCTTGTAATAAATACTACAGAGACACAGGAAGTCTCAGTTTCTGTTTTCACATTATTTAGACCATTTCTTAGGAGTAGTGGCAACCAGAAACATTAAATTAATCACAGAGTTGACAGCCATAGAGTTGTACTTACTTTTATTTGGCTTTTCAGAGACTCAGAAAGGAGAAAACCGACTTGTGCATGAGTTTCCTTCACATTGGTAATAACACAAACTTGTTGTGATAGGTTGTCTGTGATCCAGAAAAAAAACCTTAGTATTTCAGGCAAAAATAAATTAATCCAAATTACTAATCTGCTAAACATTACCTTCAATCCACCTATTGCTGTCTCTTGACGGAATCTTTTCAGCTGTAAATTTAAAGGCTACAAAGCATAGTTAATGAAACTACATAATTCACATAATATACATCTCATATATAAAACTCAAATTATATTTTGTATGATTTTGTACAACATGAAATCATTACATAAAGCCTGTCCTCAGAGCCCATTTAAATCTATGAAAAGGTATTTGTTCAGGTCTACATTGACACTAGATGATAATCAAGAAAACTTTCTGATAATTTAATCTCTCTTATCACTTCAACAGATTACTAAATGTAGTGTCAGTAATATTGAGTAACTAAAGGGGAAAAAAAGAAAAAAAACAACCCCATGAGATAGCATAAATCCTCTTCCCAACAATATACACTAAAAAATTTCCCAAAAAATGTATTGATGATACTTTTCAAGGACACAGCAGATGTAACTGTCCACCTCAATATCAAAGAAGCTATAAAAGTCAGTGAAAAAGATCTTGGCATGGGCAACTTCCTAGGTCTTTTGCTGGTGGGGGAAAATGCAACATTTTGTTACTATCATAAATAATAGTTTCAAGCTATTGCCTGATCTGTTCCACAAAGCTAGTATTTCAGACAAATAGTAATTTCACTTGTTAGTGACTACAGTTTTTAGATTCAGTGAACGTTTTCCTTTCTTTAATTCCAAAAATCAAAATTCAAGTCTGAAACTCTCAAGTCTAATTCAGGACTTTATTCTTTAGATGCCAAATTAACATGCAGAAGAAAAACATATGAATTCCAATGTTTTTGGGGTAGCCATTCCATAAGCAACATTTATTTCATAAATGTAAAGTCTAATTATGTGTAGACGTCAATGAAACTTCAGGGACAGAAATATACCAAACACCATCACAAAATAAATTAGGAGTGAAAGACAAGAAAAATTATAAAAGTATGGACTAACTGATCTTCAGACAAGTCTGGATATAAACATACATATTCGTTGCATGTGGAAAGTTATTTATATAATTACATACCACACAATAAGTTCAATCAGATGCATTACTTCAGTAGTGCAGAAACATCTCACTTTCTATTGTAAACTCACAGACTTCTTTACAAAAATAGACATAAAGACCTGAAAATTAATTTTAAAGCTGCTGTAGAGTTAACATTATCGTAAAGTGACTTGCGATTTTTAACCAATTTTCTGTGAGCAGGAAAAGTGAATTAACCGCAATAATTAGAATGATTTTTTTGAATAATGAATATTTATTATGTCCAATATTTACAATGTGACAACAAAAATAGTGGTGGTAACTGACTTTGTATTAAGTTAGCAAGAATGGGGAGGGAGGAAGAAAGAGAGAAAACAATAAACATCTGCTTATAAACCATCACAACCAGATGGAAGTGAGAACTAAAAAAATGCATGGCCAGCCCTCACACAACTGGAAATCACAGGATACCACAACTGTGGGAGAAGTTATCTTCCCATAGATTCACTGGGCAAGAAAGAATACTGAACATGCATCACAGTTGGCTTCTACTTAATACAGAATAACTTCATATTCTGAAATATGGGAAACCATATTGAATTAATTTCTTATCATCAGAAAGAAACCAGTGGGTAGATTGAAATCAGAGCAAGAGCCACTTGAATTTAGTACTGTACACAAAGTGCAGATATAAGATAGATATACATAATAAACCAGACTAGCATATCAGATTTCAAGAACTCTGACTCTATTGAACTAAGTAATTTAATGAAGAAGGTCAGATTGGAGCTATTACAAAAATCCACATATGGAAGAAGGCTGTGGAATCCAAAAAGGCACTATAACTTAGGCTCAGACAACTCTTTTTTAAAAGTCTGTAATCAACAGCAAGTGTCAGAAGTGTTCTCACAAAAAGCTGCTCAAAGGCTGCAGCTATAAAAACCCATCTTACTCGTCTCTCCAGCCCTCTTAGATCTCTAATTTCCTGTAATGTAAATGAGAAAGGAGAGGCAATTACAAAAAAGCCACTAAGATTTGCAGGTTGAATTTAATAATGAAGAGAGAAAATCCAATGAAGTGTGGAAAACTGTATTTTTTAACTGGAGAAGGAATGTAAGAAGAAAGTATGTTAATAAAGTGGGAGAACATTAGACTAATGATAATACACACATTGAAATATGCTGCATGCTTTTAAATGTTCAAGGAAATGAGTAAAGGAAGTCTGAGAAATCATTATTTATAAAACCATCACAGTAAAGCAACAGTTCTGTTCCAGTTATTGAAAATCAACTTCCATTTAAATCCAAACTATTTCAACTGGTCAAAAAAGATCCATACATTAATTTAGACTGTTTGCTGCATCGTGGGAAGGGAGACTGAGTGGAGCCTTCCTCCCCAAGACTGCTCATGTCCCACCTCTGCTAAACTGGTGGAGCTCTGTCACTCAGTGTGGTCACACTGATCCCAGTGAGCACAGCTGGAGTGCGGGCTCGTAACTCCAGGGATTCCATGAGTTTTGCTGCCTGCCAGCAAAAAGATGACTGTGTGCAGCATGCCTGGTTTTCAGAATTCTGTTTGGGTGAATGAAACAGTCATTCTGAAAAGCCACAACACAGCCACGTCACAAAGAATACTCAGCTGAAAATATTTTGTTTTCCATTGGACTGATGCATAATTAAGGCTGGCAGGGACCTCAGGTCTCTAATTCAAACTCCTTCTCAAAGCAGGATCACCCATCAGGTCTGGCCTCGTCACACAGCCCTTTACTGCTCTGGCATACAATCTCTCCAGGCAACCTGTTCACTGCTTGGTTGCCTGTTCAGGGTGAAAGAGGTTTTCCTTTGTATGAGTTGAAACTTCCCTTGGTTCAGTTTTTGTGTTTCCTCTTGTCCTCCCACAATGAAGCACAGTTCTACTTTACTTAACTACTTTCTGCTGTAACTTCCTTTTCATCTGCTCAACATTTTTTTTAGTTCTTTTCTCATTATTCCATTACATATCAAACTCTCTACCTTGCTTTGGCTTCCTCTTCGTCTACTTATTTAAACTTATTATTTCCCTGGAAATTTCCTCTCCACCATACACAACACCCATTTAGTGCCAGCTTCTTTCCAGTTGTACCTGATAATGGAGTAATGTTCCCCATTCACATGCATCACATTTGATCCCATCCATCACTTTTAGCATAAACTCAGAGCATATTTTTTGCATAAAATAAAAAATAGCTAAAACTTCACACTGTCAAATTTAAACATTAAATTTCTCTATCAGGAGTTTTCTTCATTACAAGATTTCAGAATTTATTCCATTAAACCTCTTCTTTTCTCCATCAGAAAATTTAATTCTCAATTTTTCCATGCCCTCCTTTGATATCCTGAAAGCTTTAGATCACATTATTATTCAGCAACACCTGCCACAGTCTTTACCATATGATCGTACCCAATTATAAATTAAAATGTATGCATGTTTATGGAACTACCATAGTTAGATGATGTATTAAGTGCACTCTAATGGAAGACTTAGAAGTTTACCTTGAAGAGCATGCCACAAACAAGCAGCAATTCAAATAATACTTTCATTTGAATAAAGATAATAAATATCATATCCTAGAGAATTAATACCATAAGGAAAAAAAAATGCAGCTGAATGGCAAATAGGTTTTACACTACAGACATAATTTTTTTCTTTTAATTGCACATATATATGTGTACATACACCTGTTTTTGGAAACATGCTCATACCACACCATTCTTAGTCTGCTATTACAATTCCTGTTATTTTGGAAGCACATCCCATTCATCAAAATACTTTTGAAGTTTGCAGTGAATCCCAAGTAGTAAATTAATTTAGCAGAATTCCATTTTCACTTTCTACATAGCAATGGCTTGAGTGGTCTGGAAATTCAATATGGTTTCCCCTGGCATCTTTAGAAACACCTTTGTTATGAGATGCTACCACTGTAAACATAAGAAAAATTAAATAAATACTGTCAAGCATTTAGTTCATTCACACTCAACAGAATGAGTTTAAATTGTTCTTTGAATAATGTAGGTAACCAAAGATATCTAATGATTTTTTTTACCCATTCCACATGTCTCTGTAGCCACAAAAACTAAAAACCAAACTTGACACTGTCCCTACCAATACTAATATACAGGAAAGAAAGGAAGGTTTTGTGGCAGAAGGCAAGAAAAGAGGGTTGTTTTCACCTGACAGTAACTATTCCAAGGAGTATTCCCCACCTGCCAGTCTATTTCTTTGCCTCAGAGCAGAGAGCAGCATCTGGTTCAGGAGCATGCCCATGAAAATGTAGCCTACCTTGTATAAGATCTTTGTCCTTTGCTAAACAAGACTTATGTCAATTTTTATTTTTATTTTTATTTTTATTTTTATTTTTATTTTTATTTTTATTTTTATTTTTATAAAAAGTCACATGGTTTCTTCACAAAATACAAGTCATAATATGTAGCTCCCAACAGTCATAAACAGTTTGAAGACATTACAATATTATTCTCGGCACTTGCAAAAATCACCATTTTATCTACATCAACAGATACTTCTTTAGCCAAATGTAAGGGCAAGTTATCCAATCTGCAAATGCATGCCCTTGTGAAAAAGTAATTTATAAAGTAAGGCCCTTGAGAAAAGAAAAAGAAGGGGGAGGAGGAGAGAGAGAGAGTCAAACTTTAAGTTACAAACTTCTTATGAGAAGCAACATTTAAAGTTTACAGGTTGGAACTAGAGTTCAAAGTTATCTACCTCGAGGGCAGTAATCCTAATGGAATTTCTTAGGATGTTTTGTATTAACCTGATCTTAACTACATTTCTAGATGAGTCACCCTTATTGTAACACAATGTTTTCTTACTTCAAGACTATTAAAAATAGGCGTGTGCCACCTTGTCTGCATACTCTACAAGTTTATACCTGCTTAACTAAAGAAAAGCATTAAATTTGCTTTTTATAAAACAGCTATAAAAGAAATTTGAGGAAGTTAGAAAACTAAAATGAAATTTTTTAAGAAAAGTCTCAAAAGAAAAATAACTCATTAGTCTATTTACATCACTGAAATGTTTCTTTCTGTTGCCTTGAATAAGAATGACATGCATGCATATAAATATCTAAGGTAAAAAAAATGTATGTAGGGATGCATGTTTTTCTTACTTCCACCTGAGTCAAGTTTAGTAAGCTGAAATTTGTTGAATTCCTGAAGGAAACCAATAGTTTTGACCACTAATAAATATAAACTGCAGATAACATGAAACTTGGAATTGTAGTCACAAAAAAAATGGGTACACTCAGAAGTTCTTCATCACTACTGAATTCATACAGTGATAAAATGTGCACCCAGCACAATAAATTGGGTAACTTAATAATAAAGTAAGCTGTGAAGACTGAAACAGCAGTCGGGAGCCAGTGTGAGGCCAGAGCCCTCAGTACCCTGCATTCTCCTGGCCCATACTTTCAGCTTCTGGGACATCTCCAGAGGACCTCAGCAGCATGCAAGGGGGCATTCAGAGAGCTGGTATCTTGCAACTCAACTTCAAAGAGTCATGCAGGACTTCCCCCTCAGGTGCTCTACATGGCACAAAAAGTGACAAGTAGGAGCACATCACTTACAAGAGCATACAGTGATAGGGCAAGTGGGAATGATTTTCAGCTGACAGTAGGTTTACATTAGACATCAGGAAGAAATTCTATATTGTGAGGGTGGTGAGGCACTGGAACAGGTTGCCCAGAGAAATTGTGGATACCCCACCCCTGGAAGTGTTCAAGATCAGGTTGGATGGGGCTCTGAGCAACCTGATCTAGTGAAAGGTGTCCCTGCCAATGGCCGCGGGGTTGGAACTAGATGAACTTTAAGGTCCTTTGCAACCCAGGCCATTCTATGATTCCATGATTCTGTGATTCTATGATATAGCACCACATAGTGGATTCTGAACTCTCAAGAAAAGCACACACTGTGATATAGTCAATTCCTCATCTTGTAGCAAAGGCCTAACTGAGTATGCCTTGGCTTGCAGGATGGTTGCCATTCTCTAAGCTGACCTATCCTCGAAGGTTTCCCATAGGCACAGCACAACACAGCAGGACATAGATAATAAGATTTCTTCTGTAAAACTAACAGCCATAAGACTAAATGATGCCATAGAGGGGTACATCAGGATGATGCTCCAAAGGACAAAAATATATTCTCCCCCTAAATATGCTTTAAGTGTGGAATGAACTGTGAATAAAGTGCCTGTCTAATATTAATTTACATGGTTCAACTGCCCACTACCAAAATAATTCATGCTATAGCCACCTGAAGATCTGAGATTCGAAGCCTTTTGAAGGGCACAAAATAGATAAAGCACAACTTTCAAACTTCAGTCTTGGAGTACTAACAGTGCCAATTCAAAACCCCATTAAAGATAATTAATTATGTAAGATAACTCTGTTATGCAGTGTCCTAATTTGCTATGGAGGACTCATTACACTGCTTGCATAAGGAGCACAGAACATGTGTGGCTTCTGCTTCCTGAACTCATGCAATGCAGCAAGAAGCAAATCAAAACTTCAGTGATCTTAAAGTACAGATTTTCACAGAGACCACCATAATAAGCCTACTGTGGTTACTGAAGCTATATTGCATGCTGCAATGGGACACAGCAATGGGACATTATATAAGCAAAGGGATTAGCCTGATTGACCACCATGAAGGTCTTAATTTTTACTTTAAACTACACAGGCTTTTTATTATATGCAACAGCTTAAAAAGATTGTACTGGCTTTAAGCACAAAAAAAAAATGTGGTAACATTACATATATATATTTAGCTAATATACTAACTAATCTCCTTTAAACACCTATGAGATTATTGAAGCCTTTGTGCACATGGGAACATGGAAATTCATTTGGATGAGGTTTAGTTTTGTTTCAAGTCTGTAATTTTTTGATCACTGAGGAAGAGTCTGGCTCCGTCTTCTTCACTGTGCCCCATCTGGCATTTCTACACATCCCTCTGAGCCTTCTCTTCTCTGGACATAACAGTCCATGCTCTCACAGCATCTCCTCATATGATAGGTGTTCCACTACCTTAATCATTGTCATGGCCCTTTGCATGACTCTCTTCAGCATGACCATCTCACCCCTGACGGAGAAATCCAGAATTGGACCCAAAACTCCAGATGTGACCTCATCAGTGTTGAACATAGAGGAAGGATCCCCTTCCTTAATCTGCTGGTAAATGCTCTGACTCCTGTAGCCCAGGGAGCTGTTGGCTTTCTTTGCCTTAAGGGTGCATTGCCAACTCCTGCTCAATTTGCTCTCCACCAAGACTTTCCAGGGTCTTTTCTGGAGAGCTGTCTTCCAGCTGGTCAGTCCCCAGACTGCAGTGGTGCTTCCCTAGGGCAGGAGTTGCACTTCCCTTTGCTGAATCTCATGAGATTCCTGTTCATCCATTTCTCCAGCCTGTCAAGGTCCTTCTGAATGGCAGCACAACCACCAACCCAATATTACATTATCTGCAGACTTGCTGAGGGTATGCTCTGCCCTGTCATTCAGATCCTTAGTGAAGATTTTAACTGTCATACACTCCTAGGGCAGACCACTAATGACTGGGCTCCAGCTGGACTTTAGTTTTTGAGCCTAGCAGTTCACCCAGTTTCAATCCATGTCCAGTTTTCTAGTCTCTACTTCATCAGACTGTCAATGAGAACGCCATGGGAGTTAGTGTCAAAAGCCTCGCTGAAATCAAGTCAAGCACATCCACTGCTCTCCTCTCATCTACCAAGCTAGACAATTCATTTGAGAAGGCTATTGTGTTGGTAAGGCATGATTTCTGCTTTGGAAATTCATGTCAACTACTCCCTGCCCTTTTCTTCAATGTTTGGAAATCCTAAACTTGAAAGCTAGGAGTGTCGAACCTCTAAGAATCCTATACAAAGCAAGCTATGAAGATGAGAGCCAATTTTTCCTGTCAGAACCAGAAATTTTCAGGCTTTTCAGCCTTTTTTTTTATTTGTGCCTGAAAAATTCAGTCAAGTAGTTCTAACAGTGAATCTAATATGCAATATTTGCCCATGGTAACAAGCAGAGTGAACAGCCAGCCAGTTACCATGTCCCAATAGCACAAAGGTTTTGCTCTGGTTTTCTTAAATAAGAATTGCATTCTTTTCTCTGGAAAGATATTTTTAATCCAAAGGGAGGTCCCTTTCTCTTTATCAGTTTCTGGGGTTTTATCCCTCAGTTCACAACAAGAAGTCAGGCAAGAGTTCCCTGAATCATTGCCTATCAGTTTACAATAACCATCAGTGTGCTCATTATGGAATACTTGAGAACACTTCCTTTCTACATTGTTTTTAGAGTGAGTCAACCTAGACAAAGGCTAACTCCAGTCTTTATGCTAAACTGGTATGAAACCACTATCATCAGTACAAAAAAGAGGTTAACAAGCTGTTCAAGAAAATATTGATAAATTAATTAAATACCTCAATATCACGTAATTGCTATATCAATTTAGGCAACAACTGGCTATATGTAAAACACTGAATAGCCCTAAAGGGTTAATATTTAATTTTCAGTGTACTGTGTAGAATAGAAAGATGGAAAGCATTCAGAATTGACCTGCAAATGAAAGAAAAAATTAAATCATTTATTCCTTATAAAGCCCCTCAAAATTAAGCTCTGTTTGACTGCAATATGCACAGCTTTTTACAAGGTTCTGTATTCTAAGAGAAGTAAATAAAGATAAATATATGCGTAACACAAAGATTCCAGTAAACAAGCCGAAACAACTTGCCTAAGCACATTTTATCCATCATAAAACTTTTCTTAAAGACATTTCAAACTATTGCACATAAAATTCTTAATTAGATTTAGGAATATGCAAACCGACAGCCACAAGGACAAACACATACCCTTAATAATCGATTCAGCTGCATACAGATCCCACTTGTAGGTCACCTAAAGGACAGACAAGCCTCATTAGATACAACACAGCAGGAAAGAATGTAAAACCAATAAAACAATTGCCCTGAAGGAAATTCCTTACATTTTAAATACCATAAACAAGGGATATTGTCAATTTGTTAATTTTGGGAAAATATCAGTGGCAATTTATGAGAACAGAGGTTGCAGAAACTACTGGAGACTTGAGAAAACTCCTTTTCCAAATACTTAGATCTGCTTAGAACTCATTTGAAATCTAAACCAATTTTCAATCCTTTGAAAAATCGTGAAAGCATGATAATGCATCTATTTTTTTTACACATCCATTCTACTCTAATTTTATTGCAAAATAGATTAATTTTTAACAAGACTCGGGATCATAGAAATGACAGCCAGGGAGAAACCTCGCTATTGCTTTTACTACTATAGGTGCAATCTTTTCAGCAGTGCAAGACTATTACTGTTAACGAGAGTACAATTAACCAGTGGGAGACAGTGAGACTACAAGCAGATTGTGTGTGAGCTTTCAGAGAATTAATAAACATCAAGTTTTTCTTGAAGACATTAATCAGATAAAGTTAGATGAACAATAAGATGCTGAATATTTACTTGGTACTTGCAAAAATACCCTTCATGTCTGTCTTTGTGCCCTCATGGTGGCTGACAGTCCCAATGATAGGCTTTGCAAATAAAATAACAGAAAATGAAAGGCAGCATCTACCCAAGACATAAACAGTCTTTACTAGCAACATCTTCACAATGACAAGCAGTGACTTGAACTGACATGACTCTTAAATATTCGTATTTGTTTTTACTGTAAGTTACTTTTATGCTAAATAAAATTTTACTGGATTTTCTGATTTTTTTCTCTAGAGTCTGAATAAATTTCTTCTTTCTTTTTGAAATGAACTGAACAGGTTTCCAAAAGCTTTAGCACTGCAAAGTAAAACTTAACAGCAGGACATCATTAACGGTATCTGCATATTACTCTCCGAGTAAGTGATTAATTTGATTTTAACATAAGGATTCCTGAAATCACTTTCCTTTCAATCTCATAAATTAAGCTGTGTATTACAGTCACAAACAGTTAATAACATCTCAAAATTTCCTCAATGCATTATATTCTTTTAAAATTAAAAACTAATTTACTTTCCTACAGCTCATTCTGCAAGAGGAGCAGCCAGGGAATGAATTTAGACTGATAAATCTTTGGAATCTGAGTTCACATACAGACATTTACATTTCTTATTACTGTTAGGGAAGAATCAATGTCTTGAAATTAAATTTAAGGACAGAGTGACCAATTGAGTGACTGATTTGGCTGAGGAGTTTCTTTCTATTCACCAGACTCTAGAGGGCATTTATAAAGAACTTCCAGCAAAGTGTAACAGATTGTAATCTCTAAACCTTTCAAGAAACAAGACTAAGGTCTGTCAGAAATCATCCCATATACTGTAATATTTACAGTCTCTTTAAGGTGCAGAAGTATTTTTAAACAGTCTGATCTAAAAAACCTGTAAGTGTAGTCTTCAAGAAGACAGCAGAGGAGAACAAAAAGTTAAGAATTAACCTTTAAAAAACCTCTTCTGAAATTCTGAGTCAAACATCAGCAGATGCTTTGTTTCCTGGAGAAATAAATCACTGAAGACCATATCACATGCTTCATATGTTTTTCTATCATAATATTTGATCCTATGAGCTAATTTCAGATACAAAGCTCCCATTAAGTTTTGTGAAAATTGCAGAGTTAACAAAAAACCCTTGCAGATACCGTATGTGATCACGCCTTACCAAAGAGGGAGGGTTTCTCTACACATCTTTAAATTTGACTAAGATGCAAAATTCAATTCCCTGAATGTTCCCTATTTATAACAGTTGCACAGAGCTTGAGACCATAGCATTCTAGATGCACTTGTAATACTAGAACATCTCTTTTCTAATTTCATATTCTTGTTTCTCTGTCTATGGCTGACATACGGTATTTTGCCTGCACACAGTGGAAACTTGTTAACCTCTGTGATTCCTACATCACATTCAAAGTCACTGTCTTCCAAGGACAATCCACTAAATATGACCTATACTTCATTTCTTTCTAAAATCAGTTCTTTATATTTGGCTGCAATGAAAAGCATACTTTTTGTTTAAACTGTTTGCTAAGCAATCCTTATAAATAGGTTACTTCTGATAAATTATTTTTTATTTACAAATCCTTAAATCTTTGCAAACTTTATCAGACAACTGTTAAATACCTTAGAGACTATAACAGTTTCTGCAGAAACGGGTGAGACATGGTGAGAATTATCTATTGAAATATATCAATTATCTAATTTTTCATCTATTTAATGAGAACTAGTACAATTACAGTCATCCTATTTTTAATTAAGATGTCATGTAATAACAAGTCAAACATCTGCCAGCTGTATGTTATATCAGCACTACCATCTTTATCAGCCAAGATTATAGTCTTGTAATAAAGTCTTGAAGTCAATTTCACAAAATAAGTAAATTCCATCTTGGCTGACATTAATTGCATTAATCCCTTGACTCTTTTAATCAAGTTTTGCCTGTAGCAGTGCACCCTTTTGTTTTGCTGATCAACATCAAACTCACAGGCTCCCAATTACTCAAATTCTCATTCTTCATGTGATGATATGAATTTTTATTTTGTCCTCTTGAACATCCAGTGGTCCAAGATTTTCAGAATGCTATTGTTGCAATCCAGAATATCATTAGGCCAATATTAAAACTCAACACAAATACCTCACAGTCCCAGAACACGAAAACATGATCTGCTTATACCAAAGGCAGAGCAGTCTTACTTATTAAATGTCTCTACTTGTCTGTATAATATACAATCTATTGCACTTCTTTAACAAAGCCTCAAAATCATCAGACGAGTTTGTTTTCATGTGCGTCTTTTGTTGTTAATTGTCAGACTGCAAGTTTTCACTACCTAGGAAGATGTTATTTTGTAAGTTATTCCCCAAAAATTACTTCCAAGTAATGTTTAAAAGTCTTTTTCAAACTGATTAAGCTTAGAAAAATGTACACTAGACATACAATAATGTATATTAAATGCAAAAATACAACTATTTACCAAACGAATACAATAAAGATGTGATCACACACATACAAAAAATGTACTGCATTTCAATTTAATGAAGTTTTTCCCCTCTCTTATATTAAGACACCATATAGATCTCCTTTGTATGGGATCGTTTTGCAGGATTAGAAAATAATCTGTTGCTTTTTAGAAATGGTGAGGATTTTTCACTCTGTCAACATTAAGTCTATAAATCTGACTCAGTTTTTTAAAAATGTCCTTACACAGAATTTTTTATCTACATTATAGAGACACACATGTGTTAGAGTACAACAAATATATTCTGTTAGTTGATCTTACACTTTAAGAGAATATTGCCCCAGAATATTTAAGGTAATTTTACTTCCAAGGTGTCAAACACAAAGCAGCTGAAAATGTGATGTTAATAGTGTCATTGTTTCCTTCTTTTTGCCATCCTGATCCCAAATAACTTATAAATAGCTATATAGTAAATATCTTTAAAATAGAACTTATAAATATTTATAACACTGAAGTAATTTGAATTGCTTTTTGTTTTCACTACAATGAATCATTTTAATTTTGTAATTTGTTCCCAGAAAATAAACAAACTATCTCCTGGTTTACCTCCAACAATGACTTTGAAATTTTACTTTTCCTAATGTACAAGTGCTCAGGTAGAATAATTTGTGTTAATTCAAGAAGACAATCTATAAACACACACAACATTTTCCCACAGCTCTGAGTTATTTTATGTTACGTAGGTTGTGTACCTCATGCATAAACTGAATTTTTACAAACATCTGATCTGCTCTTTAAAGATTCAAGGTCCACATAGGATGGAACTGGGTTTTAATACTTGAACTTTAGAAACTGTCCTGCACCTCTTAATTGAACTGTAGTTATTCTGTTACACATCCTCTGAAACCTCAGCTGAACAACAATTATTTATTTCAGTTTGTATTTATCTGGATGGAATATCTATTTGCCTTGTGATGAAAAAATAAGACTGGAGCCATTGGGAGAACATCAGTTCTTGGCCTATGAAATTTCATTTAGCTTAGCTTTAAAAATCTAGCAGAAAAAAACCCCAATATATTACAAATTACAGTATAATGTCAGCTAAGGAAAAATTATTATGTTTCTGAGAGCTGATTAGTAACAGAAATAGTTCCTAAACATTTTGTAAGCAAGCACCACTTGAGAAAACTGGTAGTCTTCTGCATTTCATCAAACCGCAGACTGAGCATGACTGTTCTCTTCTTTAATGGTCCTGCTCCAAGTCACCTGTCAAACTCAGTACAGAGTGACCAACACTGGGTGCTATTCAAGGAGAAGGAGTCATATTGCTCTATAGGCTCTAAACTGAAATGAGTATTTCCTGAAGAATCAAAGTAATATTTTACAGACCTTGCCATTTATATGCCTTTCACTTTTAATGTTTTTACAAGCAGCAGAAGACACCAATGACTTCTAGCTTCAAAATTAGACAGGGCATAGGATGTGACAAGTTACTTTTACGACCTGGCACTGGCATTTTTGTGTTTACTGTATGTAACACATTCACTGCTCTGCACTGCCTGCAGCACAGTGCTCTTGGGTGCTCTTGCTACTGCCCCACTCTGCACAGCACTGCCAGCACTGAGACTGTGCTGGGTTGACCTTGGATGGATACCAGGTGCCCACCAAAGCTGCTCTGTCATTCCCCTCTTCAAGTAGAAAAGGGAGAGGAAATACAACAAAAGGCTCATGGGTCAAGATAAAGGCAGGGAGAGATCACACAAACCAGACTCAACTCAGGGAAATTAGTTTAATTTAGTTTAATTTATTACAAATCAAATCAGAGTAGGATAACGAGAAATAAAACCAAATATTAAAACACCTTCACCCCACCCCTCTCTTTTTCCCAGGCTCAACTTTACTCCCAGATTTCTCTAACTCCTCCCCTCCAGTGGCACATGGGGATGGGAAATGGGGATTGCAGTCAGTTGCTTTGTCTCTGCTGCTGTCTCTGCTGCTCTTTCCTCCTCAGGGAGAGGAATTCCTTTCCCTTCCCTTCCCTTCCATTCCCTTCCCTTCCCTTCCCTCTTCACATGTTATCATTTTTCAAATGTTTATAGGCCTCTTTAAAATTCAGCACTACTGCACTGGGTCCCACATGCTATAAAGTTAACAGACACTTCAACAAGTCTGTTTTAAAACAGAGATGTGCACAAGTTCAAGTCCAAAATTAAACCGGGAACTGGTTACTAGTGCTATTCCTTGGGGCCTGATACTGGAGAAAATACTGCCTAAAATCTTTATTAACAACCTAAGAAAGGAGAACTACCTTCAGAAAACTAGTAGATGGTAACAAATGAACAAGTATTCATTCAATATGCTCAAGGATCCAACAATAATTTGGAAGGATCCTGAAAGGCGGGAGAAAAGAACTGAGAGAAACTTTGTGGTCTATAACAAACATAAATACAGCATCCTGCATCTGGGACAGAATGACCCTGGGCAGCAGCAGTCCATATTGATGCTGAAATACAGAAAACAGCTTTACAGAGAAGGACCTTCTGGACAAGCTGAGCATGAGTCAGCAGTGTGGAGCAGTGGAGAAAAGAAATCTGACAGGGCTGTGTCAGTAAGGAAGTAGACCTCATTGCAGGTAATAGAGGGAATATTCCCCTGTATTTATCACTTTTGAGAACAAACTAGAGAATTGTTTTTCGTTTTGGGCTCCTCAGTGTAACACAAAGAGAAACAGGAGGAAGCCAGTAGAGGGCTGCTAAGACAGTGTGAGAGAACTTGGCTTGTTCAGCCCAAAGAACAGAAGATGGAAGGTGGGGAAGAGTTAATTACAGGCCATAGAGAAGAATAAACTGAACTTTTCTAGCAGAGATTTCTGTTGGCCTTTGTTCCTTTCCCAGTGCAAGAGGCAGCAAGGGAAATGTTGACGAAATACTACAAAAAATGTCCCCATACAGGGTGATACGTATTGGAATTGTTTTCCCCAGAGAGTCTGTGAAATGTCCATTCTTAGAGATAATCAAAACTTAGCTGGACAAGGCCCTGCACTGCCTAATCTAACTAACCTCATCCCACCTTCAGCAAGGTGTAGGACCAGATCACATCTATTTTGTTCAGACTTAATTATTCTGTCATTCTAAGATACATTTATCTGCTGGTCAATACAGATAGCAAAGAACCATATGAACATTATAATGAGTTAAATGAGCATTACTGGTGTATTTTGCTACCCTTCATGTAAATACCATGCTTTGCAATGCAAACAATGAAACCATTAAAAAAATTATGTAATGTAAATATACATGACATAATTTGTCCCTTAGAAGACTCAATAGGAAAACAGACCATATACTGTTTCAGAGACTCTATGTCCCCAACAAGATATCAAAAGAAATTCTGTATACAACCAGTGCACAAGTAAATTTTGCTGTTAAATCGCGCAGGAAACTTCACTGCAGATTTAGAAAATTACCTTTCTTTGTAAGAGTCATGGTTATACTATTAGAAATAATGTCTCACTGGAGGAAATTTACTGTTAAAGAGAGATGGAATGTTTTGAGCTGCTTCCAGATCCTTCAATGTGGTAACGAAAAATAAAATAAAATACAATAAAATAAAATAAAATAAAATATACTTTAAAATTGCTTGACACTACAGCTACTAAGAAAGAATAATGTCCCACCATCCCAAACAATGAAATGTGATACTTTTAAGTAGAAGGGACATATTCTTTGGCATCTGTACACACAGATGCTTTGTCAGTCATCAGGAACCTACCAGATTACTGGACAAGGTAAATGATGTTTAAAAAAATTTAAAAGATTATTTGAAGAGTTCTTAAATATTACAGTGTTACTTAATGCAATGAACTACTCTAAAAATCAAACTGTTGATAGCCAGGTATTTGACATCAGAAAAAAAGCAATGTTCTTATAGGAAAAGTGGAGGAAAATAGACAAAAGATACAGAAATAGCAGGAGAAAGCTCATATCATAAGAGAACATTCTTAGCTTTGGAGATTACAGATTGATAGTTTTACAGATTCTCATGTCTTTCAAGTACCTAGTAGTTTTTCCTACTTGCAGAAAAATACTGTCTTCATTGACTGTCTCAAGTAACATATGCCCAAGTCTGTCTACAATAATGAGCTCTAAAAAGAGCTCAGACAAAGCCAATTCTGAAATTTGAAATAGAAAAGCCTAAATTACAATTGAAAATGCATCTGAATTTTTACAGTAATATGCAAATTTTATTCACTTTAAATTATATATCTAGAACTAGATATTATTATTGTCTTTACCTTCCAGAGGTCAGCTGTTCCTTCAACAAGTTTGGCATTTGTTTTACAGTATTTCAGAGCCAGATGCAAACACTCAGTTCCATAATCCAGGTCATAGTCTGTACACTGTAGCAATTAGAAAAAAATATCCTTAATTACCTTAGATACTTCTAAGCAATAACACATTCTCTTTCATTAATGAAACCTTCCATCTCAAGAGTCCTATCTACAGTAATACATCTGTATTAAGCAGGTTCAGGATGGATCAGAAAAAAAACCGTTCCAAGAAGCTTATGCCAAATTGTGGCTATTCAGCAAAGTGTTACAGAAGTAAATAAACACTTTATAAGCCCAGATGAATTCAGTATCTTGCTAAACCTTTACACTGTTAAGTAAAGGAATGAGGAGTTACACGTATAAAAAAATTCTTGATGGAGTTGAGAGAGGTCTCACCAAAAGACACCACTGACCTTCCAGTGACAAACTTTTAGGGTACGGGAACAAATTAATAGATGTAGAACCATGACTTCAAATGCTGTGCCTGTTTTGGTTATTGCAGCATCAAAAAAGGAATGGTAGTAACTAGGAACCTCTGTATTCCTTATGTGATTCCCCCTATCTTTTTCTCCAGTTACCTGCACAAAATATAGCAGTCTCATGCTGCTCCATGATCCTTACAGATTAAAAAAAAAAAATTTTAAAAAAATCAACAAACAAAAGTTTTTCTACCTTTTAGACATCTGGAAAAGATATTCTCTCAACACACCCTCCCCAAGCAGTTGGCTTCAGATTGATAGTGATTATAAGAATCTCATTAATGAAAATCTGAATAGGGAGCAGAATCTTCTGAGACGTAACATAGGCAGAAAAGCAGAAACTGGGAGCTTATCAGCTCCAGTTCAGATACCTCATGATGAATTAGCCTGATTTAAGACAAGAAAGTTTTACTCTGTTTTCATATTGCTAAATGAACCAGTCCATCCAGAAACACAAATTCCATGTAACATGGAAGGATAAGTTAAGATAGCATCTTTTGTTAAAAAAAGGAGATATTTGAGAAGATCACAGGCTGGCTAGCACAGTAACCAGTCTCTATTTCACAGTGAATTGTCAATGATAAGGAAGAAAGAACAAGGCAATAATATGTTCTTACTTTCCCAGAGTGCTCCCTTTGCCTCATATAAAGCTGTTATTCTGGCTTCAGAAATCCCTAAAATAAAAAGCCCCTGAGGGACACACTGAACCAGAAGCGACTGCCTTAGCAGTACTCAGTGAATTACACAGAAATCCTGAATTCACCCAGTTATTTTTTGAATAGCAGCATTCTTTTAGCAACTGCAGCAGGGAGCATCTCATTCATCACTCTTTTCATTGCATGCTCTGTTATTCTGACAGAAAAAACACCTTCTCAACCCTTCAAAATGCTCCACCATCTTTCCACAGATAAAGAGATCAATATCTATTCAGTCATTTCATGTCGGGAAACTGCTTCAAAACTTTGATCAACTCTTTTGCCCTCCATTTATCTACACCTACCTATGAATTTTATAACATCCTTCTACAAACCCTCTTAGCCCTCATCTCTACTACCAAGAAAAAAATGGGTACCTCCACTTCCTGTTCCAAATTATTTATGAACATAATAATTGCGAAGGTCTCAGCACAGACCATCATGGAACTCGTCGGTGATTTATTGCAATGAAAACTGATCATGCACTTGACCTTGTTTCTTGTCTTCTAAAAAATAATCTACTCTGGTAAATCCTTTCTCTTATCCCAAATCTTTAAGTTTCCTTCAAGAGCCTTCAGTAAAAGCTTCTGTGAAATATCTTATTAATGCACTTAGGTTGTTATTAGCTTAATCAATCTCAAACATGAAGCCAGTTAAGCCTCAAAGAATGACAATTAGCTCTGCAATACATAGGCTTTCCTTTACAAACCCTTCCACTATGTCGAATTGAACCATGTGTCCACAAATTTATGTTGCAAAGATACTGTGCTCAGTAATTTCCCATCCCCCCCAGGATCCAAGAAATCAAAATGGTAAAGCATGCAAAAATCTAAGTGGGTTAAAGAAGAACCAAACAAGAGGTACTGCAATACAACCTGCCTTTCTTTTTTTTAAGTTCCTCAAGAAGTTTATTCAAACAGATGAAGAAAAATTTTTGTTTCTATTCTTGTTTTATAATGTATCAGTGAAATTCAAGGAATTCATTACACTTCTGAATTGCAATAGTCATACACACAGGCATCTTAGAAAAAACATAGCTACCAGTTTTATATTATTTAAATCAGTAATTTCTGTCATTTTAGTTTGTCAGCCAACTTAGAAAAGCTAAGAAAATAGCTTAGAAATGCTATTGTTCTTTACAGAAGTTTTTTAGCTTTAGTTACAAAGCAAAATGGACACAAGAACATAGAGTAACTTAAGCAGAAAGCGGTTTCAATAAAACACTTTGGAATATTTAAAAGTTAAGCAGAAATTTAAATAAACAGGATATAAAAAAAGTCAACAGAAAAGATAAAGGAATAGGGAACTCTAGCTCCAAAATACATAAAAACACAGTGAACCCTCAAGTAAAGAGCTCCAGAGATAAAGTTCCAGTAAAACTAGAAATGGCCTAGTAACTTTCAATTCCAATTAATTATTACCAAAATGTTTCCTTTTTCCATATTTTTTAAGAATATTTTCCATTAGAACACAAACTATTTTCCACTAATGTGCATAACATACAGATTAAAAAAACCCATGTATTTAATTTTTATTTTTGCTTCAGAATGGAGGAGAAAATATCAGAAATAAATTTAGCTGTGAAAGAATTTACTGTGAAATAAAATCAAGTTGCATTTTTAAATATATGGGTAATGAATGCAACTAGGACAAAACTAAGCAATTCCAACTTTTTAGAAAGGTATTAATCAAAGATAATTAGTAGGGAGTGGAGAAGTTCCATAAATGGGCTAAGGCATCTTGAGAGTATTGCTTGCTTCAAGGGATGAAATAAGACACAAAGGAAAGTAATAATTAAAAACATATTTCACTAACACTTGCATATAATGACATTTACCACTCTAATTATCTGTAATTGTTTCAACCTAAACATATTGTCAGAGTGTACTGTTCTCCAAGTCTGATACACTGATGTCAGAGGAGAACAATGAAACGAAGTAGCAGCACAAGGCCAGCTGTTTATATACCATCTACAGTCTAAACAGCTTCACGTGTGAAATTTTAAATCCATGTTTAAAGTGCAGAATTCAAAAGCTTCAATATTGAACTAAGAAATCCAGTTAACAAATTAAGCATTATTAGATGGCACCTACAAAAAATTGTCCTGCATCAGGCACAGCATCACCAGCTGGTTGAGGGTGGGGACTGTCCCACTCTGCTCTGGACGGGGGTGGCCTCAAATCGAGTCCTGTGTGCAGTGTTAGGGCACCTCCATATAAAAAAGACATGAAACTATTAGAGAGTGTCCAAAGGAGGGCAACGAAGATGGTGAAGGACCTCAAGAGGAAGCTGTGTGAGGAGTGGCTGAGGTCACTTGGTCTGTTCAGCCTGGAGAAGAGACTGAAGGAAGACCTCACTGCAGTTACAACTTCATCATGAGGAGAAGAGGAGGGGCAAGCACTGATCTCTTCTCTGTGGTGGCCAGTGACAGGACCCAAGGGAATGGTATGAAGTTGCATCAGAGGAGGTTTAGGTCGGATATTAGGAAAAGGTTCTTCATCCAGAGGGAAGGAGAAGGCTCCCCAAGGAAGTGGTCCACTACCAAGCCTGGCAGAGTTCAAGAAGTGTTTGGACAATGCTCTCAGGCACATGGTGTGACTACTGGGGATGTCCTGTGCAAGGCCCCCAGTTGGATTCAGTGATCCTTATGGTCCCTTCCAACTCAGCACATTGTATGATTCTACAAAAATTACAGAATATCTGTGAAGAAAATTCTTACTGACCTTTGTACGCAACCATTCTTATCCTAAGTCCTCTGTATGTATTTCATTTTACAAAACAAAAATCTGTTTAAAACTCTTACTCTTTCTAAAGCCACTTTATGAAGGAAAGCCTTTTTAACATGAAGTTTGACAGTGTACAGTTAACTGAACTTGACATGTACACATAGCTTTGTGAAACAATAGACATAGTTTAAGTTTCAGACCACAGATTTGAAATGGTGGAAACAGCTGGAAATATTGGCCAAAAAAAAATCCACAAAAGAAAGAAAACATAACAGTTTAGCTCTTTAAATGACACAGAAGAAAATATGTTACTTAAAAATGCTTTTGTATTGTTGAATATTCAAAGGCATTCTAATAGGTAGTTTTGGGGAGACTTTTTTGTGGGTGTTTTCTTTGTCTGTTTTCCAAGAGTGAATATTTGAATAAAGTGTTATGGGTGGAATGAGATACAGATTTTAGCATTATGCGAATTCTGCTTCCTCTCCCCCCTAAATTAGTTTGAGAACATTTTGAAAAATACTACTACTCCTTAAAATGCAAGGTATATTGTTGTCCCTTATATGTTAACATAGAATAAGAGGTTAGAGAAAAGAGCAGCTATGCAGCCTGTGTCTCCCTAGTATTTACTAATAATACATATGCTCACTTTTTTCCAATACAATACTTTGAACACTAATTTACTGTATCTTTATATGGGAACTGGTAACCATACAACAGAACCAGCAAGGATGAAAAGAAAGGTCCAACATAGTACTGTCACTTTCTTATCTATTCATCATTCCTTAGTTTATAGAACATAAAACAATATTCTTTATTAACGGAAAGAAAATCTTCTGATTTGGTCCTTTACACAGGTATCTTTAAAGCCTGTAGAGAGCCAGCATTTACACTTCTGTAACCCTTAACTGTGTAATCTTTAGCACTTTTTCCACTGTCAGCAGCATCTCCACTTTATTCTCCCATGTAAAAAAAAAAATCCATTCAGTAATAATATCAGAACATTTGCACTGAAAATGCATAACTAATTAACAGCAACAGAGCTTTAGGATTTTTCCAGATACTTGTAAATCAAGTTTCCAGTGCTGAAGTGCCAGAGTACATCATGAACACTCATCATCAAGAACATTTTACTGAGTTAAAAAAGGAAGCAGACACAAGCTCTCACTGAACCTGAAATGGCCTATTTTTAACATATTTTATAAACATTTTTTTTGCCATGCTCATTACCATGGAAACCAAAAATATACTGAATCCAACAGTGAATTTGCAGCAAGCACTCAGCCTATATCAATATACCACAGCTAAATGAGAGATAGCAGAAGCAGCAAACAGGAGGAAACATGAAGAAACACTGAGATCAATGTCAAATCAGATAATCTCATCTCTGAAACTATTTTTACCGTAGTTAATTATTACAACTGCTGTGACATACATCCAGATGCAGTAGTAGTGAGGAGAATAAAGATACAGCAATTTACTGTCTAACAGAATTAAGCAAGCCTGTTTTTATACAGATTTATATCTATATCCCAACACCTTTAGGCGCAGTAACTGCAAGCATCTTTTCCTTACATGCCATGATTTCCTGGCAATCTACCATTGGACCCTGAATACTTCCTGATTGCTCATTGGAACATTTTGTTACTCATGTTGCTTCCAAATACACTAAATACCCATATTTTAGTTACAGCATGAAGAAATAAGGATTAATTGTTTACACTTTTAAAATTATCTTGCAATTTGGAAAAATACTTGGGAAAGAATTGTTTGGACAAGACAAAGACAAGAAAAATCTTGCCCTAATGTAGAAAAATACAGATTATTTAGGTTGTTCTAAAAAATTTGAAGAACTAATTGTTTACATTCTCCCATAAAGAGATAACTAAATATATCACATTCTAAAATTAAGAAACCAACAGATAATTTAATCAAGGTTTGAAGCCAAATTCAGGCGAGCCAAATTCAGGCAAAGCTAAAATGCATTTTTTATTTTTTATTTTTTTTTTTAAAACAGGTAAGATTATTCACTCTTGGAACAATTTACTTCAGAAAAATCACCTCTTGAAATTATGCAACATCATAAATGGTCCTTTTCCTTGCCTTTCAATACACTAAATTGTCAATAACTAAGAGATTAAAACCTCTCACTTCACTACCTTGTCTTCTTCTTTACTATCTCAGAAAAAGCAAGAGATGACAATTTAGGTGGATGGTCTCCCATACGTGGGATACCGGGATCGTCACTCAATATTCAGCATTTTCTGAGCCTGTGCCAGACAGGTGATATTTGTGGATACAGCACACTTACCAGGGGAAACCCAGTAACACAACAATATTCTCACAATGCAACCTAACTTCCAACTTGAATATTTGCATTGTATCTTCTTAACATACACCTTCCAAATTGTATGTGAAGACAAAATGCCCTTTCACTGCCATAGAGATGCCAGATTTCACCCAGATTTCACCCAGGGAGTGGAAGCTTTGCACCACTGCAGCAAACAGTTCCAAGAGCTAATATGTGAATTTGCAAAGTTCTTTCAGATCGTACAGAATGAGGAGTGACACAAAATGGAAGTAATTATCCCATTAGCAAAAAACCTTTTTTTTCTTGTGCAAGGCATTAGAATCTCTCCAAACATTCTTGTGGCAGAAATTAATTAGGGCAAGGTGGAGATTCAGACAATATCCTGGCTCTACCATTGCGCCAGAGAACTAATCAAGTACAGAGCTATCTAAAGTAGCCCAGTTTTCTCCAGACCACCAATCTAGTTTCAGTTTTTGAATAAAAGAAAACATTACTGACAAAATTTCTTTTAGCATATTTACTCTGTAAAGTATTCTGTAGAATTGGGTAGGCTTTAAGGATCGGAAAAATTATTTATTCCTCTAAATCTCAGGGAAACATTGTCAGGGTAAAAAGATGCTAGAAGAAATAACTGAGATCTCTTTGGAAAATATCTCAGAGTTACACCCTGTAGACTGTACAAATTAGGATATTTATTCTGGTGAGAATAACCCTGTATTTAAGCAACAGTCTGTGTGCATCAGCCTGACAATGAATGGAGAAAGGCAGAACAAAATCCTCTGCAAAACTGCATTATTAACAAATTAGTTCCATAGAAATTTTGCATCAAAACAAGAAAAAAATTAAGTTTTCAGCATGCATTAAATGGAACAGAACTCAGGTTCTATTGAAGTTCCAAATAAATCATTTTTTTAAATGTGACTAAAACAAGTCCTAAAATCCAAGCTGAAATTGACCACAACAATGAAAAGGTGGTGTTAATAATGTGAAACTTCTTATGTAAGAAGAAATAGATTTTCTTTTAACATTTAGGAGCTACACAGATTTCCTTCTCAAAAAATCCTATCTAAAATCCTCATGACCCATGAACAAATCAGAATGGCTTCCTTCGGTGAGATTATGTCATATGCTTAGATTGTACGTTGAAAAAGTCACAGGTATTTGCCATCTTCATACTAGTACATAGCTACATACTGTAGTACACAGCTAATTAAAATTTGGGGTAGGAATTTCAAAAAACTATTCAGCTGAGTATCCAGACTACTGGGACCAACCAAGTAGGTAGTTACACTAAAAGTGTCATTACCTGTTATATTTCATAGGCAGATGGAAGAATGCTGTATTTAGGACTCCATACAAAGAAGAACATTGATTTGTAGTACTGTCTTCATACAAACCATAATACAAGATTACTATCAGTCTAGCCAGCTCTTGCCTATTTCACAAATCATTTCTGGATTCAGTATTTCAGAATACTTTTAATGAGAAGTAAGAAAACCTATAGACACAAACTGGAATGCAGAATTAAGACAAATACAACAATGATGTTACATGGCATATATTTAGAAGACCTGAACATATAACTATGAACTACAAAAGGAAAGTGGGTGACCAGATGGGGCTGTGGAAAAGGAAGTGGACCTCCACACACACACACACACACACACACACACACACACACACAGAGCATATAGAAACTGCAACATCCAGTTGAATAAGGATGATGTTAAATGATCATCCTATAACACAATACACTTAATAAAAGATTTATGATTCTTTTTTTAAAAAGACAAAAGGCCAAGAAACAACCCATTATAACTTATGATAAAACCCATACATCTTAAACACTTTTTGTCATATGTTTAAAACAATGGTGATCTCTTTTTCACTGTTTTTAAACTACAAAAATTAACAGCTCTGACCCATATCACTAATTCATGATGAAATAGAATCAGACAAAAAATTATCTCCAAGTGAATGCTTACAGGAGATAAATTATTAAGTTGGTCAACCTTGTTGACAACTTTCATGCCTTGACACAAAGTTTCACATTTGGCAAATGTTAAAAATAAAGGTTGAGGTGCCTTGAAGATTCCAATATCTTTAGTCTTGGGAAAGGGATGAGCAGTGGTTTTTTTCAAGATTACAGCACTAGAATTAAATGACAAATTTTGTCTCACTTATATCTTGACCCTTCAGTCCTTTTTCTGAATCTGACCCTTTCTCCCAAAGTTGCCAAGGTTTTAGTCAACAATTTGTCTGCTACTGTTCATCTAATCACTTGTTGCTCCTGGCAATAATAATTTGACAGACATCGATTTTTTTAATGAAGAATGAAGTCACAGGAAAATCCCTAAATCAGTCTAGACATTTTGCCTCGAAGGACTTTGCCTGACCTATGCCAAAACATTGCTAAACTGCTACAGCTGACTCCACTTCCCTGCTACAGAGGATACTAAAATGCTTCACACATGTTTGAAAAAGAATCCCAGTAATGTTGTGCCCTTTCAAAAAGTACTTTAGAAGTTTACAAAATCCACATGGAACATACTCCCTATTATTTACATACAGAAAAGACAATACTTAGAGCAAATACTTTTACAATGGGCCTAACAATAGCCAACTTCCTTTCTTACTCTGGCAAAATCTTCCCTTGAACATTTGCAGGGGTTTGTTAGAGGAGAACCATTTTAGGATTTCCTTTTCTTCTACTAATGACCAGGTTGGACAGTTTACAGACTATCTCTTCTCCCCATCTCATCCTGATCTGTGGACATCTTGCAATGATTTTTTGGGGCAATGGAAGAACATCTGCCTCCCAGAATTCAGCATCAAAGTATGTGCATGACTCTCCCTGACACACTATTGTTTTGCATCTTGTCATTACGAAGTTTATATATAGCCATTCTCTTCTATGCAGGGAGATGCTGTAATAGCCCATAAGTAAATGTAATTGCTTAGTATTCAAAGAGTCATTAGTATTGACTATGAACAGATACACTAATTTAGTGTAGTCCCAAAAAGTACTAATCTCTACACATTTTCTACATAGATCAGATAGAATCCCTAAGATCAGCTTGATCTATGTGGATATCTGTAAGGAGATGAATCAGAGAAATGTCTCTAAACATGTTGAAGCTCATTCTCCTTCAATGAGTACTCCTGCTTCCTGTTCCTATTTTTTTCTACTTCAGCTTCATTGTTCTGATTAGCTAAATATGAACTTCCAAAATCTGCAAAAGGTCTACTAACAACAGATGATTAAATTAACCATATATGCAACACAAACTGCTCCCCTACCAAAAAAGTTTGTAGCTCTTGCAGTAAATTCCCACAGGTACAGCAGATCTTGAGGAAAAATTTAAGATAACATATAAATGATCAGGGAAAAAAAAAAGTGTATCAATTTTTTTTAAATAAGACTCTTATAAAGCTATCCCTCTATTTTGAATTAGTGATCAGACTTTGTATTGCCACCCACATATTAAGGATTCCTACAGAATAGCATTCAAACATGTCCTCCTCTTTTTTCAGCTCTTTGTAGCTATTCCCTCTCACAAGGTTCTTGGCTCCCCTGGACTGGCGGCATTGGTGAGCAACTCACTGGTAGTCCCAGCACGCATGCTGACAACTCCTTAACCATCGCAACATCTTCCCAGGACTGTTTATTTGCATATCTGACATAGAAGGTACTCGGAATCTTCTACCTACCACTTCTCTTTTGCTTCCATTTTCAGTTGGTTCTCTTCCAGATCATGCAAGGTAAAGCTTTGAAAATGTTCCTGCTACCTTTCTTGCTTTAGCAGATACATTTCAACTACTTAATGCTTTGTTAAGTTTGGGTATGTCAGCCTTTATACATTGTGGTTGTGTTTCTTCGCACAGAACACAAAAAAAAAGTGTTAAAGACAAAAAACTTTGAAATCTTTGTGCATTTCACAGTATGTCAAAAACAAGTATTACAGAAATCAGTCTCAGCCTACTCTGATTAAAGGAAAATGGTAGTCTACCTGACTTCCTGATACTCTTAATTCTTTTAAAAGGTACTGCTCCAGGGAACACTTGACTTCTGGTAAGTGAAGTTTTCTCCCCACCCACCTTTTCCCAGGCTTGCAGGATCATACTTCACATTTGTTCCTATTTAAATTAAGAAGCGGAACAGAAACTTGAAACTACCTTAAGCAGAAATGAACAAGTCTGGTCTAAGGAATCTATCCCTCATTTGCTATCTTTGGAAAGGGCTGATTTTCAATTAACACTTAAACTTTCCTGATTTTCCTTGGGATTGATAAGAATAGAAAAGAAACATGCATTTTCAAAGATCAGGAATTTGTTATTAACATAACAAAATAAAAATATTTTTTAAAAAATTCTGCTGGATGATTTTGTCCTAAGTAGTTTAGAATTGAAGTAAATCATGGGTTCTGCCTTTTTTTTACAATTTTTCCAAAGGTTTTACTAGTTACTAGTTACTAGAGATTTGCATTTTTGATGTTGGAATGAGAACTCACCATTAAGACACACCAGAAGTAAGAGTAGTGATGCAATGTTACATTTATCCCCTTAACAAATTTATATGTGCTTTTACTTAAAATCCCAAGGAAAACCCCTGGCTAACGTAAAGCCTCCTGCCTGAAAGATACACACACACACGCACTATAAATACAGTTCTTTCTCCCCTTGCAGTTGTTTGCATTGGTCACTGGTCCACTTGGTCACTTTAACTGAATTTTGCAACTTTGTGGTCAATATACTTAGAGATCTTACATTCACGAACACATTGGAAGTAAACAGTCTAAACCTATCTACTCACATCATGCTGCATTTAAATAGAGATGGAGTTTAAAAAGCAGTATTCCACATTACCCACAGTGTAACTGAAAAGCCTGTGTTACTCAAAGCACTAATTCAAATGGACAGTTTCTTTCCAAGGAACTGATGTTTGACTGTTGTTTTTCCCCACACTGTTGTTGCATAAAGGTCACAACTGTATAAAATACACAGGCATGGGATCATGATCCCATGCAGAGTCAGCCAAAATGAATTCCATTCCCACCCTCATGAATGACTTGAAACATGAGTAACAAAATTATTTTCTCTTTCTTGTTCATCTGTACAATGATACTTTCCTTCACCAGGTCATGGGAATTGATTATGGATATGTTAATATTTAGGAAGCACCATAAGCTGCCTCCATTCCTGCAAAAATCTGTCCTACAGTAGCTCGACTAGGTTTTTCAGGACAACGATTATCTGTCTTTTTTTATTTGTTTGTACAGTTCCCAGAACAATAAGGTCTTAATCCTTGACTTGGACAGCTAGACACCATTGAAACATAAATAATTAGGAAACAATATGAGTTGAGAGATTTTAGCAAAGTGTTATACTTCCCAAGGGTCCAAGGCACAGAGCATTTAAATGACCAGAATTTAGCCAAAGCAAAGGGAACTGGGGACAAGAAACCATAGCCTTGATTGCTTCTAACAACTTTGGTGGCTTATTCTTGAAAGAGCAGGGATACAAAAAAGCAGACTGATGGAATGCATATGTGAGAAAAAAATTCTATTCAAAGAAGCATAGGAACTGCAAATATAGTTGTCTTTTGAGTGAGGCATTTAGGGCAAGAGTTTTTTATGTATTTGCCAGCTCTACTGTATTTACAAATTATGAGCAAACATGGTAGAAAAAATACCGGGTTGGTTGGGGGGGGAAAGGGGGGGGTGGTTTCAAGAAACAGCACATAAATATGCAATTTGCCAAAAGATATACACATCAAGAAAGAGTTGTATAACCAACAGTAGCAGCTGTCTCTTGAGATGTGTTCCTATGCACATATAGGCTGCAATTATTATGAGTATACCCACAATATTCAAGGTAGAATCTCAGAAGTATCAGCTGTGTGTCACGATATATACCAAGAACACCCCTCTGCTTCCTATCAGAACCAAAATGTTGAAGCCAGTCCAATCAGTTGAGTAGCTCTTCATTTTAGATAGCCCTCCATCTTCAGCATCTAGTAGCTTCAAGTATCAAGCACAAAGGGTATAACATGGAATTTTTGCCAGCATTTCTAAGGAAAACAATTACTGAACAACTAAGTAACAGCTTCTTCATTGCCGGTCCTCACATTCGTTCGGTTGTCTTCTAAACTTTGTACTCTCTGAAAGTGAGTATCAGAAACTTGGGCTTGTTTAGAATTGAAAGGCTGATGGGAAGCATGTGACTGTCAGCATTAACATAAAAAATAATTCCTTCCAAGTGACAAATGAAGAAATGCTCTGCTTCCAGTCAGTCTGGAAGATACCTGGAGGACAGGCAATTTCCACAAGGTGATGAATGAAAAGGAAGTAGATTGTTGAGACGAAAGGCTGGAATGTTTCCAGTAAACTGTGAATGCAGGGTGGGGCAAATGAAAGCAGTCTTCAGGGCAAATAAAGGCAAAATAGTCAGGGTTTAATGGACTACTGACAACTTTAATTTTTCTTAATAAAGTTAATGTCAAAGCAATATATTAGGAAAAATGGAGAATTACAACAGAGACTATGTAAACATTATCTTCAGCCACTAATCAAAGTATGTATAATACACATGCAACAAGAAACAAACAACTTCACTAGATGTAGCAAGTTACATTATCTCAGTGTTTTAAAACAGCCTGTATCCCACTAAATTACTATAAAATGTCATTATTACACTTAGCATCCAAAACTGTTTGATATTCTCAGTCAACAGTACATACTTTATACATACACCGAACTTTAAACGTATTAACCAACTCATTTAAGTAAACTATTTAATGCACAATAAAAATTAAACCAAACCTATCTTTCCAACCATTTAGACTTATCACCCCCTCTTGTATTTAACAGTTAACTAAAATTCAAAAATTTGAATAGATTAGAATAACAAGGATTTTCAAAAGAGTGAGAAGTTATACGCATACAGTTTGATGTGATCTCAAATAGATGCTGAAGCTCTATTCTTGAAAGGAGAGAAATCAAGTTACCTTTTTTTCTTTTTAACTAAAGTAAATGGGAAAAAGGTCTTATAAAGTCTTAATCTCTTACCTGTTGGTATGCTTCATAGATTATATCAAACAAGAAAGCCTGAGGCATTTCACTCGCTCTATACCTGGCACGTTCCAGTGAGTGGTCTAAGCAGCCATCTGCAGCAGAGGCAATAACAGTAGAAACTAAAGGGCGGATTGCTCCTGCTGCCTGTGGAACAAAACACAACGAGAGACCTAAATGTTATTAATATTAATTTGTATCACATAGCTTTAGTCAAAAAAATCTTGAAAATTTTTTTCCTGGTTTATTTTTTGTATATCTCATAAGTCATACTACTTAGTCTGTATGAAATTTCCAAGAGTTTATGTAGCAGTGGAAGACTGTAAAAGTACACACTGAGGGACAATTTACAAAAAAAAAGAAATCTTAAATTCTTCATAAACACCTACTGCAAATATATGTACAGATCTGAGATGTTCATTCTTCAGACTTTCTTCTGCATACATAGTAGGTGGTTTCTGTGACAGCTCTAGGCCTATTCAGATAGCAAACACCAGCATACACACCTGAGAAGTCTTGACAATCCACACCTATTGCTTTCACAGATCTCAACTTGGCTAAATGAATCAGAAATAAACTACGAGAAAGGTTTCAGAAAATTGAAATTTTTCCTCCGTGCTGTTTCACCCTGTGAAATACCAAGTAACCACACTTACCAGTGAAATCAGAGGGAACACAGCATATACATCTGAAAGTAATCAATATCCAGCAGCACTGTGCTGCAGAACAGATATTTAAATACTTATATTTCAGTATTAGTTTTGCTTAGGTTTGAAACCAATTAAACATATACCTCTGATTTTTTCATCAATATATGGTATAAAGATCTGTGGCATCTCTGAAACAGAACTCTCCTACATGGCTTTAGGCATTTTGATACCAGAAAGTTACGCACACTTCATCGGTAACTTATCAAATACTCACATGAACTTTGGATGTAGCTTAAAACAACTGGGACAAGAGTGGTCCATACAATAACGATGGAAAGAATGCAATGGCAAAACTGCTTATCAAGTCACAGGGCAAAAAGCATGATCCCCAACAATGCTAACCACTGAGAACAGCATCTTCACACTATACCACTTATTATCAATTTTTAGGAATAATAAAAAAAGAACTAAAAAAAAGAATAATTGATGCTGTTTCAAAATACATGGAGTTATCCAACATCTTAAATCAGTATACCTAGAAAATCATTCCCAGTGGTGAATTCTGACACTTTACACTGCAGCCACAGAAGATTTTCTGATGTTTAGTGAATTTTGACACAGAAATAAAAACAGGTCTCTTATCACATATGCGCACTGCTATTATTGATTTTAGTTGTCTCTGTTGACCAATCCTGCCCTCATACACGAGTCCTGTCCATTCTTAGAAGATTTCCAACCTCGGATAATTGTACAATGGCAGAAAAAGACAAAAAAGATTTTGTCCTCTCAGAAGAGAAAGAACAAGTTCTCTTCCCTCCCCCTTTTACACTAAACAATAAAACAAGGGGGATGCAGTCAGTGTGTTGAGCACTTTATGAGCTCTAAACTACAGTTTCTTAGTTCATTCTTTTACAGAATGAATACAGAGATGTGAACCAATTTCTCATGCCCAAACAGTTCTGATATGCATGAGCAACCAGGACAGGGTGAAGCAAAAGTTTCAAAATATTCATGTGACAAGAGAAATATCTGAACTACTTTTTCAAAATCTGAAAAACACTTTTTCTTTCTAATACATGGAAAGAGATATCTATATAAAAACTACATGGAGCAAAATGGATCATACAAAGGCAAAACGTGGTACAGAAAGATCAGTAAAAATGATGAAATCACATAAGAACTGTCTGTAAAGAATCTCAAGGGGTCATCTAGTCCACCTTTCTGTCCTAGGCAGGATCAATTTTATTTCTGTAATAGAAAAGACAAACTGAGAAAGCTAAACACCGCTACAATTTTAGTAATATGTCAGTGTATTAAATGAGGTGTAAATTTAACAGATGTACTTAGAGCAAAAGCCACACTTAGCGGAAGTAGAGAGACTAAATTATCTGCAAATTGTCCCCTCTCTATTTCCTACGATTCAAGGACATGGATTATTACATCTATATCCCAGCTGCTGGGCATTTGGATTATGTTATTTTGTTCTGCCGTCATATTTTAATTGGTCACACACACACACACACACAAAATTATAAAATTAGAAGGTCATGGGAAAAGAGAGAGAGCAACATGCTACCCACAGTTTTTCTGTAATTAGCTATATATTTGAAATTTTTTTTCTGAAACAGTTGCCATTCCAGAAAGCCATTTAGCAAAAGAGGATTTCTTAGGCTGATCCGATATTTTATTACAGTTCTTAACAATCCTGTCGTGTTAAATTTTAAGCATAAAACAGGCTGCAAGAACACAATGTGACTTGCATAACCAAATCTCACAAGTGAAACATGCATTCTGAGGAACAAAAAACCAAACTGCAATTCTAAATAAAATTGAATACTCAGAATTATGTTCTTAAAAGAACTCTGAAACACATTGTTTTCTTGCCATCTGGTTTATTGCACAATAAAAAATTATGAATATCTGTATTGGTATCTTTGTGACAATACTGAACCACAACTCCTGCTCTACTGAGGCCTTGCTCTTCCAAATGATTCAGAAGGACCTAATTTCTACTAAATCCAAATGCAACTTTTTTTTTAACTCTGCAATTAACTTCTCAAGCAATTGAAAGCTTCATAGCACTTAACATTTGACAAGTGCATTTTTCGAACAACTACAGTTTTCTTTTACAATACCCCATAACTGAGTCCAGCATAGCAGGCTGAGTTTTAACCTTTTCCTTCTGACATTTCAATAAGAAATGACAAGTTGAGCACAATAAGATTTTTTTTCTGCAGCAGGTCCACTCAAACTATACCTGACACTGATTGAAAGCATGAAATTTAATATGAAGAATAAAATTCATGGCTGACTTCCAATTTTGCAAGGGGGAGAAATTCAGCGTATGCAGAAACAGGATAATAAGCAGTCATTTGATTTCAAAATAAACCCCCAGCTTTTATTCCAGAAAAGGACAATTCAGTCCATGACTGAAAGCAGAATGGAGAGCTCTAGTACTTAGTAAAACCAAGAAGTTTCAACTCTTCAGAAACCTTCATATGATAAGGAGCTGCAGTGCAAAAGGCCAAAAGCTGAGCTCAAGCATACTTGCTGAGGTGCAGCACTGAGTCAATACCGTAAAATCCTGAGACAAATGACAGAATTTGGTTGTTTGTTTTGCTCAGTACTGGCTCACGTTACCACAGGACCTTTCTCTGTCTCACAAACACACGCGGGCTCCCTCAACCAGATGACAACACAGGGCTGCGTTTACCACCTGAGTGACACATGAACTACATTAGCTCCTAAGGCCGCCTTCAGACCAGGTGAAACTGGGATCCACCAGGGAAATACTGGCCCACGGCCCTGCATTTTCATGCGGCACAAGAGAGCTGAGTCTCCAGCACAGGACGCCTTGCATCTGCAGTACTGTTGGCAACATCCCTGAGCTGGTATAAGCCACCAGAGCTGCCAAACCCACGCTGGCTTACACAGACCTCACCACACATGCTTCTGCTTCCATAACTGGCTCATCGTATCTTCATTCATGGTCTAAGAATAATATTTGGCATGTAAAATCAAGAGAATTGAGCTGTGAGTTTTGTCTTACATACAGACTAAAGAGGGGCACACTTTTAAAGATGTATGGCTCATTCTGCAGTTCTCCCTTCTGGTTAGGACAAGCCTTCTCCCCACCTCTGAAAAGCACACAGCCTTCCTGAAATCCACCAAGCAGCCCTTGCAATGAACTGAATGGGGAATTTAGAAATTTTAGACAGGACAATAGACCACATTTTTTAGTTCAGAAATTTAAATATTAGGGCACACTAGGGACAATAATACAAAAAGGCAGTATCGTAGCTAAAGGGACTTTTGTCCCTGATGATTGTGGGGTATAAGTGAAGAACATAATCATCCAGCTAGTCTACACTATTCAGTGGCAACAGCAAGCATTTTAATCTTTGCAAGGAAACTCCATGTTGATTTTTGTGATTATAAATCAATAACAAAGAATTATTTCCATATTAGTACTAGAGAATATATGCTGAGTCTCAGGTATTTGAATTTTATTTGTTCTAATTTGAGAAGCATTGACTTGCTCTTTACATCAGGAATGAACAAGTATTTGGCCTGGCTCTCAGGCAAGGTTTGGACATGAACTTAAAAATTAATGAAACCAAGAAAATCTGTCCTCATTTAAAATTATAAGTACTTGCTAATGTTACTGCAGTTCCAAAAATCTCTTTTGCACTTTGAATTCCCATAGCACAAAATACAAATCTTGTGAGTCTAAAGCAAGTGCCTGGGTCTTATATTGATATTTTCCTACTGAGAGTACTTGTCTTCAACTTCCTAATCATTTTGAGTCAGATCTCAAGTAGGTTTGCTTTCAAAATTGTACAGAAAATGCATGATACACCTTTGCTGAATGTGGATACTTAACAGATAGTTAAACCGAATTTATTTAAATGTCCAACTTTACAGCCTTCAAGCCACTCTACTTCAGATACAGTCAAGCACTAACCTGGTATGTCCAGGAAATGCATTTCTTTCCCCTATTCTTGCATATTCTGTTAAACAAATCAGTTAGAGTATCCAAATATGAGTGGGCAAGCTCTTAAAATACTCCTTCATAGCATAACAGAACATTGAAACAAATACTGCTAACTGGTTAGTTTTCTTTCGCAGACAAAACACTGGAAAACACATCCTTCTAATTTATCACTTCCTTAAAACAGTGCTAAAACATCCTTAGAATGCAGAACACCATCAACTTCAGGGGAAGTGACAGACTCCTATCATGCAGAAGCAAGCTCATCCATTGATCTGGTGAAACTGAACCCACTTCCAGATGCTTTTAGAAACAACAGGAGTCTTTTATGAGCCATTTTAAACTGCACAAATCAAAAACATTTACAAAAAGGTGCTCAGTTTTGTGTTCATTTTTTTGCATAACTGCCTAGACCACAACATGCATTCAAGAATTAAAGATTTAATGGTGACTGAAAAAAAGGTAGAGAATGATGAAGCTCAGTATAACAGGGCATCACAAGTATTTTCAATGGATCCAAGGTGTACTAACCCACCTTTTCACTAAACAATAACATATTGTTCTCAGTTTATCATACTTTCAACTCTGACAAGAAATTCTTTAGATGTGCGTATTCAGTGAATCCATAACCAGGGTGTGTTTTAAGATCAGACAACACAGTCAGTTCAAGGAATGTTGAATCCAAAAAGTAGTAAAGACTTATTTTATTACAAAATGAAATATGAATGTTTAGAACACAGAAGCCTACACACAAAATAAAAACTTGGCTAACATAATGCAATATAGCTTACTTTTACTGAATATTCTTAAATAATTAAAATCCTCATTTTATTTAAAATAAGATAGTATTAGGTAATAAAATAAAATCCAAACAGAACCATTAAATTCTCATAAGGATTAGGGAGGGAGATGGAACTTTTACCACAAGCAACAAATTATTCAGCTTACAGATACCCAAAACACAGTGCAATATTCACCTGAGATCAACACTCCCTCCCCCCACAGCACAATATGCCAAGAAGAAGTTATCAAAGAGCCAAAAGCTCCAAAAGAGCATGAAAACCAGCACAACCACATCACTAATCTGGTCATTTTGGGTAGCCAGAGTTGAAACAGAACAAGGCTAAATAGCTGCAAAGCTCAACAAGTTGAATGATACGGACTAGGAAGAAAAAAAAATTGTAGTGGCACAAAATCCTTATAAAAAAATACCACAACTACAATTCCTGTTGTTTTAGAATAGTGTGGTAACAAGCTCAGACAACCACAGATCCTCCAGGTTGGCACAGTAAAAAAAAAAGTATGCTATGTCTTTGGCATGTCCTTGTCCCCAGTAATCCCCAAGTACTAATGCAGACCCCCAAAGTCCACTCACCCAGCCAATCTGCAACCCTCAACTACAACTGAGTGGGAATGACAGCCTAAAACTTCGTCTAGTCATAAATGAGCAAAGCCTTCCACCCTTCTAACATGACTCCTTTTCTACTTTTTAATTACACCAACAGTACTTTTCTTATTCATTCATAGCCTCTATCTCCCCTGAAATTAATTTCCCCTATGCTTTCTATCTTCTCAGCTGTCTAGTAGCATTAAGTAGGTGCTTATTTTGTTTTATTTATTTTATATTTTAATCATACCAACTAACAATTCAATGTTTTAATATTACTTAGAAATAGGCCTGATATGAAGCATATAAAAGCAAGCCTATGAATGCTAAGTTTAAAAGAATGTTCTTATTCTTATGCTTTTACATAACTGTTTTTCAATACTCATAAATTTTAATTCTTTAGTCAGAGTTGTTTTCAACTCTGACAAGCAAAGTAGAACAGAAGCAAGACACAAATAATTTAGCCACCCTGCCTTAGAAAAAATACACTTGGCTTGCATACATAGACTGAAAATAGAAGTACATTAGAAATACATTTTCATCATTTCAAAGCAGCTAACTTCTTTGAGATTGTATGCTGGAGATGGTGGGGCTTGTCACACTTAGTAGAACAGCTACATCCATATTGGAACTCCATTGAAGTCAGTTTTATAATGGTGAACATGGTAAACATACCAGCAATTTTATCGTGCTTTTCCATGAAGACAAGGATTGCATTAGGACCCTGGTGAACTACATAACAATAACAATCAATGTTAATTTAGACAAGCTAGGTATCTAACAGTTTACAAATATGTCCTGGAATGGTTTTTGTTGGGTGAAAGATTATTTATATGTTTCCAAACACTACCATCTCATAAGGATTTCAGTCTAAATTAGGTCTGGCTATGAACCAGCAAAAGAAGCTCAGAATAACTATGATTAATTTCTTCTCATTTAATTCCATCAAACTGTTTCCACATGTTACTACAGGGAAAGTATTCTTGTACATAGATCAAACTACTTTCCAGGAAGCGCATTCACAGCCATCTACAGTATGAAAAAAATACAGAAATAAGAACAGTATCTCTGATGCATGAAACAGGTAGAAACTTGCATTTCTATTCAGACATCTGCATTGAAACTAATTGTATCAACAGTAATCAACATAGTTCAGCCACACTCAGTAATTAACATTTAAGGTAGAAGAATTGTCTGTACTGAAAGATTTCTTATTTCAAATTTATGAAACAGAACCTTCAAAGCAAAATTCAAAAACTTAATTATAAGATTAAAATATTTCACATATTTAAGAAGATGTGCTTTTCAAATTTCTCCTATATCTAATAAAACAAAGGCATATAACCATTTTTGGAAAATAAAGGAATTAGAGAATTACTTCTGATGCACATTTAAGGTAGAGCATTAAAATACCATATATTAAACTTATATTCTTATGTTTCTTTTTGTTGCTTTTCATTTTCTGTATTTTGTACCCGGCTCTTATCTAGGACTACTTTTTTTTCTATAACCAAAAGTTTTAGTCTATGAGAAGTTTTATGATTCTAGTGTAGAGATGGAAGATTTAGAGTATTTCCTCCTCCAAACTATAGAAATCCTAGCAAAACAACTCTCTTTCAATGGACAAGATGGAGGCAGAAACAAAGTCATGACACAAACCATAAGCCATGATTCCTATACAGAAGTGCAGTTGAAAACAACAATTCAACTATGTGAGCAAAGTTTTCTAAACTTAGGTGTGAACATTTGTGCAAGCCCAAACTAGCCAAGCTTCCAAACTGAACTGATACAAGCCTGCACACAGTCCTCAGAGTTCATAACCTCATTCTGCACCCAGAACTCACCTACTTTCTGTATTGCAAGGCAGCCATTTGGTTGCATGGTTTCAACTCAAACCCATCACTGTCTGCCCCCATAACTCATTCTGTTAATGTTGTGTCCAAAAGAATCCCCAAACCAGCTGCATGCTCCTCTTGAAGGACCAGATATAGCACGCAGTCAAGTCAGGACTACAGGACAAGCAAGATGACTCAGTAAAGAACAGCGCACCACAATAAAGGTAGAGGTACTGTCATTATCATGCAGAAACATAAATTTGAGTCCAGGGCATAACATACTTTCACCCACACTCACACCCAGGCTCTCCCATGTAGCGCAGACATAACTTATGTGACTGTGCTGTGGTGGGGTCAGATTCCTTCTACCTATTCCTTCTACTGACAAACAAGCACAATCAACAATCTGGGCTGTGTATCCATTAGAAATTAAGGCTGAAGTAAAAGGACTACCTTCTTTCTGCAAGGGTATATTCTGCCTATATATTCTTTAACAAAAAGAATAATTCTTATATTACCTTAATTTGAATTTTGTTGGGAAAAAACCCCACAAAATTCATAATCCTTATGGGCACAACATGTTTGATTCTCATTAGTAAGCACTAAAATTTCTTTTATGTAGGCAGTATCACCAGCCAGTGCAATTCCAGCTATCTTGACACGCTTACACTGGCAGCTTGTAATTGCCCAAGGACAGAACTGGTTGAAATTTTAAACAAGCTCCGTCTTACACAGATATTTAACCTAATCATCAGCTAGACAAAAAGAAGGTTAATTAGAACACATGTAAGAAGTTTTGAACACTATGAAAAAAAGGCTTGTATGCTAAACTTCACCTAATTTCCTTAAAGTCTGTTTACCCAGCTGGCTAGAAGCAACAGTCAAACTCACTAAAATTGGGCACATGTTAATCTTAAACCAACACCAGGAAGGAAGAAGTTATAATTGTGTTTATTCCTAGCTGAAAGAGAGGGGATGTTTAATCAGAAATTTAATATACACTTTGATCCAATGTTAATGAGCTGACACTATGTTGTACATTGAAATGACTTCAAAGACATAGGATGCCTTAAACAAATGTAATGTATATTTATGACACTGTTTAAGAAAAAGAAAACATTTCTTCTAATGAGGTCACCTTTATCAGAACATACTATCTGAGTAACTGGGAATAGCACATGTATATCACGACATGTCAGATCCCCAGTTAGCTACAGAAAACTAAGGAAGATAACAGAAGCTTGCTCAGAAATTAAGATTGCACATGTTCTTTTTTCCTTACATAATTTCTGCTGTTTTGTATTTAAAGCATTTACTTCTAAGCATCAGCAAATATTATTTTGGTCTTATCAACCACATGCTAAATTCTAAATGTTATTCTGTGGGAAAAATAAGATTTTTCATAGAAAATAAAAAGGATTCCCTTCAAAAAGACAGAACAATAGGAATACACAACTGAAAATACACATGTATATTTAGAGGAAGGAAGCAGAACTAGGTGTATCACAGGCAGCAGTTTTTCAATATACAGCACTGAAAACAACCTCGAAAACATACCATAAGTGGAAAAGAAGCAAAACCAAATACATATGCACTAAGGAAAATAGTGGTACTGCAAACAATGACACATTTATGTGAACATTCGATTTCATATTAAAATTGGATATTTTTTTAAACAGACTGAAAATAAGTTGTTATAATGTCATTTATGTTGCTTTTGTGTTATGAATTACTGAGATAAATTTTTAAAACAATAAAGCAAAAAATTATAAAAATTAACCAGAATTAACCAATATATACATTTTTTAATGCGTCATACAAATTATATAGCACTTCTTCTAGTGCATTCTTTATCTGTGCATTCCTTGCGAGAATTCAAGAATGGTCAAGGAAGTTAGTGTTTTCATGGACACAACAGTACTGTACATTATATAAAATACATTCTGTCATACTATTAGCCAAAAAAAGTCTTACTACCTGAGTCCACATATTTAACTGTTTTTTTGTCACAGCAGAATAACTGGTAATGTTTAACACCATGCTCCCATTTAATAACGTTTTGTTTTCTTTTTCACTGATATTTTAAGGTTTGGTATAGAGTCTGCATAATGCTACTAAAGATCTATATTAAGCATATGATGCAGACCACACATGGCATCCCCTACTTAAAGAGCAGCAAATGCTGGTACAGAGTTTCAAGACTTTCTTATGACTTATTTATTCTTTTCAGTTGTCAGCAATAGTTGTACATTATACACAATTATGATGGAGTCTCTAAGATGAGTAATTCAGTCTAAGCAATTCAAATATTTCAAAGCAAATCACGTGGTCAGTATTCCACCAACAGTTTTCAGTAATTTTTGAAGTATTTTAAAGCATACTTACAGCTTCACATTTTGGCATTCATTCAACATAACTAACACTAAGATGAACTACCAACACTATCTTGTTCTAACTTGTGCTATACTGCAAATCTAGGTGGCAAAATTTAAACAAAACATCTGCTCTAAAAATTAATGAAACACAAAACCAGTAATTTTTGCCACTAAAATTAACAAGACTGTTTATTGTATTTTGACTGCACATTATCTTGCATTAACAAGTAAGGAAGCACAACTTACAGTCATCAAACCATCTTTCATACCCCAAATGCTGATTTACATTGCAAAAAACTATTGGTGAGCAAGCACTATGCCACAAAGGATTTTGCATATTACAGTAAATCAATATAAAGATGAGTCAGCACTTGTATTCAGTGGTGCAGAAATTTTGATGCAACTGCCACAGGAGTTAAAAACTGTTTTTAAGTTTATACTTTAAGAAGAATATTTTGACTCCAGACAGCGTGCATCATTACAGAATCAACACCATGATGCAAAACCTACTGATCCACGGCATATCATTAAACACATGATTTGCATCATTTTATGAAGAAAAAAATCTTGACGTGTTGTAGAAAGACTCTTGCACAATTTAATCAACCAAATGCAAAACTGCAATATTTAATTAATAACTCTTTCCCACACATTCAGTCCTGAGCAACCAAACCCACAGGCATTAGCGTTTGTGGTCATGCAGTGCCCTAAGCAACTCTGCACTTGCTTATCAAATGTCTTTGCCTTATGAACTTGCTCAGCAACTTCACTCAGAACTGCTTGTGCCTCTCCTTTGCAGGAAACCTTGGACTTGAGCTTCTTTCCCTTACAGCCCATTAAATTCAAAATTTCAAGTCACTTTTATACAGGTTTCATCTAAACCTTCTATTATCAAGGGCCTTGTAAAATGGATCTTTACAGCTTACCCTGTCAGTTTGGCTCAAATAGTGACTTTAATACATGTATGTGTGGACTTGATACCTCATGAATTCTCTCTTACATGCTCCAAGGCTCCTCAAGGCAGTTTTAGTTCTATCTGTACCACAGCCCACTTACATCTTGGAAACAGGAGGATAAGCACAGAACCAGTCCAGCAAACTATTACAGCATATGAAATGGGCCAAGTTGGCTTTCAGATGCTTCACCTAACCTGCAGGGCTGGTGCTGTCCTAGCTGCAACCACCCAGATCACAAACTCAGCCAAAATGCAGCTGGGAACTTTTCTGCTTGAAAACTCAGATAATCTTTATTTTCAGGGCAATATTTGGTGAAAAGGGGTAAAATTTACATGCCTAATCCTTAGTCAGAGAGGTATGGCTAAGAACCTTTTCCAAATCTTGCCATATAGGAGCTGCTAGAATGATCCAAGACCTTTATTCAGCTTCTTACACATGCTGGACAAGATGAGATTTCCCTTATTTTAAGGATCTATTCTTTAAACATTTGAACTGCTGCAGGAAGGAGAAATCTGAATGTTAAATAGACACATCTTTGCTAAAGGCTGCTTCATTTTCCAAAAGCCATATTGTTTTCCTAGATGAAGCATACAGATTTTAACTAGCCTCAAACAGTATCATGTATGTAGTTTCTCTAAATTTAAAGGAGGTACATTTTATAGACATTACATAAAAATTACTTCAACAGCCGCTTAAGTACAGGAAACTATGCTCAGAATTTATTTTCAAGATAAACTAATGCTATAAAAAAAAAAAAAAAAAAAAAAAGGAAAAAATTT
>VZRL01007056.1:1692207-1705228 GCA_013397895.1 Origma solitaria
AAAAAAAAAGGTAAAAATTTATGTGTGTAGACTTCCAGAAGCTAAAAACTGATGGATTAAGCCACCTTTTAAAAATACTAGTGTTAGTACTAGGCTGGTTCCATTAGCACAACACACAAATGCTGCAAAGAAAAAAAATGGAGATTATAATATAAGTTTCTGTCTATGATTTATGTATTTCAGTTGGTTGAGTTGCATCCTTCCTAATAAATGCAGCGCATCATCTAAATCACTTAAATTGAGACGGGGAAACGACAGAGCTGTTTCTCCCCTTACCAATGCCCCCCCACGATCAAATGTTACATCTTCTTAGGACTAAGACAAGTATTTACTGTCAATGCATTAGCTCTCCATTCAACACACAAAACAATTAACAATTTGGCTGAGAAGATTTTAATTTCTATGGGACCAAAAATGCCATAAGCTATGGAAACATCACTATGCTCTCGATAGTTATCCGTTAAAAAGGAAAAATGCATTGTATAACTGCTTCTTGTACAACAGTAAAACCACACTTCATTTCTTCACACATCGAGGGTCTACTGAGGAGCTTCTGATCTTTACAATAATGCAGAATCATGCAATAGTTTGGGTTGGAAGGTACCTTTAAAGGTCATGTAGTCCAATGCTGCTGCAATGAGCAGAGACATCTTAAACTCTGAGTGAGATCAGGTTGCTCAGAGCCCTGTTCAACTGGACCTTGACTGTTTCAAGGGATGGGACATCCATCATCTCTTTGGGGAACCTCTTCCTGTGTTTCACCATCCCCACTGTAAAAAAATATTTATCTCTATCTAGTCTGAATCTACTTTTTTTTTAGTTCAAAATCATTACCACTTGTCCTATTTCAACAGACCCTGCTAAAAAGTTTGTACCCATCTCTCATATAAGCCCCCTTTAAGTACTAAGAGGACACAGTAATGTCTCTCTGGAGCTCTCTTGTCCAGGCTATATGACCCTGACTCGCTCAGCCTTTCATCATAGGAGAGATGTTCAATCCATCTGATTGTTTTTGCAGCCCTCTGCTGGACCTGCTCCAGGATCAACAGGACCATATCTTTCTTGTGCTGAGGGCCCCAGTGCTGGATGCAGTACTTCAGGTGGATTCTTACGGAGGTGGAGTAGAGGGACATAAACACTTCCCTGGACCTGCTGGCCACACCTCTCCTGGCGAAGAACACAGCTGGCTTTCTGGGCAGCAAGCGCATATTGTCAGCTCATGACCAGCTTTTCATCCACAAGTACTCCCAAGTCCTTTTCCAAAATATCCTCTCAATCCTTTCATCTCTCAGCCTTCACTGATACCAGGAATTGCCCCACTCAAGCCATAGGAGCTTGCACTTGGCCATGCTGAACCTCAGTGCTCATGCAGGACCACTTCTCAAGCTTGTCCAGATCCCTGCACAACATCCACCCCTCAGGCGTATCAACCACACCACTCACCTAGGTGTCATCTACAAATTTGCTGAGGGGGCACCTCCCACTGTCTGTGTCAATGATGAAGGTACTAAAGAGTATTGGTCCCGATATGGACCCCTGAGGGACAGCATTTGTCACCAGTCTCCACCTGGACATTGAGTTGTTAACCATTACCCTCTAGATGCAGCCATCTAAACAATTCCTTATCCACTGAACAGTCCACCCATCAAATACTTCTCTCTCCAATTTAGAGAGAAGGATATTGTGGCAAAGTGTGTCAAAGGCCTTAGGGAAGACCAGAGAGGCAACATCCATAGCTCTTCCTTTGTCCACTGAGGTAGTCACTCCATCATAGAAGGCCACTAGGTTGGTTACACAGGAATTGCCCTTGGTGAAGCCATGATGGCTCTTCTCTAATCCCCTCCCTGTCCTCCATGTGCCTTAGCAGGCTAAGAGCATGTAGGTCTTAAAATGTTGTCTTATTCTCAAATTGATAAATAACACCCCTACAATTCACTAATAATTATTTTTACATTGACATTAGTCACTGTCCTAAAGTACACAACTCATTCCATTAGTGAAATAAAAATTATGTCAGGATGATAATGGCAATATATCGTCAGTTCTTGATTCTGTTTTTGCACAGGGGTCTGACAGGACAGTGAGAGCCCGGCAAAGCACCAAGCACACAATGAAAGCAGAACTTCTGAGAATGCAGGCAGAGGATAACTTCAGATGATCCAGTGTATATATATGAATCAGAAATGGTCTTGTCACTGATGTAGCCTTTGCAGCTGGCAAAAATCAGCCTTTGAGTACAACAAAGAGGAAAAAGGCCACGTGTAAAATACTCTATATATGGCAAAACCTGAGGAGACAAGGAAACATAAAAAGATAATCACTTCCAAGAGAAAAAGTGCAAAGAAAGGTCAGAGTGGGCAGAACTGCTCCAGCATTCTGTCCCCATTCAAGTACACCACACCAGATCACCTTACTTATCCACCCAAGTCTTCCTTTACTGTCAGTGGAGAAAAAGAGGTGGATTTTGGTTTGCACCCACCAAGTTTTGCTAATGTAACTCAGCAACTGCGGATAGTAAAAAAAAACACCTTCTGTAATTGGGTGACAGAACAGTATCAACAGGGGTCTGTGTTTTCTGCTTCAGCCTTCTGCTACAGTAAGACTGATAATAGTAGCACAAGAGGAACACACTGAGCACAACACATAGTGCTTTCTGTCTGGGAGTATTATTTTGACTGACTGCCTCTGTGAGTAAGAGTCCATGAGACTGAGTAGCACTGTGCAACTGTATTGGCATGTAAGCTTTGTTCAGATCCTTGCTAAAACTCAGAATAAAGTAATGATGTTAGACAGTTTCCAGAAACCAGCTTTTAAGAATGCCATTTTGACTTAGTCCTTTCAACGTAACAGACTGCACTTTCAAATCTAGTTTATGTTAACTAGAGGGAAAAAAAGTCTTTGGATATCCCTTCTTTTTGTAAAATTTCAATAGTAGAACTGACAAGTTCCCCCCCACCTTCCTGATTTTTTTATTTTTTTATGTAAGCATTTTTCATTTTAGTTATGTTCTTTAAAATGCAATGTTGGCAATGAGATATTGCTAGAGGCTTTGGACTTATGCCTTTTGAAGCTTCCACTTTTTCCAGCTTTTACTAGCTGTAAAGAATTTGTTTCTAGAAACGTATAATTTTAATTGCAAAATTACCCCCAAAACATAAATGGAATTTAATTGGTTACAAAGTAATATTTTGACATAATCAAGGAATTATTTGAGGGATTTAAGGCATAATTTATTAGTTCTGGTTAAGGTATACATTTTTATTCCTATAGGCAAATAACAAACTGATTAGTAAGTGCAATAAAGTAGTTTATTTGTCTGACAATTGGCAGCTAGAAGTGCAATAACTTACTTGATCAATTGCCATTTTAAAGAACATTAAATCTTCTCATAATTATGTTATCTATATGGTATGCAGACACATAACAATACAGCATTACTCCTATTAACACAAGTGATTTAATATGATGTTTCTGCCAGGTTTTGTACCTTTCTACATAATGCAAGAGGAAGTAATTAGTTTTTATACTGAAAGATTGAGGAACTGACTTCCTTTTAGATATGCAAAGAATTTGACTACAGGAAGAACTAAACATGATAGTTTCTATCTATTTTTTCTGATATTCAAAACCATGCATACCAGTTTTGAGAAATTCATAGTTTTCCATTTAGTTCTTCAGAATTCTGTCGTTCTCAAGTGGAGACAGCCACCTGTCTCTGGGAAGAAGCTTTTCCAGTTTCTTACATAAAATGAAATCCTTTTCATGTTCCTTAATTCAATTACATTGTCAGGTAATATCAATAGCACCCAGCTCTTACAGACTTAGAGCAAACATCTCTCTGATGGCCCAGCCTCACTGAATTCAGTGGATCTGAGCCAACACAGAAAGCCACCATGGAGCAAATGAATACCACACACATTTCAGACAAATGTTAGGCAATGGAAAAGACTATTCCACATGTACATAATCACCTTTCTTGAGATCAAATGGTACTTCAGTGATCCAGGGTAAGGAAATATTTACCAGTCAGAAGTTCAGATGAATTAGAGTGAACTGACTTGAGAAGGTCAATGAAGATTGCCTTGGTTCCCCCTACTTTTTTACTGAAAATACCTTACACCCAATTACAAAGAAAACCAGGAGAAAATATTACTTTGAAAAGACAAAACTTTCAAGAAGAAAGTGAACAAGTTAAACACAAATTCAAATGAGGTGATACACCTTAGCATGCAAAGACTACACAAACACATTCGGAAAACTTATTCTCATTTTAACCCAAAATCATTCTTCTACAACTCTCAAAGAATCACATTTAAAACTGATTTACAAAGAGGAATTATTTTAAAATCTTTGGCAGAGAATCAATTCTGGAATGCTATTTTGTGCTGTACGAGAAAGGTCAAAAACCTTGTTAAAATTCTAACAGAATTTAAGTTTTAATGACTGGAAACTTATGTTCTATACCACTGAAAACTATAGTTTGGGTTTCTATTTTATTTCCATTTCTTATTAAGTCTATCTACAAAACCACAGGCCTACTAGGAAGAGGCTCAGTATATTTAGATTTCCAGCATAATGTTCTGAGAAACTTGACATAATTTCATTTTCATAACATGTATTTTAACAAGCTATACATTCCCCTTCCACACTATGAGCTTTCAAAAGAAAAAGGCATAGGAGCACTAAGAGCACGGTTCATTCTTTGGACTCATTATTCTACTGTCAAAGTCGCAAACCACCTGCTAACTAGCTTATCATTTACCACATTTTCTGGAAAAGACAAGCAGTGGTACATTTTCCTAGTTTTCTAGTACCCAAACAATCTGCTATCACTAATGATTTCTACCTCAAACCATGTCCTTGAAGCAGGGAAGCATTATGCTATCTTATTAATAGAGAATCAAGAACAAATTAATGATAGCAAATTTTGCAAACAAGCTTGTTGCTAAGTAATCATTTCTTACATCTCTGACCTAGCCAGTTCATCTAACAGTTCCTCTTGCTGCTACTGCATGCCTCTCCTATCCTTCTACTTGCAAAACACAACTTCTACCAACTTTTCCCCTTCATGTATCGCTTACTTTCTCAGAAATCTTTTTGGTTTCTGTGAATAATCCCAGTCATCAGATGCAGTGATAAACAGGAGAATATCCAGCCTACAGCTGGAGGCTTCCCACTTACCCTGTTTTCCAGCAGTTTGCAATGCTTACAGGTTCTAGAACAATTTAGCATTAATATAGAGACAACTCTCTTGCTGCTTATTCAGGATTTGAATATAAGTTTGAGATGAAAACACAAAGTTTGCAAGTCAACCGAGGCAGTACATAAAGTCTTTGGCTATTATCAGTAATCACTAACAGAACTGGTCTAGCATTAGGTGATAATTCTGCACAGAAAAAAAGGTAAACTGTCATTACATAATCTACCTTTCAACTAACAAATTGCTGATTGATTCAATCTCTTACTGACAGTCTCTATGGCAATAATTATTGCCTTTAGCAAATAATACCTGCAGCATTTAAAAATTACAACCTCCCCCACCTGACCTCTCTGTATAATAGGGAATCTGGATCTGTTCTACTTTTAAAAAAAAAGCCATCACACATTAATAAAATTGCTAGAAAATTCCTTATTTCTCAATCATGATTTTACATTGTATGGTATAAAGCACATTGCAGAGTTGCATTGCTGTATAGTACATACCCCATGTTCTTTAGCAGCCATAACCACTTTTGAAACAATATCTTCTTCAACAAAAGGTCTCACAGCATCATGGATAATCACTACTTCTGGCTTCTGGAGCAAATGGCTGGAAAATTCATTCTCTGCAAATACTTTCAGTCCATTGAATATCGACCGGTGACGAGTTATTCCACCTTCTACTACTGTAACTCTTTTGTGGCCATATTTTTCAATGATAGTCTTCATTGTTTCAATATTTTCAGGAGAGACCACCACAATAATGTCAGATATCCAACTTATCCTAGAAAAAACAGTACAAAACCAGAGAAAGTATATATGAATGACTGGATAAAAGTTGGAATATATGAAACAAAGAAATTCACAACAACAAAAATTCAAGCTGGCTAAATAAAGCATCTCTCAATATATTCAAGTCCATGTTTTTGTACTCCACTCCTTGAGGAAGAGCTATAACAGAGCTATAACAGAGCATTTATACCAACCAATAACTGGAGTTCTGGGAAGGGACTTGCTTCCAACAAGCACTTTGCAGAGGAGCACATTCTGATAACTCTTCAAGAGCCTTCAAAGCACTTCTAACTCCAGCATCATTCCTAACTTCAAACAGAACTTCTAAATCAATCAGTGACAGTCTGCTAATCAGTTTCTAACAAACTGGTAAATCCTGTGACCTGGAATACTCCATGGTCCAGTGAAGTACATGGTGTGCAGGGAATAAGACAATCAAGAAAAAGCCTGAAACAAAGATCACTAACAAGTGACAAGACAGGCATGAGCAGTAATTGACAGAATAGCAATGAATGAAAACTGTAACACTTGAATATTGACAGGAAATATTATACTGGTGGTTTGAAAAAAATATATATATTTATAAACATGAAGGTTTCTGCTCTAGGAAGCTAGAAAAATGTAAAACCACAGCTGTGCTAGTTAAGAATACCATACCAAAAGCACACTTTTAGAGATCTCCAAGCTTTTTCTGTTGGTATCAGTCTAGTTCTACAACTGAGGAGTTGTGGGGGGGGAAGTGAATGACCCACAGACCATAAGATTAAAACCAGTCATAACTGAAGCTAGGTTGAAATTATACTTGTGTCAAAGTACCTAGGAATACAAATTCTAGTCATATGTGGCATACTGTACTTCAAAAGAATAGAAATACCAGAATTCAAATCCATTGTAGTACGTTATTTTCTAAATCCCTATGTAGAAAACATTTTTTAAAAATTGTTGTGTTTCCTTTCTGTGTCTCCACAGATGGCAGAACAGCTTTTTCGCATGTCAGACAAGAAGCTCATCAGACAAGGAATGATTAAAAAAAAAATTGCTATGTTAAAATTACCCATGTATAGCTTACATATCCAACTAGGGAGAGACAAGTATGATAAACTGTGTCAACTAAAACTAGTAAAGCTACTGAAACTAATTTTGCAGACACAAGAAGAACTACTATAAATATTTCCAGTTAGAAAAATAACGGAAGAAATTCACTGTTCAGAAATACACAGGCTCAAGATACTGATTTCTGCAATAACACATGAGAAGGCATTGCCTGGGAACTATCCTTATTTCAAAAGCAAAGTTACCTGTGTTTCAAACCAGGCCCCGAGAACTACATGAAACAAAAAGCATCTTCCACCTTATGGAGGCGCTGGGGTGGGTAGAGGGGACTGTAATTAATAATACTCCATGGAAAACTATTTCAATGAATTTTAAAATAACTATTTAAAATAAAATGAAGTGCTATTAGCATTCTTCAAAAGAAAAATACTTGTCTTTACATTCATTTTACTATTAGCAAAGGCAGAAAATACAGCCAAACCAACATATTCTCAGCATTCTTTATGTATTGAAGTTGTTCAAATGTAAAATCTGAAGTCATGTGGTTTCAAGTTTCATTTCAACTTGTCACTCACCAGAGGTCCATCAAAAGGTTTAAAAATCTCTCAAAGGAGTTTTGGCATACTCTTACATTTAGCTACAAGATGTAGCACCTCTGCATGACTTCAACTTGGAACTAGGACAAACTAACTGGATTCATCTCAGTTCTTTTAAAACCGAGAGTCCGTCAGTTTAATAAAGCAAAATTCAAGAAGAGCTGTTTCACACTAAATGAGAACAAGAGCTCTGCACCTCTATTAGCAGAAAGACTGTAGCCTTACACAGCACCCAGAAACGGGACAGTCTGTACAGTCACTGTGACTGTGCAAGAGGAGCACTGACACTGCCCTTTCTGGAGTCAAATGAAATGGATTATGAGGCAGTTGGGAACACGGCATCTTCTGAGAAGAGAGAAAGAGAACACAAGTGCTGGCCAGCCTGTGATAAATCTCTGCACAGAGAGGGTGGAGGGGCTCAAGGCCTCCAGTGGCACAATACACCAAAAAGTGACAGGATGCGGTCACAGCTCCACCCTGTGTCTGTATAAACACATTTGTAAACTTGAGTATGTCCTCTTTAAATTCATTCCGGACCCATGTTCTATAATTGGACCCGGGATTTAGGGATGTAACACTTTCATGTAAAAGCGTGAAGGTACTCTCTAGATTGATGACATACACAATAGCTTAGGTTTTGTCCCACTAAAACTCACGAAAACTACTAATCCAGTAAAGTATGTTACAAATGTTAATTAATGAGAGCTGTGCACCACACAGGTTGCTTGCTCTTCTAAAGATCTGCTTATGGAAATATCGCAAACTGTTATAAAGTAGAAAGATATCAGTAAATGCTCAGTAAATTAATGCTTTTTTCCTCCCTCAATTTGTCATATCCTCTCCTTCAGAAAGATTTCATACTAAAATAATAATCTACTCACAACCTGCTCAAATACAGTTTAAAACACCATTTACATTTTATAACTGAAATATCAGATCAAGCTTCAGAAAGAATCAGCATGATGCATGAAAAAGATCACAATGCTGTATCCCAATCTGCTTTAACACACAGCTCTAGTGCTTCCATACAACATAGGCTATAGCTCCAAAGTGGAAAATCAAGGCTAAACAAATGAAACAAAATGACAAGCCCAGTTACAATCACTTTACAACTGCCTTGGGAGGACCCCAGTACTAGCAGAAAGCAAACAATGAGGCAGAAAAGGAGTGTATGTTTGGTTCCTGCAGCTATCCTTCTCATCATCACTTACTGCCTAGTAGAAAATAGTATTGTTTCATTAAATTTCAAACAAAAGTACAAACACACATTAGATGAGCTAGAACTGAAAGTAAAGGAGCTCATTGACTCAGCAACAGATTAAGCTATTACTTCAAAGCAGGGCTGCAGAGGAAATGAAATAAACCCACTTTGAAACTGTATCACCTAAATGGCATGCTGAGGTACAAATGTGACCAAGATTTAACCCTCTATCAGTTCACTCACATACAAACCAGCAGTGAAATCTGACATAAGGCTTAAATACTCACACTCAATCTCTTGCCACTCTCACTGCCACTAACAAACCATTCAGTATAACTTACTGAGACCAGCAAAACAAGGCCAGAATAGGAAGTTGCTGCTGAGATGGCTTTAGCAGTGTTAGACAGGATTTTTCACTGTCACAGAAACTTTCAGAGATACAAGATAAATCACTATATTACTTTTGCTAACCTCATTCAAAAACCAAATGAGAAAAACAAATATGAAGAACAAAATGCATTTGCAGAATGCAAGCATAACTTCCTTTTGCTCCATAACAGCTTTGTTATGAATTTATTGAGCTATGAAAAAAACCATGAATACAAATGTATCTCTTACAGTACAGAAATGGAAGCAGGAATATTTATCGTATATTAAGAAAGTTTGGAGGATCTCATGTACAGAAGCCATTCAATTTTTCCAGAAATAAAATGCTCCTTATGCGTCAGACATGATAAAAAATATACCTCCATAAATTTGCTATAACTATTTTTCGGTCATAAGCTATTTCAAAAATAAGCTAATGATAACTGGGCAAAAAGAACTATCAGAGTAGATTCATTTAACAGAAGTGTAGTTATGAGACCTACAGAGCCAGTGAATATGCATCAGTCAATGGAAAAAAATGTTTGGCAAATAAACTGCGCAAGACACTTCCAAAGAGAAGCTGCTTTGGGAGCTTCCCCAGGGGATTTTAAGAGACCTCCACCTGTTTTGAGATACTACAATAAAGTAAACAAAGCTGTTTGAAACCTTTATGGAAAAATTTAATTCTGCCAGTGAAGATATTAACTCTGCCTTCCTCTTTCATAACTACTCACTGTACTTTCCACAACTGGTGAAATATGAGCACAGCAAGAATAGGAGCAGCGTATTTGTTTCACAATGATTTTAAAATCAGTTTTTACCTTAGTTTGTTTTCTCTATAGCTTTAGTAAAATATGCATGCACATGTGCATCCAGAGCTAAGATTCCTCCCTGTCTCAGAAAAGGAATTGAAAAGGTTCTATTCTAAACAAACATATATACACTCAAAAAAAAAAAAAAATCAGATTAAGAACTCTGCTAATTGTTACAGAAGCAAAAAAAAAAGAAATGCCATTCTAAATCAGTTGAACTTGTTGCAAAAGGTCCTTGCATAGTTCAACAAAAGCAGGAAGAAATCCAATGGGAAAAAGTGACATTTAAGTTTTCTAACACACTTTAATTTTAGCCCCAAGGTAAGGCCAGACCTTCCTATCAGTACCACTGTACTGGCAATTAAAACCAACAATTTCTCCTTACCCTAGTTTTGCTCACCTCCTCTTCCTCAGGGTATCATCTGTGATCATTATTGGGAGGCCAGTGTTCTACATGCTGTTACCCTATGCAACAGGATGCGCTGCTTATTCATTCATGTCTGCTCTTGTCTCATCTGCACATTTTTCCACATTGATATTTAAGATTCTCTCTGCTTTCAGCTGAATAGCATAAAAATCTTTTTCTACTGATCTTTAAAGAGCACATGCAAAGCAGATGCACATCCTTAAACTGCTCATGTATTTCTGTGTATACACTGCTACCTCTTTTCCAGATTTAAAAAAGCTCAAAAATAGCTGCAGTAGCTGAGATGTCCAGTTCAACAGAAGTTATTACATGCTAATGGGTCAATGACCCACTCAATTACCTCAGATAAACAACAGACATGAGAAGATAGTATATCAACCTAAACACAAAATCTGCCACTTCTGGGCAGATTATTACTGCTCCTCAGTATTACATTTTTGTGCTTACATTCGCACAACGTAAGAGCAAGGTACATCCTTCGCAGTTTCAGAGCCAGAAGTGAAAGTGTTGAGATGAAAATTAAAGCCATCCCAAGCTTTGGAGTACATCTGTTCCCAGCTCCTCATTTACATCTATACCAGTCAACACTCCAATTCAGCAGAGGTGGCAGGAAGCTCTGCCTGTCAAGAGCACTGGCAGCAGTTATTGCACTCCTAAGCAAAAGCACCAAGTTGTCACTCTCAGAATCAACTTGGCTGAACTGTACAATTAGAAATCAACCTTCTAATTTTTTACAGCTTTAGGACAAATATAATACTGTTGCTCAAAGTACCACTATTTTCTCAGAGCTTACTGGCAGTAAAAATAAAGATTTTTTTTTTTTTTAAGATGCATAACATTTCCTTCCCAAACCTCATTCTGCTCTCTTTTCTAGATCTCCAATACACGAGTGAGGATATTATTCTTCTCTGTAGATTCCCATGACATTTTGGCAAAAATTACAGCTGTGGCAAGCTTTGGATTGGATGCTTTGCCTACTGATGTGCTTAGCTTTGCAACTGGCTGCTGTTGAAAATTAAGTAAAGAAAACAAGCAATATTTCTTTCATAAAGTAATGAGTGACCTGAGGGAAGGCTCTCTGGGTGGGAATGGAAAAAGAGTCCCAATTTTGATGTTGTACAAGTTTCCATGAGTTATGAACTTTGGGAGATGCTGGCAACTTCATTTCTTTCACCAAATCCACTCCTCCCCATTTATTCTCTCTAAAAGTCTACAGGTTTTTTTCCTACAAGCTACTGCAACACATCCAGAATTCCCCTTGACACTCTACTCCTACTTGCAGTGTTTCAAGCGACACTAGATACAAGACTTACATTATGTTAACATTTGACAATAATATATTAACTGTCAGTCACATGCCTAGAACTCAACAGCCTTATGAAAAGGAAAAGCCTGGCTGCTAAGAAATCCCATTACTTTAATCCTTTGCTCCAACATAGAATCATAGAATGTTCAGGGTTGGAAGGTACCTTAGAGATCATTTAGCCCCAACCCCACTGCCATGGGATTGCTCAAGGCCTTTTCCAAGCTGGTCTTGAATGCTACCTGGCTTGGGGCATCTCCAGCCTTCCTGAGAAAACTGTTCCAGTGCACCATCCTCACAGTAAAGAACTTCTTCCTAATACCTAACCTAAATTTCCTATCTTTCAATTTGCATCCATTATTCCTTGTCATATCACTACAAGATAAACATGAAAAAGTTACATGTGCAGTTTCAAACTACATAAAGCCATCAGCTTCTAGTCCAGAAACTGTAACTTAAACATTTTTGCTTTAAACGCCTTGCTGATGCAAGGTGTTTTATCATGGGCAATAGTAGTGCATAATGTAGTGCTGTACATCAGGGAGTTCATTCATCCCATCATGAGAAGTGGGTCATTTTTCCAAGGCTTTTGGACATTATAAAGACTATCTCCAATGGCAGAACAGATCTTTTTTCAGGGCTGGTGGATAGTCCTATGACTGTCTCCAACAGCTGTGGTGGGCTCACAGCTCACCAGACCAGCCACACAAACCCTCGAGCTTCGAGGCTGAGGGGCCTCGAACAGATGATCTCCAGGAGCCAAGGAATGCGGCACGGCCTCGAAGCACGGGTAGGGCTGGGGAAAGAGAGCAAAGAGCCGCCAGGATAGGTGCGCTGGAGCCAGGCACGGGTGGCGGCAGCGCCCAGCTCTCGCCCGGGACTTCCCCTCAGGTGAGGGGGCCCAGGCACACCTCGCTCCCGGCCCAGTCTGACCGGGCGGGGAAGAACGGAGAGACACCGCAACGCAAGCCAGACTCATCGGGGGCACCCAGGGCCTGAGGCGAGGGCAGCGGGGCCTGTCTGCGGCTCTCCGAGGCCCGATGAGGGCCCGCAGGAGCCCGTGGGGCGCGGTCGGGAGCCGAGCGGCGCCGGGCTCGTTACCTCTCCATGGCCCGCACCGCGTAGCTGACGAGCGGCCTCCCCTGCACGGCGCAGAACTGCTTGGGGGTGGCACCGCCCAGGCGCTCCCCGCTGCCGCCCGCCGGCAGCACTGCCGACACCGACACTCCGTCGGGCGCGGCGCCGCGGCTGCCGGGCTCCATCTGCGCCGGG
>VZRL01007056.1:1705434-1752424 GCA_013397895.1 Origma solitaria
CCATGGGCCCTTTAAATGGCCGGCACGCGGGTGATTCGGGGCGGGGCCGCGCTGAGGGGCGGGGGCGGTGCCTCCCTCCCTGTCCCGCCGGGAGCGGAGGGTCCTGTCGCAGAGAGAAAGTAAACAGCGCGTGTGGCGCTGAGCGAAGGGGTGATCGAGCCGCGGGCTCTGTTGCTTCGTGAGAGCCCAATAGGCTGCCTGGAGACACCTGCTCAAAAGTGGTGATTTTTCCCTTCATCCTAGGAGGGGGAGATTGGAATAGGATCATATTGGAATTGTTAAGGTTCGAAAAGACCTCTTAAGTGATTGAGTCCAGCCGTTAACCCAGCATGGCCTTATTCACTCTTAAACTATATATCCCAGGTGCTACATCCACACACTTTTTGAACGCTTCCAGGGATGGCGACTCCACTGCTTCCCTGGGCAGCCTGCCTCAATGTCTCTGAACCCTTCCAGTAAAGACGTTTTTCCTGATATCCAACTTAAAACTCCCCTGGTGCAACTTGAGGCTATTTCCTTTTATTCTGTCCCTTGCTAGCTGGGAGAAGAGACTGAGCCCTCACCTGATTGCAGCCTCCTTTCGGGCAGTTGCAGAGAGCGATAAGGTCACTCCCGAACCTCTTTTTCTCCAGGCTGAACAGCTCCAGCTCCCTCAGCTACTCCCCACAGCACTTGTGCTCAGACCCTTCCCCAAACCCTGCTGCCTCCCTCCGGACATGCTCCAGCACCTCAATGCCTCTTCTGAAGTGAGGGGCCCAAAACTGGTCACAGCACTCAAAAGTGTGGCCTCACCAGTGCTGAGTACAGCAAGACTACCACTTTTCTGTTCCTCCTGGCCACACTGTTTCCGATACAAGCCAGGATGCCATTGGCCTTCTTGGCCACCTGGATCATGTTCAGCCACTATCAACCAGCACCCCCAGGTAAAACGCAGCAGTGTTTTCACTGGGAGGACCTGTGATGTTCCAGTTCATCTCATGGTGTTACTGTAAGCGGTGATGGCTGAGGCGTGTTGGCTCGAAATTTCCCAGGGCTGATACCCATCAAATGGCAGAGGAGGCACAGTCAAGATCAGCTGTCAAGACCTCAGTGAGGTGGCCCAGGGCAAGCCAAGAAGCTGAGCCAGTGTATGCAGGTCAAGCTGAGGGAGGCATCAGTCCAGGTGCAGACATAGGGGGCCAACAGTAAAGACTGCTTAAAAGTAGCTCCCAAGCAGAACAAAAGGAGGGTTGAGAAGAGAGTTGCTTCTAGTTTTTTTCATAATGGCTCTTACTATTGGAAGAACTGAATTTGTACTTGACAAGGTAGACTCCTTAACTCGGTCATCCAAGCTTGGAGGTGAGTGCACTCAGGGCCCTGGCACTTGCCTCTTTGACGTTATTTTTAGGAAAAATTCAGTGTCTTGTACGCAGGCTATTCTAAAATGACCATTTCTTTACATCTTTATATATTTGAAAAGACAGCTTATTTACAGCCTTTTATGTTTCTCTTAGCTGTGTTAATAGGAACCTAAGAATACATACAGAGACCTTTCGGAGGAGTATGCCTAATCAAAAGAGCAGCATTGAAGGAAGTTTATGTGCCAGCTGGGCTGCTTTGCCAGTGCCAGCTGTGGACTGGGGTAAAATGATCATAGAGGCTTGCAGAGGCATTATAAGTAGGAGTCATACAATAGGAGTGAAGCGATCCCTCCTAGCAAGAGGCGAAACTTCACAGGTGTTCTTGATACCTACACTAGCAGGAAAGTCATGGGTAATACAGGCACTTTACATGCAGAGGTGTCTTGACAATTGTGGCAATGAGCAAAAATCACATCAGCTTGTATCATGCAGTGAAACGTGAAAGGGACTAATGTCAAACATTCTGAATGAAAACATACAGGAGAGCCTTCTAGATAATGATGTCTCAAAAGCTTCTGTAAAGAACAAATATGTTATCATGGGCATTGAATGAAATGGGCATGTAAAAAAGAGCAAAATGTGTGACTTACACAGATTGCTCAAAAACTTTTGGAATGGAGACTTTTCACCTGAGAGGGTATTAGCTAGAAGTTTAACTGCTTTCCTCACAACAAGTGTCTTCAGGACAGTTTAGCATGTGGGGTGTTTTTCAAAAATCCATTGGCTCAGCAACTATATTGAACTATTTCAGCAGGTCTTTTATTTTCTTTTCTTGAAAAGTATTTAATGACCTAATTCCTGACAGATGACATATATTTGTTTGTTGTCTTTTTTTGGGACTTCCAAGTTTGTACAGCATCACTTCATTATTATTAGATGCCCAAAATGAATTTTTCTTCTTAAGCTAGGCACCTCCAGTATCCATAATTATCTTGATTCTATTCTTTTCTTGCAGCAGTTCTATACAAATGCCTTCATGGCAGCTTATTCTGCAGCATTCCCACTTTTTCATTTTTTTCAGTCTAACATATTCTGAATTCCTGTCTCAGGTGTTCATGCTTTCATTCATAAAGACCACACCTCTTTTTTGCCTTTCTGTAAGGAACAAAATAAGTTCTTTTTAGTTCCGTGGCTTCTCACACTGTACATGAGTTCTGAGAGGTAGGTAAGTAATATATTCCCAAACACAAAAACGGCCTTCAGAGCTGTTTTCCCCCTCCTTCTTGACATTGTGATTTTACATGTCTTCACCTACACCCACAGTCTATTGTGCCCAGTACCTTCTCTCTTGTCCCCACTTCATTTCATTCATTAATATTAACTTCTTCTGTGAAGGAAGAAAGAACATGTGCCAGTTTGGTTCTGTTCTTGTTCTGAAGTCCATTTCCCTTACTATGCTAGGGATATGAGACTTGATCATCCATATTTTGATGGATGGACTTTGATGGATGCAGACTTCAGTGTCATCAAATCTGTTGTATATTATGGTGAGATTTTATGATCCAGCCAAAAAGCACTTTGAAGCTGCTTTTGGCTGCACTTGAACATCAAATGCTTGTTCAAAAGTTTCCATGCTTTCCACAGTCCCTACGGAGTCAAAAGATTCTTGTCTCGTGTTGATAGCACCTGTTAGTTTTTCCAGAAGCCAGTCAGGTTCTTGGGTTCTTGGTTTTACTGAACTTGTTACTGCTATTTCTCCTTTTATTTTCTGTTTTCTTAGACAATGGAAGGAAGAGCATACTTAACATTCTTATGCATTTATATTATGTTTTACCATGAGTTGAGAAAACTGGGATTTGAGGGTTTACATTTTTTTGATATTCATTTGTTAGTGACATGCAGTGAAGTATTTTGTGAATGCAGCCACACTTTGTGAATACATCATTTATCTTCAGTTCCATTACATTATACATTTTGTATTGAATCAATCTAATATTTTAGTTGCTGTGCATATATATGCATGCTCATATATAAACATTTGAAGTGGGTAAAGTGTAAATTCACACATATTGGAGAACAATTTTGCACAGTTTTTCACTGGATAAAAAGGGACAGAGGCAGCATTTACCTCAAAGCGAGTAAACAGCAGGATAATCCATCATTTCTGTGCAGGGGTATAACATCTGAAACCACAGTTGTAGTTTGCAATTATGCAGTAAATACGCCAATCATTTGTTTGAAAAGAGAAGTAGGAATTCTTTCTTCTTTTTTATTGAAGAAAGAAGGTATGTACAAATTGAAATCAAATTACAGTAGTGAAAGTCACCTGGCAATTGGACTGCTGGGGGAAAAATAATCTGTTTCTATGACTGAAACTCATAATAGGGTTTTCAGAGGACATTAAGTTATGGGAGCGGTAGAAATCATTCTGGAAAGTTTTTGTGAAAAAACTGGTGAAAGAATAAAATTTCTTAATTTAAAATTGCGGTCTTTGGTAGATGTGGTATAAGTTAACTGAGAAATTGTCCTTTTTTCAAAGTAATCTCTAAGCTCTTGAAGCATTTTATTTTTAATTCAGGCAAAATAAGATGAATTTTCTTCTTCCTGACGAGCAGCAAGGTTTACTACTGCGTATTTTAAAGGGAAATGCGTACAATCAAGGAATATTTTGCAAGTTACAGTGAATTTTAAAAGCAAAAATTCAAAAAAAAGTATTTCCTACTGTGGAAGTGCAAAATCTCTAAAAGACATCATAATTTTAAAAATATTAAAGATGTGAGAGCCCTTCTTGAAGTTAACACAGTATCTGTAGCATTCTTAGCAGTTGTGCAGGCTTTTAACCAGAACCTTGTGTTTGCAGGATTGTATTTCACTAATTTTATCCAGATATATAAAATATTACTTCAATGGCGGCAAGCCATAAAATGAACATCCAGAGCTGTAAGGAAGGAAGTTCTCTTTAGACAGTTTTTCTGTTAAAGTAGGATAGCAGTCTTGGCTCTCCTGAAGTCTATTAATTATTGAAGTCACTGTTTACAGAAATAAACACAGGGTTTTTTGCATAACTAAAGAGATTAGAAAGTCCCCCAAAAGCTAGAATTTCAGTTTTTATCTTGCATGTCCGTTGCTATTTGTAGCACTTTACACAAGATCTCAAAGTCTTAGGCTTTATGGAAAGCATGCTTATTGTTTCCAAATATTTTATTTCAGTTCTGATTCATCAGTCGAAAAAATAATCATGTGACAGTCTTATTTTATGCTTTTCACAATCTTATAGTTGTTGCCTGAGTCTGAGGGCTGATTACCTCTCCACATTGTTCTTTCAGACTGACTCACACCTTCACTATTTCAATCTTTGTTGCACAGCAGCTGCCTCAAAGTATTTGCTCTGTGGTGACATTGGTTTCCAACTCAGTAGAGTGTCATAGGGAACATAGAGCTTGAGGCAGTATAATAGGTGGGGGAATGTTGAAAAAGGCAAAAATATTTTCTCTCCAAAGCATATTTAACACCTTCAGGGAAATCTTATCTTATTTCACATTAGCATATATTTATATTTGTATTTTTACAAATATGACTGCAAAGAGTTATTTCTTGCCCTGAGATTCTTTGATGAAAGATGCTATAGATGTGTGGAATACTTAGATAAAGTGTTGTGCTATTGATTTGCTCCTCTTAATGTGTGGAACTGAGATCAAAACAGCATGTACAGCAAGGGAGTTACGCATATGAATAACTTAGATGATGTAAATGTTGACTATCAAATATCAGAGAGTGCTTACATGCCTTATATACAGTGTGCATAGAGCCACCTATAGATCAGATCCCTAAGGGGAATTCTAAGTGGTATTTCCTTCATAGGCAATTCTGCAAAATACTTTTTTTTCAAAGTTGAAGTGTAAATAGAGTATTAATGCTAGAAATGTAAAGGAAATGTGGTCTTTGAACACAGTGGAGCATTTTCATGCAGGCACATCATTGTAGGTATGTTGGAAAACATGCATTGAATTTCACCTGTTGTGTCCTGTGTGCTTTACATATGCAAACCCCTTTGCCATTGTTCTACATGGTTCTGGTAGCTAAATTCCTTCTAGAGCTTATGAATACTTCATAGACAGAGGAAGCATCTTGCTTGTGTTCTGTGCAAGTGCTAGAAAAAAAATTGACAAACATTGAATTTGATGTTTGACACACATTTTAAACTTCACCCTAAAATGTTATATTTCCCTTGAAGCGTTTATCCATTCTCTACCTGATAATCCTCTAGGCCATTTGTCTGGGGTATGGAAGGTTAGTTCACGAGCTAATGAGTATTTTGTGTACACAAAGTAAAATAATTTAAAGATAAGATAATTATCTTGTAGTATGTAATCCAATAATTCATGAGAGTGAAATTCCCTGACTGCAGGAGAATTTGTGAAATTTGGAAAGGTTAAAGTGATGCCTTAATAATTTCTAGTTTTTTACTCTTCATGTATCTGTAACTTGGTGTAGTTCTGTAGCTTCTTACAAAGTGCTAAAAACCTCTGTTCCCAGCACCTTTAGCCAAAACAAGGCTCTCTGAATACAGATTCAAGGACATATTCCTTGCCCTGGAGCCCAAAAATACGTAAACAACTGTGGTATGGGGAGATTGTACCCGGGGTGGTTGACATCGTCACCTGAGGGTGTGATTGGAGAATTAGGGGCCAATATGCTAATGGAACAGAACTTATAAAAGGTGAAGGGCTTGTGACTCGGCGTCCATTTTGGGTGTAGTCCCTGATGGAGTCTTTTGCTTGCCCAAGTGTACCTCGAAGGCCTTGAATAAATTTTTCCACTTTTTAAACTCCTAATTTGTTTTGGCCTCTGTTTCAGGTAGCCTGCTTCTAGGCATCAAATGACTTGAAAAAAGACTTCAACTGCTTTGGGGAGTGTTTTGGCAAGTAGGCGATGCGATGGAGGCCTGGTAATTTTAATTAGAAACGGTTGACTAGTCTTAAACACTTGGCTCTGGGAGGATCTTTGTAGATTCTAGGTGTGTCAGTCAGATATTCAGTAATGCCAGGTTTGGGTAGGCCTATCTGCTCAGCTTTAACATCACCATGTATTCTGCTGGTTTATAGGAACTGTGCTTTAGGGTCATTGGCTGTCAGAGTGCTTTGGATGATGACACTAACGAAGATATGGAAGTTGAGGGATGGAATTCCCTATGGCAGTGACATAAGAGCAGGCACCAGCCATTAGGTTAGTGCCCTATCATGTAAATTAAAAAATATTTCATTTTGACAAATATCCAGTCATGACTGAAGAAACAGTTACCTCTGAGGAAACACTAACGTTAGTTTCCTTTCCCCAGGATGCTTCAAGGCAGAGATAGTCTATAAACTAGTTAAATAGCTGATGTTGAGCCACAGATGTCAAGACACCAGTGACATAGAATGATGTAATGAAACATTAGGAATATTTAAGAGTTGAAGTTAGATTTGAAATAAAGTTGGAATTTTTGTGGCTCTAAATCTCTGTTTTTATTTTGATGTGTGTATATTATCATGCTCTGGTTTACTGCTTTACCATGTTCTGTGTTATCTCCATGGAATGTTTGTGAAGGAATATGAAACAATTCACCAAACTTCAAGTGAAGGAGAGAATCAGATAACACCAATGAAAATTTGCAGACTTGGCATGCATAGGTATACAAGCTTTACTATTCATTGCTACACTGAAAGCGTTGTTTCTGCCTCTCTTGTCATGTTAATAATGGTCCTTACTTTAGGAATACCAGGAATGTTATTCAGCCCTGTGTCTGAGGAATATAGATGAAGTCAGTTTGCCAGAGTTAGTATAGGAGAGATTCCATCCATGTCAGTTCTTACTCAGTAAATGAAAACTGGTCCTAACTGTGTCATAAGGACTGAAATTGCAGCAGACAAGAAAAGGCAGTATCCAACACAAAATCTGGACCTAGCCTTCATTGCGTATTTATATGGTATACATTAGGCAAAACAATCATGTGGAGGTAGTTCTTCTCCTCTTCTTTTGATTTTTTAGTGTTACTTTCTAACCTTTTTGGTAGTTTGTAAGGGAAGTCCCTTAAAATGCAGCCTGCCTTGCGGTAAGGTTTGTGAATCTTTTTTCTCTTTCCAAACAGTTGCTTTATAGAGAGCAAAACATGCAGGGTGATAGTCCCTAAAAAACAGTAGTCTTGTCCTAATCGTTTGCCTCAGCCTTTGCTGACTTGTGCAATTCTAGCATGAAAATGTCAGATTGGAAAGGGTAAATCCTTTGATCCTGTTCAGTTTTTATAAAGATCAAGGATACAGTTTTTTCCCAACTGCAGCAATGTGGCTACCTGTCATCCAACAATTATAAACGAGACTCAGCTTCTTTAACATACACCGCTGAGCAACCATCAAAGGTTAAGCATTTTCCGACATACTAATCTAGCTGGATGCAGACCAACTACTTAATGAAAAATGCTCTGTACCCTGCTACTGTTTTTCTGGCTAATGCAGTCCAACTCATTTGACTTTAAAAATTCTTCCTGGCACTTACCTGTGCCAATACACTTGTGCTTTTTCATACATTGTTTTCTTCAGTATTGAATGCTTCAGAAAATGGATTAAGTCATGTATCCTTCTGTGTGTGTGTGTGTTTGTGTGTCTGTGTCTGTGTGTGTGTGGGTGGGTGGGTGGGTGGGTGTGTATGTGTGTGTTGGAAAAGAATTGTGGGACAAGTAACCTAAGTACTGGAAAGAAATGGGACTGGTCATTGAGACACCATGAGAAAGAGGATTTGATTTTGCTAGAGCCAGAAGTTTCAAAGTGAAGGGCAGAAACAAAGTTTTTCAAGAGACTGCAGTATCTGAGTAGATAAAGAGTACCACAAAGTACTATGTTCTTAAGATTCACAGAGTGGCTTGAATGATCTGTATAATGCAGGCTTTTATGGAAGACGTATGCCAAGAAGTATTTAATTAAGCAAATAAAAGTGGAAATCCTTAATATTTACTTTATTCTTGGAAAAAGATGTTGCAAGCACTTTCTTCTGGGAGAGATGTCAAGATTCATAAGTGATTACAAAAAGATTAAAAAAAAGAATGGGATCGGTAGTTGCAGAAAACCTAGAAGAGGTTCTGTGGCTGTATTTTTGATGATCTTGTTCAGAAAAACAGATTACTGTAATTTTATACATGCATACGATATGTGATATATTTTATATAGGTAGTAAGATGAATTTTGAGCCAAATTCTTCAACAAGTCCAGTTGCATGGCAGACTGATAGCTTTCTGAGAAACCACATATGAATTGTCAGCTTAGGCAGTATTCATTCTCCTCAGAAATAGGAGGCTGCTGTCACCCACCAGGAGATATGAACAGTGCAGGGAAATGTGCATTTCTGTGAAGATGGCAGGTTCTAAAGCCTCCCTGACTTCCCTGGTTCAGTGTGAAATGGTACAGACACACTGTGCTGTGCATTCTTCCCTTTGCATGGGAAATGAAGACACAGACACACTCAGAAATGGTTATCTACCGTATTTAGACTTGACAGTCTGCTGCATCCCAGGAGTAGCAATGTTCATGGGCTATGAGGTTTGGCAATCTGCAGATGGAGCAAGTCTTTTGAAGTCTCATGAAAAGTTGTGAGGATCAGACAAAAATGAAGAACACACAGCACATGCTGTCCTCCACGTGCCATTTTGCTCCCTTTTTTTTGATCCATCTTCTCTTCCTTCTCCTCTTCTAGACATACCCAGGTTCAGACATTTCAATAGCTGAAAACAAAAGATCCAGTGCAGCAATATAACCAGTTCCCAGGTGCCATAAGCTGTTCTGGCTACTGTCCTAAAAATTGCAATAAAGATGCACAAAAGCAACAGTTTCGGCAGGCTTTTTCAATGAAGAAGAAAACCAAACACCAAAAGCAAGTGTTCCATGCTAAACCCAAAATTTTTGCAACTTTACGTTTTAGAAACACTCAGACCTCTGTTCTCCATCCCAGCTTAATGGCCATAGGGAATCTAAAATGGCTTTCTTAAACCCATCCCGAAGTAAATGAATAAATAAATAAGCAAATAAATAAAATAATAATCTAACAAGCAACAGATGTTTAAACTTGCTTCAGCTGCAATTGAAAAAAAGTCTTTGTGCTACAGAGTGTTTTAAAGCTTTGCATAGTCACTCCATTTCTCAGTGGCTGTTCTTGTGGTAGAGCTAGGCAAGTACTTTTCTCCTTAGGCCCTCTCTCTCAACTCTCCACTGTTTTATATAAAAGAACTTTAATGACTCTGCCTGGATAGCTCTTCTTTAGCCAGCCAAGCATCAGACTTCACAGAATGGTTTATGCTTTTACTACGTTGCTTTACAACTTCCTCACCAAGTCATTTCTCACTAGGGCTAACAAAACAAATCAAATGTGGAACTCCAAAGCCAAGTCAGAGCATTGCTTTTCCTCTCAGTAGTCAAAATTAAAAAATAATGCATCCAGACATTCTAAATAGATTTAAAATATTTATGTATCAAAAAGGAAGTGTGCTCTAGTAATATAGTTAAAGCTTATAGAACAGCTAAGGGCTTAAACAATGAGACAATTATACACTATTGTACAACTACTAAAATAGAGCACGGGATGAGAAATAGAAAAAGTGTTCAAAACATTTTTGGGCGGTATTTTTTACTTAAGCGGATGGTAGTAAAAATCACTCTGACAGGAGTTATTGTTGCAGTTTAGTAAACAGAACTATATTATTGTTTCAGGGGATTTTGATTTAGGCCTCTTTTCTGATAGTTGACTTCTTTATTTTTATTTTTATTTTCCATTACATTCAAGAAGTACCATATTCCACAAACATCCCTATTAAAGAAGTTGTCTGGATTTTCATTTCTATTAAGACATCCACTGTATTTCTTTGTGGTTGGAAAGAAGCGTTAAGAAAGCCTGAACTTCATTCAACATTACCTGTTTCACTACCATCTCAAACCAAAGGGAAGTAAGGAAATGGAAACTGCCAAAATGGAGTTACGGTCCAGTGTTTTTAGAGATTTCTCTCAGCAATTAGTAGAGACTACTTATTTTCATGGCATGTAGCTCAATAAGCACTAATTAAAAATGAAGAGTATTTTCTTGTCATGGAAGTACTGAGTAAAGTAGATGTTTGATTATTAACTCAGTGGCAGGCAATATCTCTTGTAAATCACACTTTTCTAGTGTGTCAGTCCACATAACGCATAAAAGCAGTGAGCTTAAAGGTTGGATGTCTTTCAGAAAGATACATGGGCAGGCTTTTTGTTGTGGGGGTGACGTTCAGGCAAAATTAACAAATCCAGTGACAGAATGTCTGCTTAACTCATAAATCTCTAGAGAATTTTCAGGTTTAGCCTGGAGCGATGTTTATATGTATGTCAATGAACTTAAAATCAAAGCCCCTTGCCTGGCCTGCGGGAAAGGAAATGCATCATGAGAATAGGATACCTTCCAACTCTAAGGATTCCTTATAATTTTCAACTGAACACCTCCAGGTTAATACTGTAGCAACAAGACTCTCACAGTGGAATGTATTGAACAGTTCTTTCTTGATTAATGTTGTACTTCTTCAGGAAGGATATAAAGGTCAAGGTTAGAAGGACTAAAGTGATTTATTAGCAGAAATCTGTTAGGTATTTTGAAGGGTGTTATTCAAATGTCTGCTTCATTTCCAAACAAATGACTAAGCTTGGATTGGGTGGTTTTGATTCAAAGGCTGCTGGAAAGGAGAGAGCAACAGATTTGTTACTATTATTAAATAACTGAATAAATAAATTTCTCAAGGGTCTTTCTAGTCTAGATTGCAAATGTCAGGCCCTTATGACTTCCACAGTTGATAAATGTTTTAATGGCACATACTATCTACCACTGCCTCTACAAAGTGTGCCTCTGAGTGACTCCATGCTATCAAAACAATCAGCATCTGGCTAAGTTTGTTTCTAGTGGTGTCTAAGGAAAATTGATTTCCACTCATTATAAAACAATTTACCCCTTAGCTGGAAGCAGATTTCATCAACTCGAAAGTAATGAAATAGTGATGGCAGATTAACAGATTATTTCTAATTTATTGACTTCAAGTTTTCTAAAGAAGCAAGTATGAGAAATTATAAAATTGTTAGGTTTTTTTTCAGATGTTTGAAATGTCTTTTAAGAAGCCCTTGGAATTCTGATCTGCCTATATGATGAAACATCATTGAGAATGTCAACTTCTATGTATTTTTGGTGTAATAAATCTAGTCTATAGTCTAATTTGTGTAAAAATTTATCTAATCTGCCATTACATTGTACTTTTTCAAAACATTTACATACTTCTTGTATCTATTTTGACTTAATAATTTAGGTAAAACTAAGAAAATTTTAGCAAGTTTTTCTTTCCTTTTTAACTCTTAAGCAAACTTAAGATGTATCATATTCAAAATTATTTCAGTTTAAGCAGTACTATTTCACTGAGTTTTTGAGAAACTTTGGCCACTGTCCTCCACAAGATTAATGGCCCATATCCTACCCACTGCAACTTTACATATTGGAGATTCTGCAAAAGAAACTAGTTAGATGTACTAGTTAGATGTACTTGTATAATGCCTTTTGTCTGGATCCTTAGACCCCTGTGAGTTCACATGTGACAGGATGAAACAGAAGGCAGATCGTGTAGGCAACATTGAAGCATTGAGAGCTACAAGTTGCATCACAAAGAGTAACATTATTCCTCCAGAAAATTCTATATTAATATGTTTTTAGTGCCTCTTTCCTGCAGATCTCTCCCACAAACAGCCAAAATCATGGCCAAAGAAGAGACCTTAGCTAACTCAGGCAGCACATCAAAGTTAAGTTGCTGCTGATGGACACAGCTCCTGGTGGCCTCCCTCATGTTCCCTCAAATATGCCAGACTTAGAAATGGGCCCCGTGGTCTTTCTATAGCGTGTGCAGCAAAATTTCACTAAGTCATTTTAGCAGAAGTGTGTCAGATTATTCCCCTTTGGGTTGTTCTGCACGAAAAGACAATCTAGATGTTATCATCTCTAAATGCAAACTCCTATTAAATGTGTATTTTGTTCCTACAGTCCAATTTCACTGACTGCAGAGGAGTTACAAGCAAGATGTGCAATTTTTTCTTCATTCTTATTTCTGGATGTTAAGCACAGAAAAGGTAGGGCAGCTTTACTGATTTTTAGTGACTATTGGTATTGAAATTGGTTAATTTTGGTCCATTATCTCAATCTTTTTTGCTTTACCATCTTGAATAAGTAGCTGGATAACAATTTAAAAATGGATAGATGTTTGGCATTTGGGAAAAATTTTTCTGTCATGAAATGATTGAACGATACTATAATGTCTGTTAAAATAAAAAAATAATAAATCTCTGAGTATGTTGGACTGATATGCCTAGAAGCAATGTCATTTCACTTCTCTTCCTGCTAACTCCTTTATTCATCATCTCTCTTTTTATGCTTAAAAGAAGCGCCTTTAAGATCAGAGAATTTAAGTATAAATGGTCACTGGTCTCATCATTTTGATATTTTCACAGTCATAAAACTGAATTTGAAACAACTAGGTCATTAATGCAATGGGTTTTTTTAACTGTACTACCATGTGGATCACTTAAAATTAAATTTAAAAGTATGTCTCTCTTTTACATATGGCAAATTTTAAACTGAATTCTTGAAAGCAACTTAGAGAAAAAGTCATTAAATTTTGTCAATAAAATTTAAGATTCAGTAAGTCAAGTCAAGCAGTAGCAGTGGTTTTCATACAGTTATACATTAATGACCAGGATCTCTGCCAAGAACTTCATGATGAATCTTTTGGAATTAAAATGTAAAATAGGATGAGATAAAAAGAAGGTCAAAGAGAGCTTGTGTGAGACCTTATCAGGCAAGATTTTTCATTACTCTCCCCTTGTGTAAGTTTTAGTTTGGGTGCAAATGGATTGTAAAAGTTAATGATTTAAGAACAGCAGAATCCCATGATGAAATCTTGCCCATAGTGTTTATATATACTTTGAAAGATTAAGAACAGGGGATTCATGCACTATGTGTTGAAAGGTAGATTAATTACTGTATATTTTCTGATATATTCTTTAAGAATTTGTGCATAAATGTGCAAGACTCTATTGGTTCTATGAAAAAAATGAAACCATATGTAATGTATATCATTATTCTGACTTGATCATTACTAATGAAAAGAAAAAAATTGGGGTGTCTCACTAGCTTGTAAAACTTCTCAAATATACACTTATTCTGAATTGCACAGCTTGAGAATTGTTAAATAAGAACCTGGCTTGGACCATTAATAAGCACCATCTATTAAATGGTCATATAAGAGTTTTACATCTAGAAAGATTGTTTTAATGCTAAATTTCATGGATAGACTCTTTAAAACCAAATAACATTCCCCCTTTTTTAAAGTGTTGTGACTGGTTAAAATGTGTGCATCTTCATACAGAGAGCCAGACAATACAGTTTTTTAGCAGTGTTTATTTTTGTAAAAAAAAAAAAAAGAAACCAATGAATCTGAAAGGAAGTCATATCTGTCCTTTGATTGCACACTTTTTAAACAAAAATAATACAGGGTGGAAAATGAAAAATACAATTTTTATGTTGCTATGTCAAAATAACACCTAGATCTATGAATGTTAAAAATTAAAATATATATACCAAGGATGCTAAAATGTCTATTTTACATTATCTACAAAATGTATGTTCTAATCCAGCCCCAAATAATAGGAAAATACTTTGATACATATGAAAAGCTATAAACATAAGGAAATTTAGAAGGGAAATAACACACATAAAAGCTCATTAAATAATTACAACAACAAATAAATAGTTTGTTTAGCTTTACTTTTTGATTGCTGCCATGCATATTTTAATTTTTGGTATACTGAGATAAGAGAAAGGTGAGCATGCAAAGCACTTTTTTTTAGAATTAATCTGAAAGCAGATACAAGGTGTTGTATTTTTAAGCTGTTGTCAGAACATCATAAAACATGATATAAAAGGCAATAGAGGTGATAACTGTTCTCAGGAAAACACAGCAAAGCATCATTTTGCAAAATTGACTTCAGTAAATACTCTTGGCAAATTTTCTTTGCTTCCATAGCTGGAGAAAATGTAAAAGTTTATAGTGTGGTTTTGAAAGGCTTGTACTATTGCCCATCTTGAGCATTTGGAAAATCACCCCAAAGGTCCATATGCCGAGAATGCCCCTTTTGATTTTGGTCAAAGCAATAAGCATGTAGTGGCAACTGAGAGCACAGCAATGGCAGACTTGTCTTTAAGCAGTCAGAACGGTAAAGCAAATGGTTACAGGTGAGTTCAATTTTGGCACAAGGAGAGGGAGATGAGACAGCAAAGAACATCTGACTTCTAACTTGTACTATGTTTGCTGGATTTACTGGCTCTTTTCCTTTCTTTGTGGTGCTGGATGGGTTTTGCTTGAGAGGTTCCCTCGAAGTTGTGGCTGGACTCATTGTGTTGCCTGGTGTATCGCTTGCACTTGCAGGCCGTGACTACAGTTATTTTGTAGGTTCTTATACTTCCATCCTGGCACTGCAGCTGGATCCTCTGAGTGCGAGTTTTGTCGTTTACACATCTCCACTCTTGCGAGCTCCGCCTGCTCCAGTACTTGGTTCCATAGCCTCCTCCAATCCAGTTGGGGAGCAGTGGCAAAGGGAGGCATTCACCAGCACACACCAGTTCCTTCAGGGGATTAATGCTGGTGCACTGGCCATCTGAGATGTACTTGGTGGATCTCAGTTCTCGACAACCAACTTGAACACGATCTGCAGAATGCACAGAACAAGAAACACTGAGATTCAGAATGGAGTGATTTCCTTAGCCAGTCATTTTCACATTAACCAGGTATGTTTTGCAGAAGTTAAAGTAGGTTGTAGTCTTTACAGGATATCTCTTTATTATTGTGTCCCCCAACACGAGGGCCTTGAGTGCTGATGGTATCTCTGGATGATACCACAACATAAAGAAATCCTAATGACATGCACTTCAGCAGTTCTGATTGAAGAGGCAATTTTATTCTCTATCCTTCTTCTCAGGGACATACTTTTTAGAAGAGAAAAAATGCCCCAAGGGAAGAAATGTTTCCTGCTTGTTCTCAGTCTAGGGAATCTGCTCTATGATGTTTACAACAATTATGTTGGATCATTAGCAAGAGGGAAAATAGTGCTTTGGAAACAGTTGAAGCACTTTTAAATGTATTTCAAATAGTGTGTTTCTTCTTATTCCATGGCTACAGTGGACTGAGTCTCCCATGAACTCTGCGGCTCTGAGCAGACACTGCAGAAGTGGTAACAGCTGAAATTACCAGATAATGGGGTCCTGCTTGTGAAGTTTGAATGATTAGCAGTAACAATTTCAGAGGGGTCATTTTGCCCTCAAGAAAACACCATGTTTGTAACTGTAGTAGTCCGTATATTATAGGTAACATAGAGGATCCTGCAAATTCTCTCAGGCAGCTGACAGAATCAACATGCAGAGCTTCTCATACAGGCATGTTTGTACCCGTCTGTATGTGCGGCTCTGCACCCTGCAATAAACACAACTGTTTATTTCAGTAATTACACTTTGAAATAAACGCCCACAGTGTGCTTAATTTTAATAAGCAATCTTTACTGGCTGTGCTCTCCTGCTTTCCGAAGGACAATTACGGCACAGATTCTACAGACAATGCAATTAACTAACGCTTTTAAAATAGAAGTAATTACTAGAAACATTTCAGAATGAATCATAAAAGGCTTTGAAGGTACATCTACATATCACAGCTACAGGCTGCTTCTGTTTCTACTTGGATTTTTGGAAGCAAGTTCTGAACTTAGGCACTGCGTTAAGATTGCTTCACCGTGTCCTCTCTGTCTCGGGGTGGGCAGGCAGAGGGACTGTAAATCTGCCGGCTGATCCCAGGGACTATTGAAAGGGCTGCTCTACTGCCTGCTTTGCAGAAAGGATTCAAGCTTGCCTTCCTGCAGCTGCACTCAGGAATGTACCTGGAAGGAGCTGGTCACAGACCTGAGTTTGTCTTTCCTTCTGTTTTTCTGACTTCCCTGGCTCAGCTTTTCACTAGTGACAGCTCAGTGACAACGAATACCTACTGGGCTGTTCCAGTAATCTCATAATGATGAGATGTTTCCTGTGCATTTAAACCCTTAGCATTCATAGAAGCTGACACACCTGGTTTAGCTGAAAGGTATCGGTGTCACTTGTTGCCTTCACTTTCCAGGGATGACGCTATTTTTATCAAATTGCTGTGGGTGGGTTGGGGTGTGTGTGCATTTCTCTGTTTGGATTTCTTTCATTTTAAGGAGGTGGGCAGGGGAGGGAACAGATAAAGTCATCAGGTTTCCAGATCCGACATATATACATAAGACACAGAAGGAAAAGACTGGATAAAAAACAGGCAAGTTAGAGCAGAGATCATAGGTAAATTACGAGCTGATTTGTTTTCTTTTGCTGGAGGTGTTAAGCGGGTAAGTACTACAGCAGGAAGTAAAACTAAACAGCGGGAACAAAATTCGGAGTTTTTTATTGCACTTGAAAAGTAGCCCAGACACCTCCCCTGCCCGCAGTGGGAGGTGAGTTGAAAAAGCGAGCGCTCTGGAAATTCCTCTCACTCCTTTTTTCTTTATCTCGCTTCCCTGCCGGATAACCCATAGAACCCGGCATTCCCGGATGAACCTCCCTCAGGAAGTAACCTGCCCGAGAGAGCCGGTCCTACAAGACTTCCCAGCACGGGGGTGGGAGGGCGGCTGGCTCGGGGGCCGCCCGGAACCAGCAGCATCTCCCCGTGCCCCGGGCGCCGCTTCCCCGGAGCGCCGCGCTGGGGCGGGGGCGGCCGGGGCGCTGCCATGGGGTGCGCGGCTCCGGCCGGGGCTGCGCTCCCGCTCCCGGGGCCGGGCCAGGCGGGGCTGCCGCCCGGGGCTGCGGGGGAAGTGCCGCCAGTGGGATACTCACTGCTACGGTCGGATCCAGTGCCGGTGTAGTGCCTGCCTCCGTTCCTAGCTTGATTCAACGTGCTGTTGCTGCTTGGGCTCGCCGCAGCGGGTTTAACAACGTGGGAATAAAGTATCTCTGTGGCATCGTTCTTGAAAGCCAAGTAGCTTCTCGTGAAGATGCAAGCCAGGAGAAAGCCATAGAAGTGAACGGCAGGGAGAAGCATGGCTGGTTCAGTCTCTGCCTGACAGAGCTGGATGAAATCTTTTCCTTCTGCTTCTTCTGGGTAACTGAAATTGCTCTTGAAGGTTTCCTTTATATATTCAGAGAGGTTTGGCATTCATTCAGGTGTAAAGTTGTGGATAGCTTCAGAATGAAAACCCACAAAAGGGGTGGGGTCCCTGCATGAGCTGCGAAGACCTTTCGCCAATAGGAGAGAAGACTGCAGCAAAGGAGGAGTTAGATGCACTAATCGCAGGATTCCTATTTGGGGCTTTTGAGGGTATCAGAAAACTCTTAGGCACCACCACACAGCAGCATTCGGGCTGAGACCTAGACACTGCCGGCTCTTCCCTGCAATTCCCTATGGTCCTGCTTGGCACTTTCGTGTGATGTGACTAACACGGTGTCAGAATTAATCTCTCCTGCCCCTGTTATGCAAAGTTATGTACCCTCTTCCCAAACTGAGATGATCTCTGCAAGGATGCAAAAATTTATAGAACTTACAGAAGACTGCTAGTTACACAAATACTGCCTGAAATATACCAAGATCATTTAAAAAAAAAATTGTGAATAATTTAAAGATGCCTCTAGATGCTTTAAATTATGCAGCTTTGATCAACAGGGAGTACTGCAAGAGAACTTACTTGGTTTAGGGGAATATTCTCTCCCTGGTGTGCAGAGTTATAAGTATATATTTCTGTATCACCACACATAAAAAGTATCTCCTCTAGGCTCCTCAGTACAAACATATCCATATTCATAGCCTCCCACCATGTTCATTCACCAAACTAGTCTTTTTTAGTTTTGTACATTGCCTAGAGAATTATTATAATATATTATTTCATGTGATAAAAGAAACAAAGGGAAAACATGCAAATCTTTTCTCAAAATTTCAGAAGAATAATCCTTTCTTTGGCATACTATTTTATTGTGTCACACACTTACTCGATTTTACATAAAATTACATGGCCCAGATAAAAATGCCAGTGTAAACTGAGATGTTGCCAGTAGGCCAATGCTTGTCTGCATCATGGCGAATGCTCTACAGATTTTCAATATAAATAAAACAACAGTGATCAACACTGAAAACTCTAGTGTTCTAATTAAAAAGGAAACCTTTTTCTTGGGAAAAAGCACAGCCTTGCAGAAGGTCATATTATGTAAAGGTTAGACTCTAATCTCACACTCTCTGTAACTGAGTTGATATCTAAAGTCAGACTGGATTTTATTGCTGTCATAAAATCAGAAGTGGAACACAGGTTATGTCTATTACCAGGATCAAAATCTCAGTCATTCAGAGAAGACAACTTTGTTTCACCCTAGTCACAAGCAGACATTTGTCTATGTCAGCAACACTTTCCTCTTGCATCACTAAGAAAGTTATCCTGGATTTCAGCAGGAGTAAGACCAGATTCACAGTAAGTGCCAAATTGATAGCTTTAGCTTAAAGGACACAGGAAAAACAGGAGTGTTGCAAGGTGAAGTAAGTTTTACTGGCAGAGCTGTGTGTGGGGAAGTTGAGTTGATTGCCTGCATCTATTATGACTAGCCCAACCCAGTTCTGGAATAACAAGAATGTTGCAAGGCAGAGTGAGATCTTTCAGCAGAGTAGTGGATGGAGGAATGGAATCACTGCTAACCCCTTACAAAGCTCCAAGTTCTGCTTTCATGGAGCATCTAATCTAATGACAAAAGCAAAGATGTGCATTTTACCTTCTCTTAAAAAAAAATTTTCTTAAGCAAATTATCAAAAAAGATATGTACATTACAGATCATTAATATTTAAGCATTATTTTTTTTCAAAAGCAGTGAACCAATGGTCTACTTTATTGATGTTCAAGTCCTACTTCATTTCTTCTCACAGATCATACAGATCTTTACACATCTCACCTTCCCTGCAGGATAGTCTCTGCACTGAACTGAGCCACTGTAATTAAAAGCATGGAACCAATTTTCCAGTTATCCACAGTACCTGTGTATACCAGTCAGAGGACGTCTTCCTAGCAGAGAGATTTTCCCACATTATACAAGACTTAAGAAAGTCAGAGGTTTCCTTTAGAGCTGTTTTCTTTGAAATAATGTATATAATCTTCTCACAGCGAAAATGAATGGGACTTTGGAGTCGTTACAGGACTGGGTCTACAAGGAGCTTGCTATTCTTCAACATTTTCAGCTTTCAATGAAAGCTAATGATCATCCTTTCAAATGCAGTCTACATGAAACCATTAAGTTTGTCACATACATTTCTTGGTCTTGTCACTTCAAGAAGGAAGACCTCAAGACAAACCTCTTACAACCTTTGTAAAGGAAAAGTTTGGCCCTGAATTTGCCACAGGAAAGATAATACAGATTACCTCATTTTTCTGTGCACTAGGCACAGAATAGATATTATTTTAATTTTATTTGTTTTTTCCACTTGTTACAAATATTTTATGAAAATATTGTGATTTCAGTTCTTTGGTTAGTACTGTCAGCCTCCCTCCTTTGAAAGGTAAGCAGGCCTCTGAGGAGTTTTTCAGTTAATTTGATTTCTATTTTCTTCATCAAAACTAGAATTTGCAGTCTTTCACTTTTTCTGAGTCTTCCTAACAGAGATTAGAAGTTGCTTGGAGGAATTCTGATCAGACAAATTCAGTTATTCTTCCTCAGTGAACTTCAGAATCAAAAGGTGTTTCTTGTTGATTAGCTCAGAATGAGTTCCCAGACTTAAAATATATTTTGCTATCATTGGTTAGATGATGTGAAGGCTCTAAGTTATCCTTGTAGCCTCCAAAATCAACTTAAACAATGTATAGTCTGTTCTCATTCTAGTCAGATTTGATGGCTTGCATAGAACATTGCTCTGCTTAATCTGTAATATTTGGCCATAAGGAATATATTACACAAGGCCTTTGAAGTCTGTACTGGCTTCCTTTTTGCCCCTGGGCATAACTCAGGATGTTCTTATTGATCTATAAAACTCTATGTGCTTTGAGTCCTAGGCAATAAATTCTCTCTCCTTTATCTTCCATTATGATGCTTAAGATCAGCTGGGGCATACTCACTATACCTGTCTGGAGAGGTTGAATGCTCAGTGACCAGGAGTCTGGATTTCACTGCTCCCAAGGATATAAGAGAGCTTCATTCTGCTGCTTGGCATGGTGTAAAGGCCTTTGTTTAGTCAGATACTTGAAAAGTGATTGTAGAGAAGGCACAGGGCAGAAACCCATTAACCAGATTAATTTAAATGTTTGTACGTGTACCCAGGGATAAAGTGCTACATTTGACTACACACTTTTTTCAACTTAACTGCTTCTCCTATCTTAACAGCCTTGCTTCTGAGTGAACCTAAACATAGTGGTAAAGCCATCCATCACTCTTCAGAGAGAATGGTATCCAGAGTTATCTGCACCTTCAATCTTGCCTTTTCCATTTTTGGTGATGGAAAAACCAGACTCTCTCAATGGATGTGGAATAATATAAGGCATACGTTCCATAAAGATCCCAAAAGAGAATTCCCTTCTTCATGATCATTTATAAGTCTGTCAGGATCCCATTCTCCATGTTTCTTAGACAGTATAATGATGTCCAAAGGGCAAAGTTTTGTGCAGAGTGCACACACCTGTCTAGCAGCACAAAACAGCCACAGGGAACAGAAGAGTATTCACTGACAAGTACAAATGACTGCTGGAGAGCCTTGTCTTTGCAAACCACATGATCACTCATTATGCACAAAAAAAAGGAAAGAATCCTCAGTTTTTCATAAAACTTAGGCCTCCCCCATTTTAATGATGACAGGAAAAGGCCAGAATTGGAATGAAGGCATCATGGGAAGGAAGGTTCAACATTTGGGTTTATATTTTTATTGTTAGTTCCTAAAGGAAGACCATTCGAGTGCTGCGCTTTTGATTTATTTCAAAGCCAGATACTTTAAGCACAGGCTCAGATAAATGACTGCAAAAAAAAATAAACTGACATTTATTACTTTGCACCTTAAAACAGAAATGACTGTCAGGCTATTTTCTGTTAAGCAATAAGCATATTAGTAGTGTACTTCAAAGCTGCATAAAATGCGATTTGGAGCTTGATAAGAGAACCCATCTAAAAGTGAGCTAAAATTGTAAGAAATGCAACTGTTGAGAACTTGTAAGCTGTTGTGCAACAAGTTAGCATAGTTTTAAAGCTCATACAGAAAATGTGTTAGAGAACAAAGATACCCTCCCATGCTGCAAACTCTAAAACCAAAGATTTTTTGTATACTGAGGTTTTTCTATACTGATATTTTTCTAATTTTCTCAGTAAATTACATTTGAGAGATTAAATGGAAAACATAGCATGTATTCTCATTAAAAAGAATCACTAATTAGTTCTGATTTATGTCTTCTTCATCTCCCTAAGATGCCATATTACAATTTTACTTTTTCTTCTTGCTCTTATACATAATGTAGACAGAATAATTTAGGTCAGGCTGTGGCTTCAAAGGAGGTAATTTATTACTTTTATCAAAAAAGACATTAAATAGACTGAAAAGGGGTAATATCTATTTTTTAAAAAATTCTAGGAAAATTTACAGTAGAGGGAAGAATTCTTCTTGAACATTTGCAGTAAGATTTTAACACAAGTTTGAAGACAATGTGGCTTATCATCCAAAACATATTGTCTGATTTCTGCATGTGTTGAAGAAGAAAGAATAACAAAACATTTTACAAATGAAAAGAATGAGAATAACAGCCTGTCCATTTGTGATAACATTTTCAAAAACTCTTAGATGACACTGAAATTTAACACTTTTATTTTAAGGAAATTTAGGGCAGGAAAGATGGATTTTTATTTTTTTTAATACACCTAGACACTGAAGTCAACTGGACTTTGGTATCTACATACTTTCTAAAGTGTTGCCCTAAGGAGTGAAAGTCCTATTGATTTTCAGTGAGCCAGTCACTTAAATGCTTTTGAAAATTTTACCCTCAGGTTAAAATTCTGAAACTCCTACTCAATGTTAAACAGGCAAAGTCCCATAAGCATGTCCCAGTTGCAAATAAAACAGAAACTGAGTAAAGGTTTTGAAGTCTGACTTGTTTCTTTATGTGTAATTAACTGAACTCTTAATATATCACTATGTTTCAGTAAACTGCTTTGTGTTTCTAATTATGTGGTCTGAAATGATTACAGTGTATTTAAAAAATGCACACTCTACTACAAACCAGCTAAGAAAATCTGGCACGGTGTCAGGATTTCCTAGGCAAACACTTGCCAAACCTGTTGTTAGATCCAAAGTCATAATTTAAAAACAAGCCTACAAGGTATCTGGAAGAAGATCCCTCTTTCCTTCCTTCTGCTCCATCTCCCACTCCCTTTACAAGGAAATCGCTTTACGTTATCAAAACAGAACAGTTAATGACATTTGTCTCCTGATAGGAAACTTAGCCCTGCTACGTTCAGATTTTAGGTTTCACTAGTGCACATTCTTGTTAAAAAGTTACCTTCACCAAGAATGATAGTGTCCAAATTCTTCAATCAGATAAACATGCATAACTCCCTGCTGAAATTAAGGAAGTTCCTGAGGGCAAAACCTGCCCCCAAATTAGAATTTTTATAAATGTAATACTGTGTGATCCTTTGCCTGCCAAGAGACAGAAATGGCCCATCCTGCACAACAAATTCACAGACTTACCACACACTTGGTATCAGGGTTTCACTTTTAACCCATCAACCACAATGTAATTAATCAGAGTGTATAGAGCTTATTTTATTAAAATTAATCCATCCAATATGATGGTGCATTTGTATAGAACTGAGAAGATCTTATTTGCACATGTGGGATCTGCTATAATCCAGCAAACGTTTCCACATTATCACCCCAGACACATTTTTAAACACTGAGAACCTTAATTAAAATGGAAATCTGTCTCTCTCTCAAAGGATCTATCTTGATGTGTTGGTTTTTATACTCAGCTACTGAGAGTATTTCCTTCCTACATGAAGTTAGTTTCAGTCACCTAATTCTCTTTAAAGTCCCAAATTGTTTCATGCAATAAATGAATGAATCAGTCTGAATGAAATTAAGACACGGAACCAAGTATCACCTGACTACACAGACACTACAGCTCATTCCAGACTCCCATTCTGGCTATTTTAATTACTTTGTAAAAAGAAAACATAACAGAAAGAGCTGATGGAAGATCTCCATGGAATGCTCTAGAATATCTTTTAAAATTACATTTTTACTAAACTAAAGTTTAGTGAAACTTACTTTGATTGCAATACAACCTCAACTAATAAAGTGGCAAAATGCACACTGAGAGTCAAGTTTCCAAAAGTCTAGGGCTAAGTGCCTAATAGTTTTTTAGGCATTTTTACAGTGAGAACATTTTGTTGTTGCAGTTGAGTCATGTCACTCACAAATATAATACATAGAAACACATGCACAGTCAGTTTGGTGAAGAGTGAGAAAAATGTTATTGACATGAAGTTGAGAGGTGGGAATGAATATTCAGTACATTCCACCCATTCTCCATGTTCTATGTAAAATTTAATATCAAAACATTTCAAGGAAGAACAAGAATGGCAATTCTTTGCAGCACTAAATGTCAAGATTTCAAAATCTTTTCTTCAATCCAAGTCAGAAAAAATCTTCACATTCTGAGACTCCTTACAGAAGAAGCTTCAGAGAATGAGGAAAATCTAACCAGATGTAACTATTTTTATTTTTTCTTTGATTAATCTTGACTTTTAGTAGTGGCAGTTTCACACAGTTCAACAGCAGTAGGTAATCCCTGCCTTAGGTTTTAAAGGATTATTTATCTCATCTCATCTTATCTAAGCTTAGAAGTGTCTTAGTATACCTTCATGGTAATGAATAATTATTAGATGTACTTGCTTAATTACAGAGTTTTAAGCAAAACAATCCTCTAGCCTGAAGTGCAGTGGGATTTCAGTTTTCATCTAATGCTCCATATATCTATATGATCACAACAGATTAGCACTTTGAATTAAAATGTAGTTAAAGTAATATGGTTACAAAACAACTTAACAATGAGGCCACTGTCAGCAGAGATAATCAGCAATGATTATTTCAAAATTACTACTTCTCCAAAAATTAAACTTCGTCCATACTGATCAAAACTGGCCATAACAGTAGCTCTTGTCACTGTTGCACCTCACATCACTGTTCAGGAACTAAATACATTCAACAACAAATGTATGTTACTCAATATTCAAAACCTTGCCACTATTTATGCCTGTAACCTTCAGGCAATGAAGACATTCTTTTTCCAATGCAAAGAATGGTTGTTGTGAGCGACATTTATTTTGGGACTTCAGTCTTTAGTCTTTGGAATGACAAACTGGTTTAGATGACTTATAAACAGTATTCAAGAAAGGAAATGTCAGAACATTCTGTTTGTTCACTTGGCCTTTCTGCAATTCTTCAAAGCTTTTCAAAGGGTTGCTTTTCTAAAATGTATCCTAGCATGGAAACGTTAGACAAATAAAGCTTTCATAACTGTCAACATCTGAGTTTGTTTTTCAGGAGGAATATTTCCAATAAATTTTCACTCTGAGGAAAAACAGAGTAGTGTCCTCCCTTCTTGGAGTTTTTATCTAAAATGTAGCTCTTGCCTCACGCCTTCATGACTGCCTCATTAGAACAACAAAAAAATTTTTACTGTAAATGGAAAATCTTGCAGGTGAAAAATACCTGGCCTGATTCTTTCCTGATGGTAACCAGACTGGCCTCCTGTAAGACTTGGAAATGATGATTTTCTTTGTAGGGTTGGATGTATCAAGCCACCTTGGTGAGAGATGGTATTTTGCTTAATTTTTGTTTTTCTCATTACACACTACCTTTGCTACCTCTTAGGAGGGTAGGAGCATGAAATCTTGTCTTCCAAGATTTGTCTTTCCAACTCCCTTCAGAGTTTTGCATCACAGATGCTCATTTCCATCCACCTCTTGCACATCTGAATGGAATTAGCGCCCCATGCCGACTCCCTCCTTTTCTCTTTTCATTGCAAACTCCGGCAAGCTGTTGGAGCACAAGAGGTGTGATAACAACTGCCTGGTATTCCCATGTCTGTCTACCTGGTTTCTCTGTGTGGAAAGCATATTTAGCAAGCAAGAGAGTAGACAGAGGATTGGGAGGGTATCTCACCAGAGATTTTTTTTTTTTTTTTGGGTACAATCGAATTTTCGAGGAAGGAAAAGCATTTGAAATACCTATAAAAGCTCCAGACTTGCATAGTGTCACAAAAAGCCAGTAGATCAGGCAGGTCTAGGGGACGATTTGGGGACAAACCTTATAAATTTGACATTCTGAGGACAGTCCCTTAACTTCTGCATCCATTTATATAAAATAATTTGTGAAAAAGAATTTTTCACGTTTCTATGATTCTATGAAAGTACCTGTTGCTGTAGAGCTCCTTACAACAGTGAAGAAGCATATCTATGATGTCTTTCTAACTTTATGGAAATCACATAAAGGAGAACTAGTTTAAAATTACTTCTATATGTACAAGAAGTTAGAGCATAATTTTTCTATTTTCTGGGTATAGAGGATGCCACTAAATGCTCTTATAGCTCAAAGGCCTACCTGAACTTTGAGGTTTTGCCCACTCTACCTTCATATACAGTTTCACAACTGCTTCTTACTTGAACTATCACATTTGCATAGGTAGCCTTTTATAAATTGTGCATAGAATAGAGACCTTTTGCTCCTTCTAAGAGGTAATATAGAGAACAGAAAAGAGGATCTCTTACACAGAATAAAGTGCTTTGTTCTGGGCAACCCAATCTGTAATTCTTGTCAACTTAGTATCACTATAAGAAATGTTAAAAAAAGAACTAAAACTGAAGTGCTGGAGCCAGTTTATTCATTAATGACTTTCTCTGTTTTAAAGTGAGAAAAGTTTCTATTTTATTACTATTAATTCTGTCAACAAGTATAAACAAAAATGAAAGGATGTGATGGTTATTAAGGACAAAGGAATGTATGGCCCTGAAATGCATTTTATTGTACATGCCAGAAAACACTTTCAAGAATAAACTGTTTAATTTAGATAATTTGTTTTCTAAACTGTCAAAAGGAAGAGCCATGCATGCTTTTTGAGCCAGCATTAGGGGTCCAGTCTGAACCTTGCTGAAGTCAATGAAAATCCTTCAATAATCTCACAGAGAGTTGTGTTTAGAACCTCCATGCAGTAAAACACTCACCAAGGGTGTAGCCGGCCGAGTTCTGATAATTAGTGTTCTGAGCTTGCGTTTTAAAATAACTCAAAACATCTTTCCAGTAGGTGGTACATGAGATTTCATAGTCTGAAATGTAAATACAGCAATGGCATGTCACCACCAGCCCAGAAAGCTCTTACACAAGCAATTTGGACTAAAAGGCCAATATTAACTTTAACTGTCTATATCCAGTAATCAGTATGGTCTTTTTACTAGCTTTTACTTAATTAGCATTAGATTCATATTTCCATGTTAAAAAGAAACATCATATTTAGGAATAGCATGGTTATAAAATTTTTGATTTATCCAGCTGGTTAAAAAGTTTACATCTTTTCAGTGTTTCCATTACTTAATGTTTATTACTAATGTCACCAAACTTGTGCTAATTATGTGATGGCAGTCCTTCCAAAGTACTCATTCCAAACATCTGAGGGAGGACTTTCTCTCATTCTTCCTGACAGAAGTGTAGCCTGCTTTGAGGTCATAAGTGAATGTATTATATCCTTCCCCCCAGTATGCATTGTTTCCTATGGACATTCAACACTGAGACTCCAATTTCAACCTCAGGCCACATGCAGAAATGCCACTATAAAAGTCTGGGACCATCCTTGAACAAGAGGCTTGGGAATCCTCTTATTCCATTTTGGGTCCTTTTTGTATCACTAACAGTTGTTTATTTTGATACAATAGGTAATGTAGCAGTGACTTAATGCCACATTACCACATAAGACTTAGCACACTTCGTGAAATTACAATACCTGAAAGAACTTGAAAATATCTTAATTATCCCACACAGAAAGATTAAAGGGAGGAAGACAGTCCCAGGAATACAGAGGGTGCTTAATGTAATCATACTTAGGATTACTCTTGGTTATTAAGGTCCTTTTTGGCTAGGGATGTTGCAGAGGATTGAAGTCACTCATTGTTTTGCCTTATTACCTTCAGCAAAACATCTGAGGAGCAGGAACACTGAGTTTGCTCTCCAAATCTAGCCTTCAGCTTTGCGGCACACGTAATCTTTGCATGGTAAAAGTTCAGACTGCATCCTGAACCTTAATTGGTTTGGGCTCCAGCATCAAAAGATGGCAGTGTACTTGAAAATATCTCATTAATCTAATCTCATGATTTTGGGACCATTACAATGCTTTTTATGTCTAGGATTTGCATCTCTACTGTCAGGCATATGTGTATCTCAGAATATTCTCAAGACCTAACTCTCCCATAATTCACACCACAAACTCTTAAACTAATACCAAGGCGTTATTTAGACGAGTGCCAGGAGGTGGAAAAACTCTCACTACACTCAGAAACGCTGATTACACTCAGTGGCTTTGTGTGGGCCAAGCTTTTGTTCAGGCAGCCTGCCTGGCCTGCACCCAGGCAAAATCAATCATAGTAATGGTTCATCAGCTAGTACTGGGAGGTTGGTTTTCTTTGTAACAATGTAAATTATTTGAAACCAAGCTGTGAGTGGGCTATGTACAAAAGTAGAGATAGAAAAATTGCGGAACATGTGGCTTAGGGTGCCCATATGTGCAGTCAAACCCACTTTTCAGTTTGTAGTCTAGACATGGCCTTATGGCTTGGATTTGGAAATACTGAACCTCACAGAGATGAAAGTAGGGTTTAATACCCTAAGGCAGATAGGATGGAATGTGGAGAAAACCTAATAATGCAGGTTACTTTAATGTCTGCAGTATAACTCTGGTCAATTCCACTCTTTTAAATGGGGAGGAGGAATTTCATGTCATCAAAATTTGGCAGGTAAAATTCAAGACAAATAATTTTAATCTCTAGTGAATGTGGTTTGGAAACGAAATTAAAGTTTCTAATAAATTTCTGTAAATTTTCTTTCCGAATGTTCAGCTAAACACAGCTTCTCTCTTGGAGGCAGCTGTAATAATAAAATATTTTACATTTATAAAGTGCTTTTTATCCTGAAAAGTCCCAACAGACTTTGCAAACTGCATTCAATCAAAATCACCTAAATATGACTAAACTGCATGGGGAGCAACAACCAGACATGGAGGTACAACATATACCTTGGATCACAGAAGTTTTGGCCATGAACACTAGACTAAAATTCTACCCCTGTTGAAAGAATAATACAGCTTTTATTTACATGAAATGGCCAGGACCCTGGATTTTTCAAAATACTCAGTTGATTGTAAACTTCACCAGTCCACCAAGTACTTGGGAAGGTAGAAGCAGTGAAATTATTTGGTTGGGATTGGAATAGTAAAACTCTGTATGTCTTAAAGCTAATGCTTAGTGTTAGACTTTCCTTGACAGATATGTCTGGATATTAGTTCCTATGTTTCGCATGCAGATGAGACAGTTGCCAGGTACAAAGCCTTAGTGAGGATGCAGACATACAAAAGTCCTTTCCCACAGGAGAGTGAACTGAATGTTACTATCATTCATTTGCCAGATTGGTATGCTGTGCTAAAAATAAATAATACTAAACTTAGCAACTTAGAAGTACTTCATGCAAGCAACTAATATGAGAAATAATATTAGGTGAATATATAGGTTAAAATCATGAGCTTTTTCATGAGAGTGGAAATAAAATGGAGGATATAGTGAGTGATCTTTTTGTTAGCTTACAAAACTGTCATGTAGCATTGTATTTTGGCATCAAGCATGTTGAAAGATCCAAAAATGCTCGACACAAGTCAGGACTGAAATGTCTGCTTCTTTAGAAGCAGGAACTCTCACACAGTTCAACTGCAAACGTGCATAAGCAAGGCAGGATCTAGCTTGCTGTAGAGTAGCTGCACCATTAACTGAAATGCTGTTAGTTAAGACTGGAAAAGTAAAGGATTTAGTACATGGCATTAGAAATACTAAATCAAATTGAAACTGCACTTTTGTGTATTGAGGCAAAAGTCTCAAGAAACTAAAAATGTATTTCACCCGAAGAAACATTCTTGGTTTATGCACTCCATGCTAGCTTATTCCTGCCAAAGGGCCAGTCCTTATCCAAGCATTTTATGTAAATTATCAATAGAACACTTATGGACAAAACACAACTCATATGGTACTGATAATAAACATGTATATAAAGGATTTTTGAATATACATTTTCTTCTTCCCTTTCAAATTTTAAACTATAATCTACATGTTTTCTTTTTTCTTTCTTTTTTTTTTAAATGAGTTTTTGGAAGAATTCTCTTCAAATTGGACTAACTTCAGTTTAAAAGAAAGTAATGATTACAATTGATGTTGTTTTTTGGGACCTATTATTAATTAAAACTTTTTTAGCTTTCCACACATGGTCTACTGGCCAAGTTGTGTCTGTTGTTCTGTGCCACAAACTGTAAAGTCTTCAACAGTATAGCTTTGTTTCAGGGATAACTCTTTAGAAAAAGAGAAATACTCTTTTTTAAAGTGTATGGAATGCAAATTTTTCTTGTTTCTGAGTTTGTGTTTGTAGGAGAAACATAAAAAAGAAAAATTTATTTTGGATGAAGTCTTTAAAAGAGCCAAAGAAAATCAGCTGTCCACTTTAGATGGTTCATGAGGATGGTTTATTTTCTATCAGCTGAGTATTTATCTGAAAAAGACAGTTACTAGAGCAAAACACTATTTTTCGTTAGAGCCCAAGAATGTGAGACTATGAAAGCCACAAAAATATATGCAAATTAATAATTCTAAAGGCTACAGATATGGCAAAATACTTGGCCTACACATGAAAAGTATTCAAATGCCTTTTTAAAATGGAAGAGTAAACAGAACGTAGATCCAATTTTACTTCATTTCTCACGGCTTTTTTAAGATTGGAAGGCCAGGGGTGATTGCCAGGTGATTTTATACAATACATCCAGGTTCTTTTGTACTGAACTTCATTACTTTAGTACTTGACTGAAGTATGTATTTCAGAAAGACATGGAAACGTGAAGGAAGATTTTTTCAGAGATGTGGAATCCATCCTTTCTGCTAATTTGGACATTCTCCCTTGTTATTAAGAATATATATCGTATCTGTAGCCTGAAGGTTTGGGATTTCATTTTTTGGCCATAAAGACTCGGCTATAATACTACCTAGAACTTTCCCTTGTAAAGGTACAGGCACAGTAGGTCTCAGTGATCTCTAAGTCTTCTTTTATTTCTCTATCATTTATCGCTGTTCAGTCTCTCAGACAATGCCAAACTACTCAGCTGAACACAAAGGAGTTATTTTTGTCTCTAAGAATATGGTATGAGGCCTGCTATACACAGAGTACAAAACATCAAGGCATTCATGACAAAAACCTAATACAAGAACAGTGCTGTCAGTTTCTCAGCAGTGTCAGTGTGAAGAATACCTTGATAAAAACAGTTATATCTGTCTCTACCTTTTACAAGCTTTGCTTCATCATGCAAATAGATACCTATAGAAAATGAGTTAGCTGAGGTGGAACCCTCTTGCCTCTGTTTTTGGGGGTTTTTTTAAAAGATCATATAACAAGAACTGTGCCTGTTTCAGGCTGGTTACTAATTTTTCAGTGGATGCTCATCATTTGTACTTCTGTACAGTCCAATTATGCATTCTCTCTAGAACCCTCTTGCAGTAGAAATTCCAGATTCGTTAGACTGATCTCACTGAAATGTACTGGTTTATGAATAAGTTATACAGACATTGTCTTCGATTCTAAAGCTGTGCACAAATTGGGAAGTTGGAGCTTTCATGGACATGAAACAGATGTGTTCCTAGAACTTGTGGGATGAAGGTTGATGCCATTTGATGTGAACTGGGAGCAAGGTTACATGTTCAGGCAAGTACTGTGGTTTCAGACCAAAATTTCCATCCCCCAGAGGTATATTTCTTCTGTATTTCATCAGGCAAACTCATGAATCTGCAGAAGGCCTTAGCAATTATACTGATGCCCCACATACCAACAGGACATGACAGTCCAGGTGCATAGTAAGGAATAAAGGCAGTGAATGCTGACATTTAAAACCATGTAAGGGTACATATAATTGCTCCTCATGTTTCATAAATGCTATAGAAGTCACTTAGAAGTAAAAAAACCCAAACTTCTACTAATAAACAAGGATTTAACACAAAGATTGGAAACTAATTAGAAAATCAGAAACAGAATATAGTGAATAAAAGAATGGAGCATACTATTAAATAGGGTGCCAAATAGCTGCACATCATCACTAATCACTTTTATACCAAATTATGAGCTCTACCTCAACCATTTAATAGAAATCTTATGACTTAAAGCCAAAAGAAGCCTGAGTTCTTGGGCTTTTTCTTTTTTTCTTTTTTTCTTTTTTTCTTTTTTTCTTTTTTTCTTTTTTCTTTTTTTCTTTTTTTCTTTTTTTCTTTTTTTCTTTTTTAAAACTGCTATTTATTCATCATTCTGAGCCATTCTCTACATAGGAGGTCACTCCTCACAAATCATGCTGCTTGAGAAATGGCTAAAAGATGGATGAGGCCAAGGCGGAGAGCTGTGCTGGGGGAACGTCTGCTGGGAGAAGGACTGCACAGGACAGGAGCAGAGGGAGGTCATGAAACAGTGAATCCACCTCCTGAAGTGTGATAGCTCCAGAACATACCTCCTCATCCATAGCAGATGTTGGAGAGGACACCAGGGTAGGGAACACTGGTGCTCTTCAAAGCTAACTAAATCAATCACAACCATGAGTGTGGGATCTATATGGTATGGAGACAACGTTTTTTTTTACCCATGACTATGTATCTACTTGTCCAACAGAGAAATTGCCTGTGGCAATAGTTTACTTTAGTTGACATATGCATAATGAACGACACACTACAGGAACCATATATTCCATTTTTATTTTCTATTTGTTTTTTTGTGACTTGATGTTTTGCTAGTAGGGAATTTAAAGTGAGGCTGTATTCTTTCATAAACACAAACAGATTGCACTCAAATACACACCTACAGTCCCATTCAGTACAAAACCTTAAATTCTCATCTTGTGGTTTTTTGTAAAATTTTTTCAGTCTGTCACATTTCCTTTCCCTATTGTTACTACAGACTCCATGGGGTACCCTAAGTGAAGATTCACCAGAATGCTCTATTGTAAGATCTTCCTTTTGTGCTGCCTTTTGTCCTGGCAGGAGATAAACCATCTCCTTCACTCTGTCTGGGACACAGATGGGTATGGGCAACATTCTTCCACTATTGAATCATTAATCAAAAGGATCTATTTTTCCACTTTTTAGTGACCTCCCTTTTTCAAAATTTTGTCATTGAGTAGACTGTTGTATATTTTATGTTTATATAAGCCTGATCTTTTCCTAAACCAGATTGAATTGATTAATTTAGTGTCAATATTCTCTAAATCATGCAGAATTTCTTCAGTTCTAGTAAAATATGGACACTTGAGATGTTCCTGCCTCCATTGCTCATTGAAAGATGAAAATGGGCAAAATGTAATGCAGCAATAAAGAACACTGTTTACCACATTTTTTTCCAGATATGGAAGTTTGATAAACTGTGAAATTTGTCCTTGAGCACTGAAGTATCAAAAAATGTTTGTGAGTTTCAATAATCTGCTATTGGTATTTGTGAAATAGGCACACAACCATTCCTCATTCCTTCAGGTGGGTCCTAAGGGCTATGTTGTGGGCCATCCATAAGGTGGATAAATGTATTTAAAACAAATGTTTATATGTGCAAGCAAAACCACATTTCTTACTATAAAATTTGTTTTTGTTGAGATATATTACAGTTTCATAGTTTTATTCAGTCTCACGCTAAAGGAACATAAGAAGCACTATTCTGATGGAATCCTTCACAAGCATGGCCTCTAAGTAATCCAGACCATCAAGGACCTTTGTGCTTATAGTATTGAAATGTAACTAGTTTCAAATGTTGATGATACCCACGGTCGCATTTAATCACTGACATCTTAGCCTGTGCTTCTGCAGTATTTATCATGCGTTTATTCACATCACAAAGCAATCTCAAAGCATAGAAACCAGGTCACTTTTAGATGAGACTGAACTAGAAGATATGCTCCAAAAGCACACCTAATGTTCTCCTGCCACAGGTCCAGGGTATCTGTCTATCTGTCTATCTATCTATCTATCTATCCCAGAAATACCTTTCTGAAATGTGTGATGTGGCTGTTTAGTTCTCAGCACTCACTCATGACATAAATGCTTTCTCATTAGCCTGCACTACTTACTAAAGTAGACATCATTCACGTGGCTCACCTCAACCTACCTGCTGAGCAGAGACTACCTAGATGGGCTTTGCAAATCTGACTGGAAATTTCAGTCCATCCAGCAAAGTGAACTACAAAATGCAAACACAACTGGGGCAGGCTCTTCTGTGTTTGAGGATTCATTGCATGTACCTAAGATATGTAATGTAGCAGCTAGGTAAAAAGCTCTGGATCAAAACATTTCTCCTTTGTCAGAGTCCAGAACAATTAATTTCCAGAATATGCTATTTTTTTTCCCCTTGGTGTAATAGGATTAATGTTTTGAGAGATTTCCCTAGAAGCAGGGTATTCTATTGAATTTCCTAGCAGCAAAAAAAAGAATTTTGAAGAATTTTGAAGACAGCATTATTGACAGTATATGTTATGCATTTGCCTGAGAAATGCATTTTGTCTGCTGTGTTTATATTTCTCATGAAGCATGCAAAGACAGAGATAGAGTGTCTTTTTTAATACTAAAAAAAAATTGAGACAGAATCGCATCTGTGTATAATTATAGCTGATGTGCTGAAAATTTGCAGATCTATTGTGAGCTCATCCTCAGCAAAACCTCACACAATCACCCATTTTTGTGCCAAAAAATGAGTTAAATAGCCTGGACTTTTTTCACATTGCAACAGCATTGGGAAATATTATCAATGCCACTATATTTCTAAAGAGGTATAATACATTTCTGTATGCTGGTTTCTAGGTTAAGTTTGGCTGTGAATTTGTGAGCACATGCTACCATGTAGTACTTTCCCCTTATATGATACAATAAAGAATCTTAAAATACACAAGCTGTATATTTAAAACAGAGTAACCACAAATTCTTACAATTCAGAAAGCAGCAGTATTCCTGCAAAGAAAGGACATAATTTACTGAAATTATTTTTACTAGGCAAGCCCAATTTGGACTTTCATGAGGCCAAGATAAGTAACATGGATTTCTTAAGTTATTTTAACAAAAAACTGAACTATTCAAGCTTAACATTCACTTTTAGGATTAATAATACCAATCAGATCAATCCTTGCATTTGTCTAAAGCTCTTAAAATTAAGAATGTAAGAAAGGTTTTATAGGGTCAGACCAATGGTCTGTCCAGTCAACTTTTCTGTCTTTGGCAGTGGCAATAGGAAAAGCTATTCAGTGATTAACAAACCCAGCTGTTCTCAGAGGTCCATTCCTCTTTCTCTTTCCATGATATACCACTGTTGTGTCAAGGTGGCCAGAGGTGCATCCTCACCCTGTCCATATGTTTGTCTAATCCCTTTTGGAAACCTCTTGGCACCCTGAAATCCCACTTGATAGCAAGTGCCAGAAGTCCACTACTTTGTGTTTAAATAAATGGGGTTTTTTAAAATTTTGTTTTAGGCTGATATTAAGTTATTTTCAAGTTCTCATATTATAGGATAGAATGAGTAGAAAGTTTGCTTCTACCTTATCCACAATTTTCATGACATTGTCACTTCTCTTCCCTGCCTTGTCCTTTCACTGCTGAAGACTCACAGTCTTTTCATTTTCTCCACATAAGATAGCTGCTGAATGCCATGTTCATTTAAGTTCCCCATAGAGCTACATGTTTTATACAGAATGCCAAGACATTTTTTAATTTTTTGAGAGCTCCTCAGAAACTTTGAGATTCAACTGCTATACTGGTGAAAACTGAAGCTTTTCATATTATCAATCTGATAGTTGCTTTTCTAGTAAGACAGGTAACTTTTCCCTGTTGTTTATGCAATATAGAGGTCCAAAAATTACTTCTGGAGAATACAGTTTGACTTTTCCTACTTACTAATTTCCAACTAGTATTTTATATGTAACACTAGTCACTAACATAAAAATTTTTAGTATTTTGAACATTACCTCATTTTTGCTATAGCAGGCTAATATAGTCAGCTGTGTGTCAGTAACACTTACGCCTTCCTCCAGTGTGCTATTTGCTTATTCCTTTAATGCATTTATCTATATCTACAGCTCTTTTAATTATCTTAGGCTCTCCTGGAATGCCTTTAAAGTGTTGCTCAAAGACTCAGAATCATGCATATTTGTTGCCTTCTCTGACACTCAGTATTTCTTCTGCTTTAACAACTTAGGCTGAATACTGGTTTTGAAAACTTTACTTTTTACTTTCATTTGAGGGGTGTTTTTTCCATCTCATCTGTTAGAGTTTTAATTTTGCATTAGTAACAGGCATTATGTACAAGCACAGAAGCTTATGGCCACAGGTAGCTATCTTTTTTAGCTCCCAGGAGAAAAACACAAGCATTGTGCTGACTGTTAGTGATTTATAGAACACAAAGGCCTCATTCATTCTCATTTCAAGGTCATCGCTGTGTGATCTTCTTTGAACAACTTGCAGATAAGCATCAAGAAGTCCTCATGAATAACAATGACTAAACTGTCAAGGCAGTAATAGTATGATTGAAGAGAGCATCCTCTAAATGCAACATATAGTAAGGAATGTTGAGAAAACTTCTATGCCTTACAGTTGAGATAAAATGGCAACTGCCATTTTTAATATAATGGTGAACTGGAATACCGACTGGAGTCAATTCTTAAACAAATGGCTTATTTAGCCAAGAAGAGAGGGGCTTTGCATTTTGAATGAAGCAGAGTGATGTGCAGGAAGCTCAGAGAATACAGTATCTTTCTCTGGCTCCTCTGTTCCTCTGTGAGAGGCCACTTTATAGCATTCAAGGAAATGCCCTGATGATGCTGCTGAGTTTCATATGCTCACATCGACAGGATGCGCAGTTTGGCACAATTGCCAAATTCTGATCTGAATTACAAATAGCAGTTGTGGCAAAGATCCAAACTGACCTATACTGGTGGAATAATTCAAGTAATTATTCAGGAAACCGTAGTGCAAACACATTTAGTTCTTTACTTTCCTGTGGGGTTCAAAATGCTGCAAAAATCTAATGGTATGCTACACAATAGTGAGTTCCATGCTGCACACGTAGATTAATAATGTGGTATCTCATGAGACTGAGACAAGGAGATGCATATAACAAGGTTCTAAGGATTGATAAACTGGATTTATTTAATTCCTGGATAAGTTTCATAGAAGTAGGACACATGTGAAAATTGGATGGTAAAGATTCCCATGCCCAGATCAACTAGGAATGTCATGTATACTAATTAAGCAAACAGAAAAAAGAAAATAGTTTCTATGTATTTTTGAGGTGCATACAATTCACAATAAGACAGGTTTCCAGTCTCAGCGCCAGATAAGCCTAGTCAAAAAAGATAATTGATTGGTTTTATGCACCATTGCACAGTATCTAAAGGCATTCATAATCTATGGTTGATTGCATTTTGAATATTGCCAAAATGAATACAATCCCCTCACTGTTGGCCATGATCACAATATTTATATTGACAATTGAGAACTTTGAATAATACATGGTCCCCTCATGTCTTTTCTATAAAATTAAGACTCTTTTATGTCTGAAATCAAAACCAGTCCAAATAGTTTGGATTTTGACAGCATTTTTCAATTAAAATTGCTTATTTGTATAAGTTGTGCCTTTGTCATATAAATATGAAAATACGTTCTCACAGTATGGACTTGGATTCAATTCAACTTCCAGTTTTTCTTATATTTTCTTATAGTAAACTGTGTGCCCTCATAAAATGAGATATAAAGGAAGTTCCTAGTTTGTAAGACTGAGAGAACAAAAAAATGTTCCCATTTACAAATTCTGTATCAAAAGTTAGTGTTAAATACAGAGACATCATTCAGGAAGAGTGACCACATTCATTTTGACATAGTACAAGCTGAGGGAAGAGTATGTTCTCTCTCTGAAAAACATTCTGCTTCTCAGTCAAAATCTGGAATAAAAAGCAATTTAAATATTTCTGAGGGAACATGGGTATAGTCGCTATGACCTGTGAGTGTCCCAGACAAGCAAGAATGCTGAATCGCTTTTCACATACCAATTTTCAGGCACTTCAAAAAATTATTCTCAGGCTCAAACATCATTACATGCATTCAAGTACTTTAAAAGTTTTAAAAACTGTTTTATTGAAATGTCTTTCAATCCACTTTCCCCCCCCCTTCTAATTGCTATTTGATAGCAATATTTGATATTTAATAGAGAGCTCTGCTATTTGGGCATCAAGATTATGGTCAGTGGATCTTAATTTTGTTTCCATCACTACTATTCTGCTTTGAATTCTGCACTGATAAAAATAAATTCCTTAGTATAAAGCTTCGGGATTTATTGATGAAAATATCTATTCGCACAAACCAATGAGATTGATTTTGGTTGCTAGCTCACAAAAAAAGCTCTAAGTTATCTAGATAGCCTAGAACAAATTTGAGACCTAAAACCAAACAAAACCCCAAGTGGTATAGGTTCACCACTGCAGTATATCCAGTGAATAAGCAGTAAAATTTTGCTCACTGAAGTCTTGAACTGAAATTCCTGCCACAAATCTGACAGAGGAGCAATTTGGGGTCCTCTTAACTCATTGGACTTGGGGCCTAAATGACCTTCTCAAAAGAAAGTACACACAGAAGGACTGATGGAACTGGCATGTTGTACTGATGCTGGAGAGGCTCTGGGACAAGGGGAGTCCCTTTGGATATTGCTGCCCCTTCCCTATAATTACCTCTGAATGTTCTCCTCATTCTTTAGAGGCAGAGAAAGAGGGCACTGGGGTGCTTTGGGCACCTAGAAGATGTCACAGCTGCAAATGGCATTTTTTGTTGGCTAGCTCAGAGTACAATCCGCCCTGCAAACTGATTTCAATTAATTCCCTTCTGGACAGCTAATTTTTCCAGCATTGCAAGTTCACTCCAAATTATGAATTTCTGTAAGTGAGAGGGTTTTCGAGAGTCAGGCACAGTAATACTAAGTTTTATAACTCATATGTTTCCCTTCCATATACATCTTCTGCTTGTGAGTTTTAGGTAAAATTTTCACAGGATTATATATCAAAACGGGATTGCTATGCCACTTATTTTTGGTAGGTTTGATCTTATCCTTTCTTACTTAATGTTTTTCTTTCTTCTTGTCTACCATTTCTCCAATATCCTTTTGATACAAAATTACATGGACTATACAACATAAGTGAAAATTGCTGATTGCTGATGAAAATGCATTGCTGAGTTGGGGTGTAATGAGAAGCTGCACAATTAGGAACTTTAAAGCCCAACCGCAAAGCTCTGAAGGGCATCAGATCATTGAAGATAGAGGTGTCACACCATGGTGCTGTTCGGAAGGCTGCAAAAACACTTGTCCATGCTGGCTGTTCTGCAAGGGCCATGAGGTCTGAATGCCTTGATGAGGTGGATGAGGATGCTTTGAGGTTATGGAACACCATTTTGGAATTTTATTGGGGAAAGTCTCAGGTGCCAGTTCCAAATATTAATTTGTATCACTTTTGAAGTTCTGTGAGAATTCGGCAGAACTGCTTCCTACCTTTGTTGATGCTGTTTCCAAACCATTAATTGGGACTCCTTTGGTTCTTTTAGGCAGTATGGGAGAAGATCAGAGAAAATTGTTCAGAATGTACTGTTTAATTTTAGCACACACACTGTATGCCAGAGCTGTTTATGTGTGTGGTTAGCACAGCAATAGAGAGGGGGAAAAAAAACCCAACAAAAAACCCCAAACCAGAGTCAGTTGCAACGAATGGCAGTTCAGCTTGTTCTTATTTGTGGTGGATTTTTTTGCTGGTAATTATTTTTAAAAAAAAAACAACCAGTCTTTAACTACAATCCCATCTATTCTTGAGTTAAATACTCAGCACTGCTTACTACTGACCTAACATTAACACTAAAAAGCCTAAGAGTTACTGGCAGCTATTAATGTTCTAATAGTATATGGTTTAGCCTGTTCTGAGAGTTAAGAAGATACTGTATAAAAAGTTTGCAGATATATATCCAACTCAAACAAATTCCCAAAAATGCATTGACAGACACAGGAAATCTTGTACAAAGCTATCACAGTGCAGACTAGGCAATATTTTATTCCTGCTCTTGTTGAGCAAAGTATTTTAAATACGTGAAATGCTTTTTTCAAAGTAGCATTTTTGAAATCTGAAAGTTCAGCTATTACAATTTTCCTTTCCATTCTGAAGTTACATGTTTTCTGGATCTCTAGAACTTTTAAAAAATGTTTCATTTTAATGAAACAGTGTATTTGGGTAACAATTTTTAGGAAAAAATCTTATCTTGAATGAGCTAAAATAACAAAAGCCAACACTATGTATGTGTGTGTGTGTGTGTGTGTTTGTGTGTGTGAATTTTTATTGCATAAAACATATACTTTCTAATAAAAAATTATTCCTAATCCTCAATCCACACAAAACAACGAGTTCCCTTGTATCAATATCCTTTAACTAACAGCAAATCTTCTGTTCCCTCAAGGCAAACATTCAGGTAGCTCTGACACCTGCAGCTACTGTAAACATTCACTTAAGAAGGAATCAAACTAGTGGAAGCCTGGGGAAATATAAATACAGTAAATGGATTAAAAATACATCACCTGGTGCTTAGAGATTATGCAGTCATGAAATACTACTTTTTTCTAATAAAACAAACCCCCAGAACTCACTAAAATTTAGCGTACAGTGGGGTTGGAGTGATTATCAAATATGCTTAGGAGAGGAGGTGTAATATGGATTAAGGCCATGTTCTTACACCAAACTATTTGAACGTAGAACAGTTGTCTAAGATGACAATTCCTTTTAAGATCTGCTGGCATACCTTACAGAACACATCTAGCACTTTTAAAAAAAAACCAGAGATTTTTCTGTTGAAGTGGAAATGGACTCTAAATATATAAAATGTGATTTTGTAACTGTGCCTGTCTTTTAAAAAATAAATCACACATTCATGCTGACAGACAAAAATTAAAATTCTTAAAAGTACCAGTGTACTTAAATTCCGATTGTCTAAATTTTCTTTACAACTCTCTACTACTTTTACAGAAATACTCTCAAGTATTTTTCTCCCCAGTACAGTTTTGTGAACTTGAACATGTATCTTTGTTAGTCACGGGCCTAAATAATGCCAATACATATCAGGATACATACCATATCTCTACATATCATTGCACAAAACCACTGTGAAAAATAAGAACATGGGCAAAAGAAAATTTTAATCTAAATTTATTAAACTGCTCCTGTGTGACAGGGAAATCTTCATGCCTATCAGTTGTCGAACAACCTCTGAAATCAGTAACAATTATGTAGTGAAATGTGAAAATCTTGAAGCTCATGAAGCTGCTCTTCAAGCATCTCCTGAATGTTCATTCAATGTAACATGTTCATTCAGGTAACATTCAATGTTACCTGCTCCCTTCTTCTCCAACATGAAGGCAAGAAAAAAGAAACAGAATCAGAAACAGTTATGAAACATAATTATGGTGTTTTCATTCTGCTGCTAATCGACAAAAAGATAACAAAATTATCAATGTGATTACATGAACATAAGAGTAAAACGGTGAACTTGATCTAGAAGATCTGTTTAAATTCTAGATCCTATTTTTGTGCAGGACGGTACTGCAATGGTGGCTTTTGCCATGTACCAAAAAAAAATTAAGAGACAACTGAGAATTAATTCATTAATTGCCTTTGATACACTGCTATGGTGTCCAGATGTCATTTGACCCTAACTCTTTTACTAGGTTTAGCTACTTTTCAGTACCTTTAGCATAAGTACAGTACTGAGTATATGGCAAGTATTGTAGAATAGGAATAGTAGAGTAACATAGTGTGTAAGTAATTCCTTCACACAGTTTAGGTCAGTAGAGCTTTGATAGACTAAACAATAGTTACAGGATCGCAAAATATCAAATCAGTGAGACAGATGAGTCAGAGTTTTTCCCAAAGCAGAAGGCATGAAGAAACAATTTTAGTGCCAGAGAGCCAATAGAAATAATGTATCCCATATTTAGATTTAAATGCATGATCAGTATTATATAAATAAAGACTTTTTGTATTATTCAGATAATAATTTTAAGAGTGCTGGTATTAATATTGCACTCATTTTCCCTTGAATGAATGTACATGCAAGTTCTTACATGCATAAATTCAGACTCTTCTTCAGACTTTAGTTTTATTTTGTATTGCATATAATCATTTGCATCTATTTAATATTACAGTATGAATTCAGCACTGGACATGTATTTTCCACGTTATATCTTCAAAACCAACTAAGATATTACACTTCTTGTTACTGGGAATGCTTATGCAGTCTGCACACATTCTCTGAACCCTCCTGGCTCCACAGAGAGTGTTTAGGAGTCAGCAATGGACATGGACCCTCCAACACGCAAGGAAATAAATTTAGAGCTGTTTTGTGCATCTCTGTGTAGCAGTTTTGCACCATATAAACACAGCCTCATTGGTAACTTATTAAGGAGACACTATACTGGAAGTTTACATCTGAAAATTACATTGGCAGACATCACTATTAAAAATTATTTGAAAATGAAAAGGGCTTTTTTTAGTATCTGCAGGTTACAAAAGAGCCCACTGACAAAGAATTCTCTGAATTTACATAGACACTGCCATCAGTCATCAGTAAGAAAAGTATTGACTTCTACTTGTAGAGAGTTCTCCAGATACTCTTCTAGAAAAGAGTTATTACTTAAAGTTTAAGGTAGCTAGCTTTGTTAGGCAGCAACATTAAAAGTTTTAAACACGCATAATATGTTTTTATGAAAAATACCAACAATATTAGTAAGTTGATTTCAAGTACTGAATACAGAAGATTTACTTATATGACAAGCAGTGGTACTTTTATAACTTCCCTGTCAAAATATCTTCCCATGAAGCCTCAGACATTGCACATTATAGAGGACTAAAAATTCCAGTTATCATGTTCTGAAAAGCATATGTGATCATATCAATAGAGGTTTATATATATATATATATAATATATATATATAAAAATATATATTTTTATATATACATATATAAAGATAGCTATAAACCATTGTGGAAGTGCACATACAAGATTTTGAAAGATTAGGATGTAAATTTCTGAGACTAGAGTAATAGGATCAGTTGCCATAAGGATGCTGTTTACAGAATGTTGTTTACACACCCATAAAAGAGATGCAGCATACAATAATTTCTTTTCTGACTGTTGATCAGACTTGGTAGCCAAACTGCAGGAACACTCCAGCATGCAGAATGGCCAGGGAACAAAATTAAGGGTGGGCTATGTTGAACTGAAAGATACATCCAAATTGTGCTGATAGAAACTTAAGAGTATTATAAATCTGTTGGAAATCCTCTCCAGCAGGCCTGTCACATTAGCTGTAGTGGTCTTTATTCTGCAGGGTAGTATTCAGTTGTCAAGTCAGAGTGAAGCTGGATTCTAATGAGGTGGTTCATCCATATGATGCAGTCTGCTGGGACAACTTTACCATAGGTTGCATCTGGACTATTTTATCTTCTTTCCTTACACTCACCATTGTGTGTAATATATTAATTTATATTATACATAGTACTAGAAAAATTAAATAATGTTTCCCAGGCAGCAGCCCAACCATTCCAGTTAATCACTGGCTTCAAGCTGAAAATAGTCTGAACTGTTTAGATATAGGATCAAGTTTGTGTTATCTATTGGAAAGAAAACCAACCCTTCCAAAAGTAAGCTCCTAAACCTGCTAAAGGGTCACTGGGATGTCATCAATGCCATCAGCAAGATTAATAGCATAAGTGAGAGAAGTGATTCAAATTCCTGAATGTTTTTGACGGCGCTGAGTATTTGAAACATCTGCAAAGGCTTGCAGCTACTGGACCTACGAGAGATCTGCACTCTTCTGGAGCAATAGCTGGAATGCAGGTGGGATATCCTACTGATCTTTCCTCAGGCTTCTGGGTTTCACCTGATAAACACTGATAACATATTTCCGGTTACAAGAAGAAAGAAAGGAAATATGCATCTATCTCCAATATTTTGCATTTCACTTTCCAGGCGAAATGTATTTAATAACCCCAAAACAAGTTAATTGTACTGATTTCTATGTATCATAAGTATAACACAGGCAATTTTAAGTTTGTCGCAGATAATGCTCTTGTTCTTTGATGGATGTTCTATAAGTAGCAGAACTGCATAAACATGTGAGATGGAAAATAATTCTGCAGTTGGATCAACTTTCTTTTGGGGTTGGACTAGACCTCCAGAAATCCCTTCCAACATAAATTAGTTGAGTCTATAAAATGAAGATGCAGTTTTTAAAAATACCCTTGTGAAAAAGCCATGCAGCACAGTACCTTTGATGAGAAGAAGTATTTAATCTTAGAAGATAGTAAAGAACTGTGCAATCACCATACTGCAATGTTGTATATCAATTTTTCGGGAAAAAAAAAAGGGGGATTAGTGCAATCTTACTGCTTTATTTTTCACTGTTAAACATTTTTCTTTTTACACTGAATAAATGTGCCTTAAAAATGCAGGTCTTCTCAGGGAGAAGCACTGAAACACTCAACATTAAGTTGAGGTCAATAAGACTACAAAGGTGAGAATAATATGCAAGTAGTTTAAGCTATCTGTATGAAAATAGATCATACTTAAAATATTTGGGACATTGCATTAAAAAAAAAGCTTACTTATATAATAAGTCAGACCTTCAAAATGGTAATTTTTAGAAATTACAGGGGACTTGAAAACCAGAAATTGAATATAAACCCTGAAAAATAAAGAACAGCTCTAATATCATGGCAAAGAATAACTGAATTCTGAAGATTATAAACTTTGATGATTAAAAATATCACTCTTTCGGCATTGGTTTTAGTATATCTCATCTTTCACAGCCATTGAACAACAGGTTAAGTTACAAAGAGCTATTGTGCTATTGGTTTTTCAGTAAAGCCCTGTCAAAATCATTGGGAAGTAAAAATATGTCAGAATGATTTAGCACATCAGATCATTATTGTCCATGTGGCAGTTCCTAGACTGTGATAAAATGCTTCTACAGAAGAGTTTTCCCAAGAGAGGGTGAAGAATGTGGGCAACTGAACAAGGGAGCATTCAACAGAGACAGGTTGCATTTTAAATCAGGTTTCATCTGAATTTTATTGTCCCTAGCAAATCCATCTTTCTATAATGTGGCCTATAAAGTAATAAAATTACAATCTCCTATACTTGCTGTGTGGTTGAAGCATACCATGAGGTCTCTGAAGTAGGAAAGAAAAGGTGTCACTCCCCAAGGCATCTGTAGCCTGATGATTTACAAAATTAGTAATCTCCTGCTCTGCCCTATCACCTCTGTCAGCAAAAGCAGATCTGTCTGTTCTTTCCCCTATTTCTATGTTCTGTTAGCACATACTATAAGGTCATATTGTCTTGTTGCAACTGCTTATTCATGCATATGCGCTTTAAGTATTTTTGCTACATAAATATAAGAAGTTTTTTTAAAAAATATGTATAGCAAGTCAGTCATTACTCTGAGTAACCTAAAGGGCAAATGATCATTTGTTCACTTATGGATAGGAATAAAGGAATAGTAATAAACAGGTAATAGGTTATGTATTTTGGAAAAAAAAAAACAACAACAATATCACAAAAGTGTAAAATATGGTGATAGTTCAGCCTGAATAAAAAAATACTTATTTTCTGCCCAAGTTTCTTTAAACTTAGTTAGCAGGGATTTTAAGACACAACTTGCAAATGCAGAAATAGGCAGTAACCTCACTGAATTTTGGCAGTCTCTATTTAGTCATCCAGAATAAGCCTGTAGCTACCAGTTGTTAATAGAGACAAGCACCTCAAACCCCCAAAACATATCAAAACAAACCTCATCTGTGTCACGCCTCTGTGAGGGAATACAACAAAATACCTTCCAGAGGTTCCCTCTTTCTTTTCCCCTACTTCATTACTGAATTTTCTTGTCCTATCATGTTAATTGGACTAGTTGATAAGTCAGTTTTATTAGAAAAGGTGACTTTAATAACTACCTTGCCTTTCACAATTCTAAATTGGTAGGTCTATTTGTTGATTGAAAACACTGAACTTGAATGCAGAATGAAGAAAATACAGATTTCTGTACCAGTTTCTTCTTCTCCATTAGAGCTTCTCTTTTTGTGATTTTAAATACCCTAGAGATATTTTTAGAAACGAAAATAAGGGATTAAAGGAATTTATCATGTCAGTTTTATACCTTGAAGATGTCTAGTTTTCTTATTTGAGGTTTTTATTTGTTTAAAGCTACCTAGCTGAAATGGAAGCCACCCACATAATTTTTTCCATGAAAATTAGATATTTGCAATATAATACTTGTACTGTAGTTTCATTCCTCCATCATACACACTACATCTAACTTCAGTGGTCTGAACAAGCAAAGGCATGCACATAATTAATTCCATGAGGGACAGCTTATTCATATATTTGCACACACAACTCTTGTTCTTTGTATATCAGTTACACATAATTTACAATGACTATTTCTGCTAACTTGAGTACTCTGTGTAAATTAAATTCTAAATAAAGCTCCAAGTTTTCAGACATATTTTTGTTGTAGCTTGATCAAACATTTTCTATTGTCCTACTTGCACATGAGTGCGTGCACACCCACCCACTGGAAATGGCTTTTTCTATTCTTCAGCTTGTGCTATGCAGTAAAAATGGTTATAAAAATAGCAACATGGCAACAGTTGCTTGCACATGTGGATGTCATAAACATTTTGTGTTCCTTTACAGCCAAACTCAATCCAAGGCACTGTCGCAGCAGTGGGCCCACTCCAGGAGCCGGCACGGGAGAGGGGCTCTCAGGCACCAAGGTGATTTGCAAGTTGAAACGGAATAATACATACGATGTGAATTAGCTGTAAATTAAAGACACAAGTGTTTTCTTTATAAGTGACAGATATTTCAGAGGCATTTCTTCACAGAAAGAGTGATTAGACATTGGAATGGACTGCCCAGGGAGGTGGTAGTGTCTCAGTCCCTGAAGGTTTTTAAGGAAAGAATGGATGTGGCACTCGGTGGCATGGTCTAGTAGACATGGTGGGTTTTGGTCATAGCTTGGACTCAGTGATCTCAGGGATCTCTTCCTACCTAATTGATTCTGTGATTCTGTGATATACACACATGGATGGACATAGGATCTCTGCTTAAAAATTTAAAAAAAAAAACAACAAAGAAACAAA